>JAZDUH010000374.1:2235000-2820000 GCA_036419115.1 Scarus forsteni | reverse complement strand
AAGTGGTGTGGTTCTACCTTTACAGAAACTACACATTCTGGGACCTTAGAAGTTGATTGGAATTTTAGGCCGTTTTTGCTTCTGTCACATTTTTACTCACTGTGGACTCATTTTTCACTGCAATATCAAGTTCTACACCTCTATGTGCTCAGGAGAACTAGGGCTGAAGCCAGATATAATTCAACAATGTCTCATAGCAATATAACATAACCAGAATGCAAGAAACTATTCAATAAAGAAAAACGGACAGTGACTTTTTCCGAATATTTATTTTCAGAACAATGAAAACTGTGAATAACTATGTACAAGGCGACAGGACTCCCCTGAAACTGTTTAAAGGGACCCCCTGAAACTGTTTCGGGGGGTCCTGCTGCCCTGAAACAGTCTCTGGAGACACAGAGCTGACGTATGGAGCGTGCTGATTGGTGATGAACAGACAGAGGCTGAAATGACACCAGGCAAATGGAAGGCAATATTCAAATAATTCTTCAGAAGTAAATACAGGATGTATATCGATCATTCATGGCTTGTTGAAAGCTGTAAGATGTGTAAAATTATTTGTTTTTTTACAGAATAGAGATAACGGTTTATTTTCTGCAGATTTTTGCAGTGGACGTGTGAATAAATGCGATGTTGACGGCAATCTTGCAAAATCATCGGTCTTTTCCGCCATTGTTCGGAATGTTGCCGACGTCATGTGTGATACATTCAGGTACCCTCGGAAACTTGAGAATCTGACGATAACGCCACTTTTTACGGCTTCTTAATAGGACAAGCGGTTTGTAAATGCCAGTCGTTTTAAAATAAGTGCGTTTTTGAACCCGCCGGCGGGTTTGGGATCCAGAGGGTTAACTAAGAAAAAACTAGAGATGGTGTTTATGTAAATCACACAGTATTACTCAAAACTGAAAGTACAAATAAAGGCAAAACTCTTTGATTGAAAACAACTTTTCCATATTATTGTTTCTGAAATATGTCAAATGTAGTGTTACATACAAACACTTAACCTGAATACACAGAGTGCATCAAGTCACTTAAACTGATGTTGGACAGAAATTATTCTTGTTTTCTCTTTAGTAACTGTAATTGAACACATGAGGAACAAAGTGCTTTGAGTTACTGGCAGCACAAAAATTCATATTTCTCGGCACTGTCTGAACTGAATCAGCTGCATGAAAAGAAAACAACTATATATATATATATATATATATATATATATTATATATATATATATATATATATATATATATATATGTTGTATTTTTTGCCAATTCTGATAAAATATGAGTTTTTAATTTTACAAAAAAAATTGATGTTAAGATTTGAAATATCGATATTATATCAAAGGTCAAAATATCACGACATATTGCTGTATCGATATTTTTACACACGTCTATTGTTGTTAAAACTCCAGAAATATACGCACTGGCCAAAAACAGTGAATCTTAGCGGTGGTCTTGGCTCATTGTCCTTAAAGGAACAGCACTGCTCGGAGGTCTTTTAGCAATGTTACTGACCATTGTCAAGTACCTGATACAACCCAACTTTAAAAACACTGAAATATCCCTTTACGCAATTGCATTTGTTGATAAATTAACTTTTTATGACCACCTTACAAATGTGTCCCTTTCTTTTCTTTTCACTTTAGTCCTTTTTATGCTAATGCAGCCTTCTTGGTAACCAAAGTTGACCCTCCCTGCCTTAAAGAAACAGGATTCATGGCTGAAGCTGCACAGGAGGAGAAAGTGTGTGTCTTGATAGAAATCCTGTCCAAACTGACCTTTTTGGATAACCAGAAAAAATGAATCCCAAACCACGGTGCAACAAAGCATGTCCTGTTGTCAGTGCTGCTGGCATTCAGCTCAGCTAAAGGTCCAGGTACTCCACACTAACAGAAACACTGAAAATAAAATCTGACTGGAGCCTTGGTGATCGCCATTTCCTAAGATTCTGTTAAATCTGTACAAAATTAGTCTCTTGTCCTCGCCCACACACTCCAAGACTACAGATTAAGAATGAAGCCCCACTCAATCCTCAAATGAAGCCTTTTTATGATGAATGTGTAAAAAAGTTCAGAGTCAATTGAAGAAAGGTGCAGAAACTTCAGGTGGAAGAAAAAACTTAAAGCAACAAGAAAGTGAAGAAGAAAAACTGAACGACTTTAGGACTCTTGTTCCAGTTATTAAGGAAACTAAATCCCCAGGCACAGCTTTCAGAAGAGTCTGAGCACTGCAGACAGACATTTGGATGACTGGTGATAAAAAGTTATGTCACCCAGAGGAGGGAAATAGAGCAAAATGTTGCTTCAATGAGGATGAAATTACCGAGGCAGTCGTCAGCTTTCACAAGCAAAAAACTCAAAAATCACCCATTAGGAAGGAGTTATGAGTGATCACGTCTGTTCTCATAAATCCAAAATACAAAATGCAAAACTGCACAGTGGATAACAGCAGCAGGAAACCACTCAGGATGCCACTCCTGTCAGGTAAGAGCAGGAAACTGAAGCTGCAATTCACACAAGTTCACCAAGAATGGGCAAAAGAAGATCAGATCTGAAGAGCATTGACTACAGGCTTTGAACTTGGCACAAAAAAAGAGTTTGGATTCACCTTCTCTTCATCTTTTCTTGGCACATTTTGGCTTCCTTAGTACTGATTTAGCACCGTTTGAACACCAGAGATTACTGGGAAATGTTGCTGTATGCTGCTGAACTGTGTGATGTTTTATGTCAATATGGACCAAAACCTTTGAGTCAGGAATGTTTACAGCACCTGAAGGCATCATGGAGTCCATCCCAGTGTCAGGTATACTAATAAAGTCGTTGGAACAGACTGGCAGAGCTCAAACACATGACGAAGTAACATAAATACTTTATGTTACTTTATTTCTGGGTTTTTCAGTCCTTGTCACCTTGTCAGTGCAGCACAGAGCAGCATGCTGGGAAAGACGTCGATACAGCAGCGTGGAAAAATCCCTTCACATGCATTTATTTATCAGCCTGAGGGCAACTCGGCCAACACATCGATTATTTTAAAGTCTAATTATGAATTTCTAAGGTGAATGTTATGTGACGATTCTTATTAATAATATCAAGAAGACTGTGTGAGCGGTCCTAACACTTCCCCACAGATACACAGGGTTTAAACAGCAGAGAGCAAAACTTACAGCTAGGGCTGGGAAACATGGCCTAAAAAATCCATGATTATTTTCACAACACTCAATTTACAATATAAATCTTTTTTTCCTTCTCATAAAAACATGCATCACTTTGTCTTAATGTTTTCCAAATGTATTACCAAACAGAATTTCCCTTTTAAAGTTAGAGTGCACATCCTAAAATGTTAATTATGTAGTTTGATTACACAAACACTGAGTTATTTTCATAGTATATTAACATGGAACTCTATGATCAATTTTTACTCTAATTTAAAAAATCTAATATTACTCTAAACATGTGCTTGTTCAAAAGATGACCGGGCCTTCCACCATAAAAACTGTTAATTTTATGTATTTTATATTTTCAAACATTCCAGCAACTCACAAGTGGAGTAAATCAAGAAAAAAAATCTTGAATTTTAATTTTTAATCTTTTGCAGAAAATAATTCAAAGTATTACATTTAACAGATTTATTTCCCAGCCCTACTTCCAACCTTACATTTCATAATGTGATAACATGTTTTCTTAAGTTATTTTTTTCAGTTAGATTTTAAAAATGTGCAGACAAACTTCTGTAGACTTTCTAAATTACTTAACAGCATGTTAAAAAGGGGAGAACTATTGAGGGGCACAAATGATTTAGACAGTGATCTTCTCTTTTGGCATAAAATCATGACTACAGGTGATCATGTTTCTGACTTTAGAGTTTAAACACTTTAAAGGACACAGTAGGTAGGGTAGAACATTTTCCTCTTTTTAGTTTTCTCTTTTGCTTTTTCTTTTCTTTTTATGTCTTGCCTCATTTCAAAGCCCATGACAAATAGATATACACTATTTCTTTCCACTAACAAGAAAGAGACGGGCAAATCTTATCCACCACTAATTAGCTTAGCTGAGACACTGGGAGTCAATAGGAAGTGTTAGCCTGCCTCTGCCTACAGTCATCAGATAAACTCTGCAGCAACAGTCCTGTGTGCTTGTTGTGACTTGTTTTTTAATGTGTCACATTATCTTCCACCATCATGGTATTATCTTTCTCTACTCGTAAAAAGAGGCGTTGTTTTGTTGACCTTCCCCACGCTGGTTTGTGCTCAGGATGTGATGTTCGTGAGTCTTTGAACAGCTCATTTAAGTGAACGATGAGAGCCGATTCACAGTTGTTAGTGACCTGTTCTTTTGCCAGCCATTCTTCATTTTGCAGGCAATTAGCATTTATCAGAGTTCATTGGATGACTAAAGGCAGAGGCAGGCTAACACTTCCCATTGACTCCCAGTGTATGAGCTAAGCTAACTAGCGGTTATGAAGCTGCACCCATCCCTTACTTGCTACTGCAAGCACAGTCAAAAGTAGGGCTGAACGATTTGAGAAAATAATCTAATTGTGAAATTTTTCCCCAATATTGCAATTGCGATTCTCTGCGATTATTTTAATGTTCCTCATGTATTCTTAAACAAACATAAGCAGTAGATCTTTTTATAGTAAAACCAATATGACATTAAATCAATCTAAGGATAAAAGATTTGAGAAAAAGTGGAGAAGTGAAGAACAGAAGCAAAATAGGTATGGAATTGTAAAAACTGGGTAAAAAATGGTACAAAAGCAGAAACAAGTTAATAGGTGCAAAATAGGTATGAAATTGAAAAAAAAAGGCAAAAAAAATCAAAAGTGACTAGGGAAAATTGATTATAGCAGCAAAATTGGGATTAAATTTCAAAAACCATGTAAAAATGGTCTGACAGTGGCCAAAAAAAAGATGAATATGAGCAACATAGGCATAAAGTTGTAAAAACTGGGTTAAAAAGGTTAAAACAGGCATGAAATTGCAAGAAACTACATCACAATGCCAAAATGTTCAACACATTTTGCACTGTCTGCGATTTGAAAACTGCAGCAAGCCATATTGCAATTTAATCTAATTTGCAGTTAATTGTCCAGCCCTAGTCAAAAGAATGGTGTCTATCTGCTTATCATGAACTTGGGATCGAGGCAAGACAAGAAAAAAAAAACTGGTGTGTCCCTTTAAAGGCGAATGTGTGCCGAGTTCCAGCCAATAACCAGCCAATGATCCCTCTCACATCTCCGGGAGCGTGCGTGAATCCATAAACATGTCTATTTATATAATCATAAGCTGTGGTCACACCAAAGTCCTTCAAATTCAGTTTGGTATGTTAGTCTTCAGAAACTGAAGCACAGAGAAGAAAAAGGGAGAAAGTCTGTGGAAGTTTCTGGACTGCAAGTTCAGCTCAAACTGAACACTTTATAGTCTGTAGTGTAGACAAAGTCACCCCGCACAACTGCGGTTAGTACAACTGCCAGCTTTCGAACTTTTGACCAGGCTGCAGGCAAACTCCTGCACAGTGTCAACACGGCATAAATATACAAGCAACCTTCAGCAGGAAGGTTTGAATTGAGGAAGCGAACAACTCCTGCACATATTCATTGGTAATGTTTTAACAGAAATGTGGATTTGAACTGGGGAATTGCAAACACTCTCTACACTGCACAAATGCATCAACATGATATGGTAATGTGGGTAAAATTTGTTGCTGCACTTACTGTACACTGTAAAAACTGCACAAAACTATTCGCAACATTTAAACACAGCAGGTTTTCAACTGAACAAATGTACAAAATCCTCAGCACAAGCACAATAACAACAGTTCGAAAAATGGCTTTAAACCGACAAATCTTACAAACTTTCAAAGCTGTCTAAATTGCACAAAAACATCTAAAGAAAAGTTGACTTAAACTGCCAATTTTACCAACTCATACACAGCATCAAAACTGAACTGATGTTTCAATAAAATCTAAAGAAAAAGGCAGAACTGGTGAGGTGTGCAACATCCTGGAAACTCTCTGATTGTAGACATTTTGAGGAAAAAAGTGAGTGAATTGACAAAGTGAACTAACACCAGGCACCCCATGTACTTGCTTCTGCCAGTCCGGGTTCAGGTCCCGCCTGTGGCCGGTTTGCAGAGTGTCTTCCCCTACTCTCTCTCCCCCTTTCGCGGGCCTATCCACTGTCTCTCTCCTATCATTAAAGGCACAAAATGCCCAAAAAATACATTTAAAAAAAAAAAAAAAAAAAAAAAAAAAAAAACTCCTGACCATTTTCTGTAAAGTCGGATGCTCTTCTGCACAATATATAAGCAACAATTGCAAATGCAACTATGACACTGCCAGTGTTTTTCATTCCTGTATCATCTCTAAATTGAACCAAACAATCTCAACATTTGAATATGTTTCAAGAACTTCTGATGTACACATACTCATGTACAAAAAAACAAATATATTTTCTTCTGAAAATCAAAGTTTGAGCTTTTGGGACTCTACAAACTCCAGCAAAATGTCAGAATTTCATAAATATATTTGGCAACATTTGTAAAATCATGCAGAACTGACTGATTGTGCAAACTCACCGTCCTCACAAAAAAAAAAAAAAAAATCAGCAATATAAACGAGAGCTTTAGAACGCTATTTTGGGAGCTTCCGGCGATGTTAGAAATGGTTTCGGATGAAGACGAACATTTTCTTGCCCACTCAGTTCTCAGAAAAATGTGCTTTGCCCCTTTAAGACAACAACCATTTTTACTTCCTGGGTTAATCACTTATTGGCCTTACAGTCTCCACCTAAATATGTGTTTTCTGCAGGTCACAGGTAGACTCATGACATCTAAAAGTCCACTTTATGGTCTGTAACCCTTCTCGTCAAATACCAAGTGTTTCCGTAGAGGAGGGGAAAAGAGTTGCAACTTTCAATTAAATCAATAGATACTTAAGACATGATGTAAGTGACTGAAACACACCATGAATGGAACCTTTAAAAAACAAAAGTGGTTCCAAACTGGAAAGTTTTAAGAACTGCACCCCGTCAAGATTGCACAGAGATGTTGGAAACAGTATTGTGCAATGATGTGACATCATTAAGAAGAGCAGGTTTGTGGAGATGAGACGTGCAAACTCTCTGAATGTTAGAATTTTACTTGGGCACGCCGTCAACAACATTCAGACAAAATAGAGATTTAAAGACGAGAAATGAACTCCCGCACACTAAATTCCACTAATATGACGGCAATCTGTACAAAACGGGTTTCATGTTGACTTAAATTGACAATTTGGGGCAAAAATGTGAATGCAATTTGTACAATTCGCACAGTGATTGTAAATAAGCCTTCCTGTAATGAGATGTTCGGTTTTTAACAGAAGCTTAAAATGATGGTACAAATGAGGGCACATTGTTATTTTAGTAAATAAATCAGACTGTGTGTTGAGATGCTTTTGTCATAATTTAAAAGTGTCATATATTGTTGTTGCTGTCATGTCATCAAATAGCTGTCTATATATTTTTAGTAAAATTATGTTTTGTGACAGTTTTAACGGGGTTTTTTTGGCTGTGCATCACCATCTGACTAAAATACTGATATATGCCTTGTTGTGATTACTGGCCAATCCAACCTGACCAAAGCAAACCCAAAAATGATCAGTGTTGTTCAAGTCAATTTTCAGTGTAAAACCTAAAAAATGGGAGTAAAGGGAAATCCCAGAGTCAGCCTGGTGTGCAGATGAGTCCACGCCGTCAGTGTGGAGCGCAGCCTGCACACCGAGCTGCAGCGCGCTTAACATTCACAGCAAGTATCCAGAGCACGCGCTCGCTCTTTCTGACCCGACAGGAGAAAAGTAGCCAAAGAGGAGACAAAACCCGCTGCAGCAGCTAAAGTTCCCACCTTCCTCTGGATTAGAAAAGCAAACTTACCACCCCGGTGTCCAGCTGCTCCGTGCTCACAGACGGAGCCGCTCCGGCCAGAGGTAGAAACCACAGCACGAGCCCCAGCAGCAGCATCTCCGGAGAATTATTCCTCATCCACTGGAGAACCATGATGCCCTAAGACAGGCTGATCCGACCCCGGCACACGCATCCGCGGGACCAATCACACGGCGACACTCTGCGTAAAAGCCAACGTCCGGTGAGTCTACCTGACTGTGGAGCGCAGGCACATAAAACACATCAACCCCGCGCGCAGGTGGGAGCAGGGGACCATCGGAGCAGGTGAAGACCACAGGAGCTGCACCTGGAGCCCAACTTCACACACACTGGAAAATCTGCGCGTGTGCGTCTCCAATCAAGTCCAACAAGAGACTCGATCCCCGGAGCAGGACGCGCGAGCTCCACTCTCCTTTGTAGCGTCTCGTGCGCTGGAGAATGAGAGCAGCTGCGTGGAGAGCAGCAGGTCCAACGTCAAGGCGGCCATTTTAACCTGTGACACTTCCGTTTGTCTCTGCCAAAGTAAAAGTCCGACCGCAAAGACTGAAAATGAGAAGAAATGACACCTTAAACTTAATAAAACTATTTTCATGAAACATGGTTGACGGTAGGGTTGGGCAATCAACCATTTTGGTGTTTGTAAACAGTGATGGTGGATTTTGTGGCACAGACTTTAATGGGTATAGCCGGGGATTAATGCACATCAGAGCTGGACATGCCAGATACTTTCTCTTGTAACTTAAATATATATCTATATCTATATCTATGTATCTATATATATATATATATATATGTGTGTGTGTGTGTGTGTGTGTGTGTGTGTGTGTGTGTGTATATATATATATATATATATATATATATATATATATATATGTATATATTGAGAGAGAGAGAGAGAGAGAGATAACACAAGTTAATTTGTTTTTTTTGTTTGCTCCATGGTTCAACTCTTGACAAGAAGGACAAAGTCACACTTAAAGGACATCTTCAGTAGGTCTGTGACCCTGATGATGGTAGCAGAGAAAATCTGAAGTTATTGGCTACTTACTGAAGCATACTGGCCTGTGTCTGTCATTTTAATATCAGAATTTAAATATTAAACTTCCCAATAAGGCCACACATTCACATCAGATATGACAGGGATCACCAACTCCATTTAAGTGCCACTTTTTCTCGACACACCCTATAGGTGCAGAGTCTTAAATATAATAATAATAATTATTATTATAATAATGATTGAGAACTGAGAATTGAGTTGAGAACGAAGCACATCTTCTTCTGTACTGTCCTTTTAACAATGAGTTGAGAGCTCCTCTGATGAATGAAATGTACGTTAAAATCCTGATGTTTTGTTGTACAATAATAATAATAAAATAATAATAATACTAACAATAATAATAACAATAACAGTAATCATGATTTGGTCCAGTAAACACAGTAGGTAATATACAGTATTTTTAATAGTCTCTAACTATTAATCACATAAGTCCAAATCACCAATCCTGATGTAGATATTTAGATATCTAAGCTTGCTGGTTTTTACATTTTTTATTACTAGTTTTGACTCAGATCCCTCTTATGATTGATAATTGACTAACAATGATTGATTAGTGGATTTATGATAAACAGATCAAACATGAAGACATCCACTTGGAGCACACAGTAAGTGATGCAGTCATGCGACCACACAGGACAGATGTCCATCATATGGTTTGGGTGACGTTGTTTTGGTTGGACTCAGGTTTAGCTTTGATGTGCCATCATGTCTTTGTGAACTCTGCAAACAAACGGCTCAAAGTTAAGCTGAAATCTGCCCGATTTTTTTTTTTAAAGAAAGAAAAAAAAAAGGAAAAAAGAGAAAAAAGGGGAAAAAAGAAAGAAAAAAGAGAAGGGAAGAATTAAAAAAAGGAAAGAGAAAAAGAAAGAAAAAAGGGAAAAGAGAAAAGAAGAAAGAGGAAAAAAAGGAACAAAAAAAAAGAAAAAAAACTTTAAAGGCAGCTGTGTGGCTCAAAACTTTCAGCCAGTGTTGAAATCATATAAAGTATGCCCAACTTTGAGGTCATACAGAATCACAACCTAATGATCATGGTTTTGATCCGTGGTATCTGAGTATACAGAGACACCCCACTCATGCACAGGGAGAATAGCAAACTTCCATCAGAGAGACCAGCAGTGTCGTAGCTGCCACACCTCATGGTTAAAAAACAGCCAAACACAGAAAAGGAACTAAGGACATTATTCAGTTTAGAGCACTGAGTTAAATGGAAACATAAAAAAGATGATTATAGGAGACTTTTTCAAATCTTAATGGGAATCAAAGGAATTTACTAGAATTAGATTAGCTTTCAAATATATGGTCTGAGTACGGGCAACAATAAAAATGTTAAAGAATTCAAAATTTGTCCAAAAAAAGTTTTGAATTTTATTAGCCTTAACAATCACAAACCATTGATTAATGATGTGGCTTGTTGAGACTTTTGGACATTTCTAATGCGATAAAACAAAGTGACAAGAAACAAATGTATTTAAGAAAAGGTGAAGATGTTTGCTTTATGCACATTAACATCAATCAACACATCTGTGATCTACACATGCACCCACACACATTCACACTTCCTGTCCCTTTCAAATTCTGTGCTGCTTTTATTTTGAAGGCTGGATCCTCCAACTTCCTGCATGCTACTTCCATTTTGCTCTCAGCTTCATTTAAACAGCTGTGAGAGAATTAGGATTCAGCTTGAGGCACATTTTATTTAATATCTTTGGCCTTTAATCGTGATTCATCAAAAAGATTTGAAAAAACTGTCCTAAAGAAGATAATTACAGGACGGGCATGCTGTTAAAGCGGAACTGTTATGTAATATCACCCTGAAAAAAGGTGCCCGTCAGTTAATAGTAACTGCTGACTAATTATATTTGCTATAATTACTTTTTATTCCGTGCAGTTTAGCTCAGCAGTTAAATTCCACTCTCTGCAAATGAAGCTAGTTGAGACAAAGGTTTTAATTGAACATTATAAAAAACTATTATACAAAATAAATGATGATGTTTAAAAGTCTGAAGTTGGGAGAGTCTAAAGAAGAGACAACCAGATTTTATTTTCTCAGTTTGAAACTCAGGATATCAGTGTCACTTAATGTCAAGCAGGATCCTTGGACTGGAGGAAACAAGTTCAAGCCCCCAATATGGCAATTATTCACCCTCATGAAATGTCCTGGAGCCAGACTGAATCCTTATTAGTTCGAGCAGCGCTGACCTGAACACAACCCTGCACCAAGCAGAGGGAGCATGACTGCCGGACTATTTTCTGGGATGGATTGTTATTAAACACAGTTAACAGCTGATAATTCACCCTGATAACATCCAGGTGAATTATCAGTTAACTGTTGAATCATTATGCCGCTGCACGCTCCGTGCACTGAGCCCACCCACACGCAGGCGTCCACCCTCATGCACGCAGCAGGCAGCTTAACTATTCTGTGTCTACTTTGATAGACAGTCTCCTTAACCTTAATGCACTGACACTAATGATTCACTGCTCTGCTTTATTGTACCACAGCCTCATGACTCGACTACAAATACATGCATAATGAGCGCACTGGCACAGGCCCCCAACACACAAATTAGGATCATCCAGTTGATCTGCTGCTCCAGTTTGAGATTTCCATTTCAAATAGTTTGCTTTGTAATATTTAATGGAAAACTGCAGCAAGTAATGAGGCAGCCGCTCAGTCAAAACACAATGGTAGTTTCCAACAAGGCAAAGTACAGCAGGCTGTGGCCTCACAACTCAAATACAAAGCACTTTTTAAAGGTTTCAAATCAAATCAAATTACATTTATTGTCATCTATTTAATACCAATGTATCAACAGAACCAGGATAAGAACAAATCACATACATTCATTTATACATCCCACTGAATATCAATCAATAAATAATTAATTAAATAAATAATGATAATAAAAATAGATAAATAAATAATAGTAGTCAGTACTTTGACAATAGCTAAGCAATATGAAGGCCTATTTCAAACAAAAACAAATGATCTGTCTATTTAAAATAAAGAAAAATCATCTTATATTGATTATTAATAACCCTGTTTTGTCCTAACAGTTTGAGGCATGTCCACGTATAGGCCCGTTCACACATCAGTGCATCTTATCAGACACTGACCAACACCGAGACGCATCAAAACTTTAATCAAACTCCAAAAAAAACGCGTTACCTCCACTAAGGAGGTTATGTTATTCCCAGTGTCTGTTTGTTTCTCTGTTAGCAACATAACTCAAAAAGTTATGGGTGGATTTTGATTAAAAAAAATTCAGGAAATGTCCAGATTGGGACAAGGAACAAATGATCAGATTTTTCTAAAGGATTCTTTAACATTGCGATATAGGACTATTTTCAGCATTTATGCATATTTGTATGTTTTCCTGGTCAAGGAATCTAAATATTTAGATGAAATAAAGGTAGGCGGAGGTCTGTGCTCTCCAAGTGCTTTTCTAGTTGGTACATTTGTATATATTTGCATAGTTTAACAAGCATCCAAGCCATTTGAGGGATGTTTAAATATCTAGAGCAGAGGCTGCAGCTCCTCCACTTGCTTGCAACTAAATACCATCCTGATGGCAACATGTTTTGTTTTTATATAGAAAATAAAAAAGCCAAACTCAACACTCGCAACAACATAAAGCCAGAAAGACTGAAAAAAAAACACATTTTACCTCTAACAGTTTTTTTTTATTTACACATAGCAAAGCTCCTGAACACATTAGCTTAAGGCAACTAAAATACACATTTTTCACATTTTTTCTTTTTTTTTGTTGACACATTTTCCATCTTAGAAAAACCAAACACAATGGCCTGAGTGCCTTACATGCTTTACTTGACTGTACAAGCATGTATCAACAGGTTAGATCTGTGTCTACTTCAATTACCACGGCAGTTTACTTCAGTTTTTCACTCAGATCATTTACAGGAAAATGTATCCCTGATTTTGTCAGTGGATACAAGCATCCTCTGCTTTTCTTCGATTAAATTTTCTGCAAAAATGACCATTTGCCAAGTGTTTCCCCGGCATGTGGTTAACTTTTACTCCTTTGATTAGATGCTTTGCTGCAATATAAAGCCCAAACTTACTTCTTTCTATACAGAGGCAGAGCTGATCTTTGTCACTGTAGGAAATGCTCAGGCTATTCCATGTATCTCATGCAACATTGCTTCAAAAATCCTGAGCCATTTATCTGAGGCACTTGGCTTCACTCTCAGACAGCTGTTGCCCTGTCCATCATTTCATCTCTTATAGCATAAACTGCAGATTTCTGAGTCTTAAGGGAAAATATACATATATTTTTCCCTTTATTTTGTTTCTCTCAGGACACTTACCTTGTGCTGTGTAGGGCTGAAAACCTAAAACTTTTCTTTTTAAAACTTTTTTATTTTGATTTAGTTTCACAAATATTTCCAACAATGTTAATTAACAAATGTTCAATTATGTTCCACAGTCTTCTCTCCTTCTGTCTATTTACACAAAAGGGTAATTAAACATATGTATACATATACAGACCTGATCAAAATCTTAAGACCAGTTGAAAAATTGCTAGAATATGCATTTTGCACATTTGGACCTTAAAGGATAAGTTCGGTTTCTACAGCTTTCACATTGTTTATAGAATGAAGTAGAACGATATCCTCACCCAGAAGGCTTTCCTGATCCAAACGGTGCTTCAGGAGATATTTAGATCCAAAATCGAGCAGCGGACATCCGTATAATGGTAGCCTGTAGGGCATAGATCGCCGCTCCTAAAAACTGCATTAATGGTCCAAAAACTCATGTTTTTCACCAATATTCCATCATGATCCGTTCCGGATGGTCCTCCATTGCAGTCTGTGTCACTCCACACAGCGCTATGTGACTGTATTAACCTCTGAACTGACAAGTTTGTTTACGTGCCTCCGCGCATGCGCAATACGGCTCATTGTTTCAGGGGAAGCCTACAAATTGACTTTCTTCTTCCAGTTTTGTGCAAAATGGACGAATATCTATCAGATGAAGATGTTGTGTAGGAGAACTTTGAATATGATGGACGTCCTTACAGTTTCGAGCCAGAGTTTACAGATAAAGAGCTCATTGAAAGGAGGACACGGAAACAGCGCTCCAGAGAGTACTGCACATGCGCGGAGGCAAACGTAAACAAACTCGTCAGTTCAGAGGTCAGTACAGCCACACAGCGCTGTGTGGAGTGACACAGACTGCAATGGAGGACCATCTGGAACGGATCATGATGGAATATTGGTGAAAAACATGAGTTTTTGGACGATTAATGCAGTTTTTAGGAGCGGCGATCTATGCCCTACGGGCTACCATTATATCGGTGTCCACTGCTCGATTTTGGATCTAAATATCTCCAGAAGCACTGTCTGGATCAGGAAAGCCTTCTGGGCGAGTATATTGTTCTTCTCCATTCTATAGACAATGTAAAAGCTGCAGGAACCGAAGTTATCCTTTAATGAGGTTTTAAGTAGAGCTACAATATGCAAAAGCAAGAAGGGGGAGTGTGACAAAAAGCACTTTGAAAATGTAATTTATTGAAAACAACAAGTAAACTGAAATAGGCTGTTTATCAGCTGATCAAAAGTTTAGGACCATTGCTCAAAAAATTGCAAAAAACTCTCCAAACCAGAACAAAACTTTTTCTCAGTAGGACTCAGTAATGAGTAGCTCCACCGTTCTTGTTAATCACTTCAAAAATTGGTTTGGGCATGCTTGATGAGAGTGTTTCCAGGAAGCTTTTGGGAACATTGCTCCAAGTGGTGAAGATGGCTTCATGAAGGGCATCAACTGTCTGGAACTGACGGCCATTTTTATAAACTTCCCTTGACCTCCATCCCCAAATGTTCTCTATGGGATTTAAATCAGGGGAACATGCGGGATGGTCCAAAAGAGTGATGTTCTTCTCCCTGAAGAAGTCCTTGGTCAAGCGAGCATTGTGAACTGCAGCGTTGTCCTGTTGAAAAACCCAGCTGTTACCACACAGACGAGGGCCCTCAGTCATGAGGGATGCCCTCTGCAACATCTGCACGTAACCAGCCGCCGTTTGACGACCCTGCACCACCTGAAGCTCCAGTGTTCACTGAATGAAAAAGCACCCAGATCATGATGGACCCCCCTCCACTGTGCCGGGTAGAAAACATCTCAGGTGGGATCTCCTTGTCATGCCAGTAACGTTGAAGCCATCTGGACCGTCAAGGTTACATTTTTTCTCATCAGAGAATAAAACTTTTTTCCACCTTTCAGTGTCCCATGTTTGATGCTCCAAAGTCTAAACGGGCAGTTTTGTGGCGTTGAAGGAGACGAGGTCTTTGAATTTGTTTTTTGTTTTTGAAACCCTTTTCCCACAGATGCCGTCTGATGGTTATTGTGCTGCAGTCTGCACCAGTAAGGGCCTTAATTTGGGTCGAGGACCGCCCTGTGTCTTGATGGACAGCCAATCGGATCCTCCAGCTCAGCGCAGGGGTAATGTTTTTGGGTCTACCACTTGACTTTTTTGTTCCATAATGCTCAGGATCTTTCAAAAAAATGTAGAATGACTGTCTTACTGCATCCAACCTCAGCAGCAATGGCACGCTGCGAGAGGCCTTGCTTATGCAGCTCGACGATCCGACCACATTCAAGAAGAGAAAGCTTCTTAGCTTTAGCCATCAGGAGGGCATGACCGTGTGAATGCCTGACAGAAAATGAACATTTAGAGCAGATTTTGGCTTTAATAGCCTGTGGACTTAAACTTTTGATCAGCTGATAAACAGCCTATTTCAGTTTACTTGTTGTTTTCAATAAATTACTTTTTCAAAGTGCTTTTTTTCACACTCCCCCTTCTTGCTTTTGCATATTGTAGCTCTGTTTAAAACCTCATTAAGATCCAAAAGTGCAAAATGCATATTCTAGCAATTTTCCAACTGGTCTTAAGATTTTGATCAGGTCTGGAGGTATATAACAAATGAAATAAAAGGAAAGACAAAAACAAGACATAGGTAAAGTAAAAACATGCAGATGTGAACAAGAAATCTCCCCAAAAGAAAAAAAAGAAAGCCTAAAACTTTTTTATCTGTTTGTCCCTTATAGAGTTCTCATATGGCCACAACATGATGATAATTGCAGCATCCATTTATTGTATCTCACAGTGTGGCTCCTGGCAAAAAAATAAATAAAATCCTCCTGTCATTCACTTTCGCATTACCAGAAGGTCAAAACATCCATTTTCTCATCTCAGTCTGCTTTGCACATTTTACCTGGAGTCTTTCAGCATCTTCAGACTCTTTCCAGAGACACGTCGGCTCATTTCTTTGGTCAGATCTTATAATTATAGGAAAACCATTGCCCGGTGTGGACGTGGGCTGAATGAAGTTTGTTGGCTGCCATTGTAATCCATATATTTTATACCTATAGAATCATGAGCATGGTTGGATTTATCCCTCTTTCTGTGCTGAAGTTAATAATCTTTGGATAATTTTATATTTTTTAAACCTTTATCTGTAATGGAAACATAATGAAGTGTCAGAGATTCTATGTAGATGTTGTTTTGTTGGTGTATTGTTAAGACGTGTCATTAATTGTTTTCAGCATAATTCATTTCGGATGTGTTTTGTATTCACACAGTCGGCTCTGCTTAATGGGCTCTCCCATTAGTCAAGTTACCATCCTGGTTAAAAACCATCAAGGCGTTCATTAATCTCTAATCTGCTTTGAATGTGTGAGTGTGTAAGTTTTACCTTAGTTTGATGTAGTCTTAAATTAAACATAGGTACTTTGTCATAAACAGGACATCATCTTTAGGCACTTTCAGTCTTATAGAAATTTAAGCTAATGGCTTTCCTCAGAATGTCTATGAAGGTTAGTCGACAGAAACATGGCATGGCGGTGATAGTGTCACATTTGACCTTGTTGTGTTATAAAGAAATAAACTGATGAGGATGATGTCAGTGCTTCATATCAGCTAATTATCCTCAGCATCATGACACTGATGTCATACGACAGACGACAGCAGAGGAGAACATTGAAGGATTAACAAGTCTGTGATTTTATATTCCTCATAAAACAAAATAAAAGTCAGAGCTTCCCATCAGCAAGCACACACAGTTTGTCAAATGTGTTATTTAGCCCCAGGGAGGTTTGTACTTCACTGCATCAAGAGGGAACATTAAAAAGAGATAAAACAGGAAAAACTCTTCTGAATTTTAAGATCTTAGATTTAGCATTAAGATATCAGACTGATTTAAATATTAGACTGAGATTTTTTACTGTGAATGCACTAAAACAGTGTTTTCTAAACTGAGGTGCTGTCACAGCTGTTTCAGTATTTAAAGTTCAAACTGGAAAATGTTTGTATTGTGAGATTTGATAAAGGCCTGAAGTGTTGGCAGAGAGATGGATGGACTGGTGAGGCATCTTGGAGAAGGAAATCTGAATTATCTCAGATTCTTATAGTAACATAAGCTCAGTCATTAAAGCTGTGGTGAGTTTGTACTTAAGCATTTATTTATTTTTTTAGTTTAGTTTATTTCAGTCATATATCCACTTCAACGCAGCAAAAGAAAAAGACAAGACACAGTTTCGACTGAAAAAGGCTCAGGCAGAAGCAAAGCTTATTAATGTCCACCTACTTTGCATCTTAAGCCACACAATTCATGGTGTCAAGTGGGAAGACGGAAACCAAAAAAGAAAAATTAACCAAAAAAAGAAAGAAAAAAACAAGCATATAATATAAACATATATTTACAAGCATACATGCATACTTGTGCAAATACACAGCTCTTTCCCCCTTTTTTAATTACAGCCATAACTCCTAAATATAAATGCACATAATGATTTTTTTTAACATAAAGGAAGTACATTTTCTTTAAACTTCTTTTTTAGCATTTGGTGACACAAATTTGCTTCCATCTGTCAGCTCATATTTACTCTCAGGCACTATGAAAAGCTTTTGCACGCTATCTGGTCGTGTTTTATGATTTGCTTTAAACATGATTTGCATTGTTCTATAATGAACCAAGTCTCTAAACTTCAAAACAAGAGAATTTAAAAATAATGGATTAGTATGATCATAATATCCAGCTTTGTTCATGATGCGTATGGCCCTTTTTTTTTGTAACACAATTTTATCAGTTGTGGTTTTAAAACGTAGATCCCCATAATTCCTAGCCTTGCAGAGCAGACAGACCTGCCTGATCCTGAAATCCTGCAGGTCCGTCTTGCCAGCCTCCATTGTCCAATGAATTCACTCGGCTGAATCCTTAACGGCCCAATCAGGGAAGAGAGGCGGGAGCAGCACAATGCGGACGTGAAGACAACCGGAAGTTGAGAACAGACATGCTGATTAGCCTATTGTCCTCATGGCTACTCAGTGAAACTTGGTGAAATCTGCCCTCCTCAGAAGTTTACTGTAGGGATTGTCTTTGACGAGGTTCATGTCACATATAAGTGTTAAATGAATCATCTGTGTGGCACAATTTAGTGTAAGACGACAGTATAAGGCCAAAATCACTAAGATGTATTTTGGAGCATCAAATAGTGAAGAAGTGACAAAGTTTCCAAAAATATCTGCCTTTGGTTGGACATGGCCTAAACCATACTGACGTTAAGATCATTATTAATAAAAAAACAATCATGGAAAGACTCCTCATGAGCAGGAGTTTGTCTTGGAAGTAGCCAAGCAATGACGTAAGAGTGGGCGCTCTCTCCACAGAGCATGAAAAGGGCTCATCGTTTGTAGCTTCACATAAAGACACCAAAGGTACACATTATTTATTCTAATAATTTATGACATGCTTCAACATGAAGGTAGAATATTAGGGAGAGTAAAACATCTTTGCCAAGTTTGTACTTTGCTCCACAGTGGATAAGAGCTGTCTGCAGATGTGGAAAATAAAAGTGCAACGAGGATGAAAGAAAGAAAACAATCATGATGTTTTCTTTTTTATTTATTTGTGTGGATGGTAGGAAGGCTTCTTGAGCAACGATCCTCAGAGACATATTGTCTAAACTCTTTTCAACTTTCCACTCAAGAGAGTTCAGTCTTAAATTCTACTGCTCACTCCGAGGCCTCGAACAGGGAGAGAAATGAATTATTCCCAAACAAAAGGAGCCTTCTTGGGTCATTTTTGTAAGCAGTTTGTCTCCTGTTTTCAACTTAAGGCGCATGGGGCATTTAGGAGAGGAGAATTCTATTATGCTGAATGAATAGAAATCAATAGAGACACCCTGGAGAATTCAGTGGTCAAGGGGTTGAGAAAATTCTGTTTTGATAAATGCAAATGAAAAATCCATCACCTTGAGGAAGAACTGATTTAGACCGAGATTCTGCAACTGTACTCTGGGAAAACCTTCAGTTTAACATCCTTCTGAATCAATGCTGGGAACAGATCGGCAATCCATGCAGCACACAGCAGCTGTCAGTTGGGAAGGGCTGTCATGTGTCGAGCTTACGTCTCTGCGACTTAGAGCACTTATCTTATTCTTAGTCTGAAAAACACCACTCGTCAAACAGAGAGGATGAAATTATGCAGGGTTAGAGAAGAGCCACTTCAGCGCTGAACTCCTCTTATGCACAGCAACCTCATTTTTAAAGACCACTTTAGACCTGCGTTACAGCATTGACATTATGATACGTGGATATCAGCGATGTCAGTGTGAGCTCATGCGTATGTTTCAAAAATAATCTCAGAGCGAACTGAACCTGCTGTAGCTGCTGTACATCCATTACCATAATCATGAAAATGCCTTGTCCCTTTTAACATCATCATAAAAGCTATCAGTTTGGTTATTTATGTCTCCATCTGCACCCTTGTCCTTTACTACTACACCACGGTTCATTCTCCTCCAGAGGGATCAATAAAGTTTATGGTAGATTTTATAAGGGTCAGACCTTTTCTGATTTTTTTCATCATACTAAAGCAGACACAATTTAATGACAAACTGCTACAAGACAAGCTAAGTTAAAGCTATCATCATCAGATTAGGTTGGGTTTTGATCTGAAAATTCCTGGTGGTACAGGAAAAAGGAACTTTACAAAAAAAAAGAGAATCTAATGGGTTGATATAACTGACCTCTGGAGCAGTTTGGACATAATTGACCCTGTAACCTACACAAACAGGGCAACAAGTTCACTCATCATGCTGCTGTAGTAGCAGCAGTTGTAGTTTTAGTAATTGCATGACAGCGACCAGGCAACCAGAAACAACCAGATTGGAGTTTCTAATGGCCCTTTTCCATTAGCCCTACTCTACTCTACTCGACTCTACTCTACTCGCCTTGTGCTGCTTTTCCATTAGCCCCAGTCGCCTGTCCAACGGGGTGCAGTGTCGCTGTAAACAGCTGAGCGGCACTGCGGTGACGTCATTTTAAGCGCAACACAACAATCTGTGGCTTTTTGTCCCAAACTGAGTAAAAAAGGAAAGCAGAAGAAGGCTGCAGGTGGTAAGAAGAAATACCCCTTGAGAAGCACAGGAGAGTTTTGGAAGCTATACAACAGAATGAAGCCGAGGACGAGAGCAATCCAGCTGCAAAGAAAAGACGTACGAGGGTAAGCTAACGGTAGCTACCGCTAGCATGCTAGGTCGTCACGTTCATGGCTCATCGATGACGACATTGTCTGACCAATCAGCAGCTGGCAGTCAGTGACGTCATCTTTTATTATGGACTCAGCTCGCTTGGAACCAGAGCGGAGTAGGTACTAAAACTATCTTGTTTTAGGAGGTACCAGGCTAGTGGAAACACGCTGCTAATCGAGTAGAGCTGAGTAGAGTAGGGCCAAGGCGTGCTAGTGGAAAAGGGCCATATGTCAGTTTTCCAGTGTGCACTCACCCAGGGGTTGCAGAAAAGGAGACAGGAGGAGAAGAGAGAGGGACACACATGTCAGGGGAGAACAATATGAGATTGGATAAATACCTCAGCACATGAGCAACAAATTACAACAAACATGGGGACAAAGTAGACATTGAGTTAGAGGAGAATGTCTAAATGTGTGCCATAGTGAGTGTGTATGCATAAACCCTTGACCTTGACTCAGCTACATTGCTCATAACTCCCACTCATTGTCTCTACCGCCTGATAAGCGCTGACATGGAGATGGCTTTGGTCAACTTATTCAAGCAGAAGAATTGAAACTTCTACTTTTCTGCATTGTGTATCAGACACTTCAACAGGTTTACCAGTGTGATATGTTACCATGCTATCTGGCAGGCATTAAAAACCACTTAACTCCATTCACAGTTTGCTAACACTACTGTCGTCACATATTGATAAATGTTTTTATTAGCACAGCCTTACATCGGACATTTAATCTCTGTTAATGATCATTGAGCTGTTTTGTGGGTAGCTAAGCTGCAAGCTTTTTTCCCATAATGCAAAGCAGGACTCACAGCAGCCTTACCAATAATTGCTGTGATGCATTAAAACATGAATTGATCCAAAGAAATAATACAAATTTAGTGTTTCTTTATCAGCTGAATGAAAACTGTTTTATCCAGCTGTAGGTGTGGAAACTACTGTAGAGATGCTCACTCCCCCTCTGTGGCCTTATCTTCCCCATATCCACCCTCTTCTGTGAATTTCCTTCAAAGGTTCATCAGCAGCGTTTTCATTAAACTGCAGCATGTAATTTCTTTGTTTCTCCTTCTTCAACCTGTTTTGATCGAGTCAATTTATGAGGAAGCTCTTTTGTTATTCAGGTTTCAGAGCAATCACCGCTGGAACGGTACAAGATAATGCCAATAGCCGCACTCGCTGACTAACAACATTGGTTTTCATTAAAACCACGAAAAAAACAACAAAATGAAGTGCAGGAAAGAGAATTTCTAAGTTCCTGTTTGTATGCATCAATAAGCCAGGACCTCATGAGACAGCGAGTGTGTTAATTGGAGAGAACGGATAATGTTGTATCTGGGAAAAAGAATCAGTTTACTGAACATTAATATGCACTGACACGATTCCCCAAGATGTTTGATTCCTACATACGTTTATTTTACCGGGGAAAAAACAGGCAAAGTGGGGAGGGGCCAGTCGGTGTGCACCCCCAGCCTATATATCAATGTGATGCCAGGGTTGGACAACAGTATTTATTATATTGTAGACAAGAGAAATCAAGTAAATTCAAGAATTAATCTTAATTTAAGGAGACAGGGTAGACTGTTCTTAGACCTCATTTTTACCGGGTTGTTCATGTTCAAATTGTCTAAAGGAACAACATTGTCATGATACACAAGCTCTTCTAAGATGAGCCTTTTGTATTTCATCTTCAGAAAACTGTAGTTTCACTGCAGCAGTAACATTTGCCATCACATGATGACGTAGCGTAGTGGAAGTGTAGTCGGATTCTCTCTGCATGCCAGTTTTCCTTTCCTAAGTCCTTCTGAATTGTCCTTTCTCCTTTCCTTAACCTCATGACGTTTTCCAACAGGGTTAAGGAGAAGTGGTTAGGAAAGGGCTTAAGAGATGACTATTTGACTGTAGCCTAAGACACTGCGTCAGAACACTGACACCAGGACAAAGCACATTTCTCTTCTCTTAAGATGTGTCAGTGTGTTGAACGTTGATTTCTGAACACTGGTTAGCATCAGCTACTGCATAACGATGTGCACATGCTGCTTTACAAATGGGCATTTTTTTTGACTAAATGTTTGAATTAATTGTTTTTTTCTGATACCTTCATACCATTATGAAAAATGTACAGAAAACATAGTGAGGTAGCAAACGGGACAATTAAGCATTCAGTAGCTAAAGCCCTAGTCACACACTCCCGTTTCTCATGGAGATTGTGCACATTGTCATAATCCTGATGAAACAGGCTTTGGTTGTGGTACATGCTCTACTTGATAGGAACTGTTCAAACCGTTGTGGGGAATCAGCTCTCAGTAGAGCGGGTTGGAAACCTAATGCAGTCCTGAGGCGATTGGTATTAGCGTGGCATGTACGGGGCTAAATCAGGCTGATTGTGGCTCAATCCTGAAAGTTTCTCTTTGGTGATTCACAAGGCTGTATCCGTTTGTGCTCCAACTGTGTCTAGGGTGACCAGATGTTCCGCTTTGTGCGGGACAGTCACGCATTCTCATTACTTATCACACATCCTGCAAATTGAGCCGGTGTCCCGCATTGTTATTGATAGTCAGACTCCAGTTTTGCAATGCGCGTTCAATAATATGGCATCTATCAGACGGCTGTGTGTGTAGTAGTAGTACTGAGGGCTGTCACCAGGGGGTGGGGCGGGCTATCTGATCATGTCAATCAAACTCGGACGCGGACACAGCGACAAGAAACAAATCAGGTCCGAACGGCAGCAGCGTGCAGCAGCAAGGCATGGAGGAAAGGGAGGAAAACAAGACCTGCAGGGCTAAGAAAAGGAAATGCAGCTTCAACAAACACTGGGAAACCATCAACCAACCAAGGCGAGTCCCATAAAGTTTTGTGTGAAGTTTGCTTGAGCCAATTCTCCGTTTCACACGGAGGTGAATACAAAAATAAAAAATCACAGACAATGCAGACTCACAAAAAACGTTGGTCAAAAGGAGACTGCCCAGTCTATGAATATACTAATGTCATCAACCAGATGGCAGAAGTATAGTAACAATATAAGCTAATGGGCACAATAGAAATGTTTAATATTTTTTTAAGTTATTTTAGACTACCTCGATACATTGGTATCAGACAGTGTCCCACATTGTCCAGCATAAACACAGTCTTCATCCCACATCTAGTGAATTGATATCTGGTCACCCTAAAGGTGCGTTCACACCGGACGCTACTTGTACTACCTCGGCGATCACTCTCCATTCAAAGTCAATGTACAGCCGCGATGGGGCGGGGCTAACCCTCCCGGGATGCGACAGCCGCATACAAGACGGCCACTTCACTTGTTGTGCGATATCAAAGTTAAAAAAAGTTGATCTATTCAGGCGATGTCGTGTGTGGCTGTGCGGCAACAGCCAATCAGAGGTGTGTGTACGTGTGACGGTACCCTAGACAAACAGTTATTCATCCGGACTACAGGGCGGATGAGTTCTGTCTAGGCGGAACTAATGTCAGTGAGGACATTAGTTCCGCCTGGACGGACCGCGGTAAACTCACAGATAATGCTGCTGCATCATCAGCTGCAGTGTTTTGTGGTTGATAAGTGAGTGAAAAGGATACAGCTGGAATAATGTCCGCTTATACATCCTATTATATGATATATGATATGATCGCGGTGAAACTCGAGCGGACGTGACGTCACCGAGCGACGGCCGACGGCAGCAGTTACCAAAATGAGGTATTTATGGATGCACGATGCTACGTCAGTGGGCGACGCGACTTTGGTAGCTGGGTCGCTTGCGGTGTGAATGCAGCATAAGAGATTTCACAGCATTGTTCTTACATATCATACAGGAAGTAAATGTGACAAAAACAGAAGCGATGGGGCTCAATCAGGGCTTATGTGACTCAAACTGGGCTCAAATGTGGCTGATGTTGTGTCAGCGGGATGGAAATTCATGGAATCCTCGTTTTATTGTTGTGTTAATCTAACTGAAGCTGAACAAACGCCTCTGACTCGCTGTAGAAGTGTTACTGTGTCCGAGGGAGAGACAGTCATTTCTTCCTGTATCATGCCGATCACACCAGCCTCTCCAATCATGGACAGTCGTGCACAATCAGCATGAGAAGCAGAAATGTGTGACTGGGGCATTAACGCCACAATGATTTGTACTCTGCTGTGTTGTGCTTCCTTCTCTCAAAGCCAGAGCTCGTCTCCATGCACCACACTCCCCTCCCTGATCTCTTCCAGTGTAACAGCAGTGTGAGGAACCCCCCACACCTGCCCTCATCTTGTTACAGTGACTGCTGTAATAGAAAACGTGCTTGGAGTTAAGAACCGGCTCATCTCGCTGCTCGGACCTCAGCATGAGCCATCAGCAAGAGCCATCAATGATTTAGATCAACGGTGCTCTCATCGCTTCTTTACACAACCTGCAGGTGTGTTGGCAGCATCGTTCATCACTAAAATATTATCAGTTCTATTTTCTCACTGTGGCTGCAAAGAAAGAGGGTCCTTCACTCCAACTGCTCACACTGTGAAGCACCTTTTATTTAATCACTGCCACTGCACGGTTTGCCATTGAGCCAAAAGAGTAATATATATAACAGGTAACCCTTTTGTTGTTTTAGTTTTGTCTTGGTTTGAGTCTTTTGACTGGCTATCTCTGCCTGATGTTACACTTCAGTTAAAGAAACAGACACTGAACTAAACGACATTAAACCAAGGTTGGGCTTGAACTGAGGATACAAAATTACTCCGGGAGAGCTATTACTAATACGTCATTAATTATGCACTTACCCACAGAATGAAAAGGAGAAGGTATATACAGTCCCGCTCAGTATTATTGGCACCCCTTCATTATTTTCATTACCTTTAAGGTGCTATGAGGAGAATCTATTTCTGGTGACATAAAGACTCTGCTACCCATGAGCACGCGCGGCGACTGTCGTAAAGACGTGACCCAAGCCAAAGTGTGTGTTTGTTGTGATGCTAATGAATGCAGCTCGGACCTTCCTCAGAACTCTGCATTGCTTTACAACTTCTTTTTTCAACAACTTACAGGATGCAAAGCCACGAGGTAATGTATCTCTTTCTAGTTACGTAGCGGTAGTTTTTGATGTGTGACAACAAGCAACTTTTGGAAAACTTAGTATCGTAGTTGTAGCCGGCTATATATCTCTACTTACAGCCCGGTGCTCCAAGACGTGTCTGAATAATATAAATTTGCTCTAGTTTTAATTGTCTTGTTCCCAAAGTTGAGTATCCAGGCCAGTCCAGCCCTGTCCGACCCGACCATGAAGCTAAAGAATAGCATTTATAGATAACCTATTTTGATGCTATAAAACTCATCTTAAAGTGTGAATTTCCATCAGGCATATATCTAAAAGGGAGACTTTTTGTAATTACCTAGAAACTCCACACAGTCTCTTGAAACAAAAAATACTTTTTAACATGTAACATATCGTAATTTCAAAGAGAGAACTGAAAAAAAACATGTGCAGCAATAATGGCACCCCTCTTCAGTATTTTGTTGCACACCCTTTGGCACTGATGACAGCCTCCAAATGTTTCTTGTAGCCATCTATAAGCTTCTTGCTCTTCTCAGCTGGTATTTTCTCCCACTCTTCCTATGCAAATTGTTCAAGCTCTTGAACATTTGCAGGTTTCTTTTCCCCAATGGCAGATTTCAGCCATACCAAAGATTTTCAATTGGATTGAGATCAGGACTCACTGCTGGCCATTTTAAAACAGGCCATTTTTTTCCTTTTCAACCATTCCTGTGTGCTTTTGGATGTGTGCTTTGGGTTTTTGTCTTGCTTTAGGGTCCATGATCTTCGACTCAAACCAAGTGTTCTTACACTGGGTCGGACATTTTGCTCTAAAATTTCTTGATAATTCTCTGATTTCATGATTCCTGTGATACGGTCAAGGCCTCCAGTACCCGATGCAGCAAAGCAGCCCCAAACCATTATGGAACCTCCACCATGCTTAATTGTTGGTAGGGTGTTCTTTTCCTTGTAGGCTTCAAGTGGTTGCAATTAAAACTGCCTATTCTAAATATGACTGCATGATCATAGTAGCTAATGAAGTATAATTTACAAACCTTAATATGTGAACATTACTTCTGCCAAGTTTGAGTCTGATAAAGTGATGCAGAGCAAAGTTAGAGAGGTTTGTAAAGAAACTGTACTGTCACATTGTGTACTTAAACTTCATGGGTGCCAATAATGATGAGCAGGACTGTATTTATTTTTTACTATTCAGGGTAGCTTAAAAAGCTGTTTTTGTTTTGTCCTCAGTTGCATTAATAAGGACCTGCGTTGGTTACTTTTAACCCTTTGACTGGCATTGTAACCGTGCGGTTGACCTTTTGCCACCATACCACTGTAGTTGAATTTTTGAAAGCCTGTCTTTGTCTGTTTTTCTGTATTTACCTCTCTGTTAATGTTTGTAACACCAATCTAATGTGAACAAGAACAAGAACACAATTGTTTGAGAACTAGAAAAATTGGAAGTGAATCATAGCTCCTCAGAAATCTAACATTTCAGAGTAGAAAAAAAAAACTTTTCACATATTTCCAGATCCTTCAACAATCATAATTTAGTTGAAGGAATAAACTTCATGTTAAAAAATGATCTGTGATTCCTCAGAAAACTGGGTCAACCTCTAAATATCTAAATTTTGATCTGTATAATGTTCTCATTAGAAAAAATCAAAAAATTGTTGCAGAAGTGAAAGAAAACTGTCATGGTTGGAGCTTCAGTAAACATTTTTAAAGATAAAAACATAAAAGCAAAAATAAAGAGAAAAGGCAACAAATCTGTAAAAGCAGAAGACAGGAGAACAAAGAGATGAGACAGTAATCACTAAAGGACAAGAAACAATAAAGAGAAAGAAAAGCTTGAAAATTATGCAAAACTAAAAAACACATGAACCTTCAGACACAAAGGACAGATAAAACAATTAAAAGGGCTTAAAAGAAACTAAATAGAATAAAAGTACAACATTATATGAACAAATGAGAACTACCATGCTCAGAATAACCCTTAAAAGGAAGCTGGTTGATCTATACTATACTTGACATGATTCAGAGGGACTCAACTGACAAAATTATATACCTTACGACTCAGAAAAAAATTATTTATAATTTTAACCCATAAATGGGTTGAGGGGCTGCAGAGTCCTGGATATATTTAGACCAGCTCAACTGTGGCTGCGATGATGAAAGTGGAATATTTAAAACCCCAAAGGTTGTGGATTAATGCAGTTTTAGGAGCGGCGCTATACATGCCCCGTGTGCTACCATTATACGGATGTCCACCGCTCGATTTTGGATCTAAATATCTCCTGAAGCACTGTTTGGGTGAGGAAAGCCTTCTGGGTGAGTATATTGTTCTACTTCATTCTATAAACAACGTGAAAGCTGGAGAAACCGAACTTATCCTTTAAATTGAAGGTGGTATAGTTTCTGACAGGTGTGGGGTGAAGTCGTGATGAGGCGATGTGGATGGGAATTGTGCATTCTGTGCTGGTATTGACTCAGGAGGGCGTGGGCAGGTGGAGATTGGCAGGTGAGTGGGCGGGGCTTGTGACATTGCTGATGTCCAGAGAGTGTGGTGTGAGGAGCTGCTGAGTGCACACTGTCATACGGGTGGAGATTGGATCATGTCTTGGATATTTGATGATAGCATTTGGCTAAACCAATTAGGATGGATCCCATCATGCCTGAGAAATAAGGCTCCGTCCCAGAGCAGAATAAAATACTCAGTGAAGTGAAAATCGTGGGAGGGGCAGGTGGACTGCAGCCAGGTATGCAAACGGAGGATTCTGCTCAAACGTTCTTGAGCCAGGCATAAATACTGTCTTTCCAGTGTCCTTTCAAACGTTAACAAGCAAGCTCAAATCCCTCTTTAAGACTCCAGACGGTGTGCAGGAGGTGTCGTTAGTGTCGACCTGCAGCACAGTTTCTGTGACAGAGGGAGGGGGGTAAATGGAGGAGTTTGTCAGGGTTATGGGGACAGGGGCACCAGGTGAGTTATGGCATCAAAATGATGAACCTTGTTATGGAGTCTCTGATAACAGGCATGGAGAGGACGAGGAGATGAGGTGAGATGGCTGTCACTGCCTCCACATGTGGAGCATACTGTCATTTCTTTTCTTTTAATTATCTCTAACTTAGAAAGAAAAAAACAGCCAATAGCAAATGTCCTTTGGCTTGGATGTGGCCCAGATGAACAGCAAAGATGTGGCCCACTTACAGAAGTGAATGACGGCCCACATCTGGCCCATGTATGTTATCTGGACAACTGCTTTAATTATAGAACTGTGCCAGAGGAGAATTTTGAAGGTATGGCCAAACCAGTGTGGCCATGATATGGCCCACATGCATTTTGCCTCATCACAACTCGGCCAGAGGTGCCACCTAGATGTCACATGTGGCCCAAAAGTCAATGCTATCTGAATATGTCAACAACTAAACTTAAACATGTGAATACAAACACCATTATGTCACACAATACTGTGTTTGAGACAGAATGAAGCTAAGAGCTTATCGAGTCCTGTCCCTTCCTTACAAATCAGATCCATTGTGGAAACAAAAAAACATAATAAACTAGAAAAGTAAAAATAATACTTACACTTATTATTATTTTTGTTATTATTGATTAATAGTTTGCAAGCACCACTAAAAATTATTACTGTATATACTAAATACATATCTATACATCATACACATAATATATGTAGTATATACACATATTTAAATATCATCTGTAATGTTTGTATGAATACTTATTTAAATGCACACTCTTGTATTTATAATCATCTATCTCCTAATTAAGTATATACAAACAATATGCTGCTCCAATAAATATCTGGAAAAACTAAAAATTTATGTTTTTACAATAACTAATTGCAAATGTTAATGATGATCAGTGTTAAAGATGCTGTGAGGAGTTTCTAAGTAATAACAAAACAGTCTCACTTTTAGATATATGCCTGATGGAAATACACACTTTAAGATGAGTTTTATAGCATCTAAATAGGTTATCTATAAATGCTATTCTTTAGCTTCACGGTTGGACTGGGCTGGACTGGCCTGGATACTCAACTTCTGGAACAAGACAATTAAAACTAGAGCAAATTTATATTATTCAGACACGTCTTAGAGCACCGGGCTGTAAGTAGAGATATATAGCCGGCTACAAAACTGCAACACTAAGTTTTCCAAAAATTGCTTGTTGTCTCACATCAAAAACTACCGCTACGTAACTAGAAAGAGATACATTACCTCATGGCTTTGCATCCTGTAAGTTGTTGAAAAAAGAAGTTGTAAAGCAATGCAGAGTTCTGAGGAAGGTCCGAGCTGCATTCATTAGCATCACAACAAACACACGCTTTGGCTTGGGTCACGTCTTTATGACAGTCGCCGCGCGTGCTCATGGGTAGCAGAGTCTTTGTGTCGCCGCAAATAGAATCTCCTCATAGCACCTTTAACATATATACTGAAAATGTATTATATGGTAACAAATGATTAAGGGACACTAAGGATGGGGATTGGACGGTGTTCCAGAGCAGATGGTGGTTTGCTGGTGTAAGATTGTTTTTGTTGTCTGTTCGTTTGTTAGCAAGATTAAGCGAAAACTTCTTGGTCAAATTTTGCTTTAATTTTTAGGAGATGATGAGAATGTCATGATTCTGTTTAGGTTGATTGATGGTGCTCTCTCCCCCTCCCTTCCTGTTTTTTCCTGCAGGTCTGTGAAGCAGGGTGAACCTGATGTCTTATCTTGTGCTCAGGTCTTCAAGATTATCATCTGCTGCTCCAGTTTAGAAGATTTTTCATTGCCTAGGTTGAACCCTGCTTTACAGCCTGCCAAGATTTTGTTTATGTTCATTTTTTTTTTAAACCTGCCTGTCGCCTCCTGTTTCGAGGTCCAATTTTTGAGAAAAACCTAACAGGGAATGGCCCAGCTTACAAATGATTTGATTTTAGTGGTGATCCAGATAACCACCATTAGCAAACAGTTATTTTTGCTAAATAACTGTCTTACTAATAATGATATCAACATGATTCTGGGTTTTAGGTGTGGATTTTCGGGATCAAGGAATCATGTTATGGTGCTAACATTATCATGGAGCTATAGCATATAGATGTAACAGCAAAATGTGAGGTTTACTCTCTTTAACAGCCGTTAAAATCTGTCTTTAAAATGTGCTAAAGGAATTGCTTTCAGTTCTTCTCTTCTGGATGCAAGGTAGGGTTAGTTTGGCACCAGTTTGAACGGCCACAGGTGAGTGTGGACTTACTTGAACCAGATCCATTGTCTAATGACTCAAACCCACAAACCACTAAAAACACCAGGAGTTATGGTACAGAAATGTAAAAGTCACATAGAATCACACTCCAGTTTAGTTAAGTTTAGTTTAGCAAAGCTGTAGGTGGTCAGCATGACAAATGGATGATGGATTCACTACCAGACTACATGTTACCTTTCACCACAACAGTAGCCAGGTTTACATGCAGACTTTTTTATTCTGATTAAAATCATTCTGATTGAAAATCTCAGGTGAGCTGTTTACAGGTGACCTGATCTATTCTGATCTGGTGTTTACATGTGCCACAACATTTAATCAGAACAGCTGTTTTACAGACACGTGATATGTGCAGATCTATTTAAACATCACATGATTTATCAAAGATGGCTGTAAGTAGGTGTTTTATGGAGTTATTTGAGGGTTGTGCTGTTTAGCCTTCAGAGTTTTCCAGCGGTTCCTTATTTGTGTGACGTTTTGGTCTATCCCGGCTTTGCCGAGTTTTCATGGACTTTTTAAAAATAATTCAGTATTTCTTGTTCTCCTATCATCTATGCGTGTGATAATGTTTAGTTCTTTGAGAGTTTGTATTATGAACAAACTCTCAGACCAGTGCTGTGTGCTCTGTTTGGAAGTCGCCATGTTTCCAAGTGAGTAAACACTTCTGCTCGTTTACGCCTGTACTGAGCATGTGCAGACAGAACCCAGAAGAAGGAGAAGGAATATACTACCCCTGTGCAACGAATGAAATTCTATTCAGATTTGGCCTGTTTATTCTGATTGAGGTGTTTGTATGGAGCATTTTTATTCAGTTTGGACTTCTAACCTGATTCTAATCAGAATATTAGGCTCCATGTACACCTGGCTTGTGATGATAATTTAAAAAAAATATATGAGACAGATGCCAGGCAAAAGCATGCAGCATATTATGGGGGACAACAATCGAACCATTCAAATCGCTGACCAAAACTTCTTTGTGGGCAAAGATTCAGAGGTGTTGGACTACGGCCAGTTAACACGAAGTGTTACCTCCACTGAAAAGATTTGGTCAAGGCACAGGAATGTCTGGACTGTTTCCAGATTGCATAATCTGTACACAGGAAAATGTATTCACTTTTTTCTGCAGAACACAACAGGCACCAATAATTGACAAATACATTTTCATGACCCACTCGGTCTGTGTTTCCTGTTCCTGTTACAAAAAGCCCAGAAAGGTAATCTGAGGTAAACAGAGCACACTATCATACCAGACGGTATGCTGTTATGTGGTGATGCTGTTAGCAGGATGTAAAAACCTGCACTTTCAATACTGTCAGAAATGTGCCTGGAAATGGACTTTGTTGCCATCTCCTTAGAAAAACTGCAAGGGTCTTACGAGGGTGGTCAGAAAGATAATGTTGCAATCTGTGCCTTGATTATTTTCCTCCCATGAAATGCATATTGATCAAAGAGTGTATTTCCATTTGTTGTTAGTGGCAATAGTTTGATTACAGGCTTGATTAAATCTAAGGCTGCAGCCTGCTCACAGTGTGCTGTAATGAAATGTGACATCCAGGCTGAATGAGCTGCTACAGAGACGAATGTCTGAGGTTTAAAGTCGACCGTTCTCCTTCCTCTGCGTCCCTCGAGTCTGACTGAACAGCAGAAAACAGCTGTGCATGAGGGGGGCAGAGGGGCACAGATCTACGACATGTTCACACTTCTCTGCTGATCAGTCTCAAGTGTTGCTCTGATGAGTGCTTGTGCCCAAAGGCTCTGAGAACATGATACTACCCCCCACACAAGGATAAGGTGAAGCACATGTGATTTCTGTATAATCAGTAAAAGAACAACGGGACTTGGTTCTCAAAATAAGCAGAAACCACGAATGTCCCCAGATAAAAACATCAATACAACATGACAACATGTCCGACATGCACAAGAAACAGGGGCATCACGCAAGCAATTTTTGCTGATGGTAAGCTGCAATGGAAAAACATGAAGTGTGATGTAGATGAAAACAGGACAGGACTGACAGGAAGTCAATAAAGTTTCTGCCTTTTTTTCTGCATAAACAATTTCAGCTTTGAAAAAAAACCCAAATATTCAATAATCACAAGGATTTCAACCATTAAAGTGCCAGTTTAAAGGTGCTATGAGGAGAACCTATTTCCGGCGACATAAAGACTCTGCTACCCATGAGCACGCATGGCGACCGTCATAAAGACGTGACCCAAGCCAAAGCGTGTGTTTGTTGTGATGCTAATGAATGCAGCTCAGACCTTCCTCAGAACTCTGCATTGCTTTACAACTTCTTTTTTCAACAACTTACAGGATGCAAAGCCACGAGGTAATGTATCTCTTTCTAGTTACGTAGCGGTAGTTATTGATGTGTTACAACAAGCAATTTTTGGAAAACTTAGTATCGTAGTTTTGTAGCCGGCTATATATGGCTACTTACAGCCCGGTGCTCTAAGAAGTGTCTGAATAATATAAATTTGCTCTAGTTTTATTTGTCTTGTTCCTGAAGTTGAGTATCCAGGCCAGTCCAGCCCTGTCCGACCCAACCGTGAAGCTAAGGAATAGCATTTATAGCTAACCTATTTAGATGCTATAAAACTCATCTTAAAGTGTGTATTTCCATCAGGCATATATCTAAAAGAGAGACTTTTTTGTAGTTACTTAAACTTCTCATAGTATCTTTAAATCTATGAAAAAACATATTTTTCATAAAATAGCTTGTTTGTGTAATTTGGGGATGTGTTTCATATGTCTTTGGGTATGAACCTAAGTGAAATCATGGCCATGCCCTTGCTGTACTCAACTATGTTTTTAAAAACCTTCTGGAGAAAACAAGAAGCATTTGTGCGTTTTTGCACCTGGGCTGCTTTCACACCAGTTATAAACTTGCTTTTGTAACTTGCACATTATACAAATCCAAGACTCTAATCAACAGCAATGCTAACTCCACCCCATATCATTTTGTACATGCATGCCTCTGCACAGTGTCTTCATATGGTTGATACTGCCTACCATGCATCCTTGAGGTTGATTACCAACTCTAAACCTCTGACTCATCACTGTGAGTTGTACACTCCTGTTGGATGGCCCGCTCTGGTAACCCGTAGGGCAATACACTGGTACACTTTCATTTATAAGGCAATTCTTGGTCTGCTTCCCCCCTGTTTATGTGTTTTTATCATGCAAAGAACTACCGGACAGTATTCCTTGCGTTCACAGGACCTTATCATGCTCTCTGTCCCAAACACACAAACTGAAATTGGGAAAAGGGCTTTTGGGTCCTCTGCACCATCAGACTGGAATGTTTTGCAGAATGACTTAAAGCTTAAGGAGCTGGTGTCCTTAAATTTTTTCAAATCGAAAATGAAAGACATGGAAGCAGATTCTATCCGATGCCGATGTTTTTAGCTGGGCTGTGATATGGCTCATAGATGTCTCTGTTTTTAATCCAAAATGATGTGCTTGTAAATTGTTTCATCCTTTTTGTATCTGTCTGCAACTTAGTGTTTTTACTGCAGCCTGTCTTAGCCAGGTCTCCCTTGAAAAGGAGGTTTTTAATCTCAATGGGACCAACCTGGTAAAATAAAGGTTAAATAAATAAATCAAAATATGTACATATATTTTTTTAATAAAATCAGTGGCAACACACGGGCATTTAGAGGGTCAAAATCTGTAGAGATTATTACACATTTGGTAGCTTTAGAAGTGGTTTAGATTATGCCGAAAAAAAGCAGATAATAATGATGTGTGATGTTTTCACAGGGGCTTTTTGCATGTACATTTTTGGCTTGAGGGTACCTAAATGGAATCAGGTGGAATCAGGAATCAGATGAAAAACAAACAAACCTTATGTAAAAATGTAATGCTATAAGCCATGAAGATCACCAATTTTAAAAATGGCAGAGGCTTCCCTGAAGCCCCTTTCACCATTTGTCCCGGAAATGCAGAACGTTTCTTAAAGCTGCTGCTGCTGTACAAGCATAGAGTAGGAGGCGGCAGTGACGGAGAAGCTATTGGGCAAACGTCACAGCAGACCCCTCCCAAAGTCCTTCACAACACCCTCTCCCCAAACACTCTTTAGTAGAAAAGCTGACCCATGCCCAGTTTTTCTCCTGATTATCTTTATACAAAGGTAGAGCCGTGTTGTAGAGCTCCTTCGAGGATTGCTTTAACCCGCGAAGCCTGCCATTTCTGGGTTTCCTTCTTCCTTCACATTAAAATTTTGTGTTTCAGATTTCCTGTTGATGGAAGGAAAGCTGTTACATGAACCCCTATAAAATGGCTACTCCTCAGGGGAAGACACAATGTGTATCCTGGTTTATTGAGACAAAATCAGATGTGCAGACTCAGCGAAACTACAGATCTGAGTATGGAAGAGATCCACCATGGAGTCCTTCAATTCGTGCATGAAACAAGAAATTTATGGAGACAGAGACAGTGTTGGATAAAAGGAGGAGAGGGCCATCAAGAACATCTGAGGAAAACATCCATTGTGTTAGACAAGCCTTTCCTTCATTAACAGAAAATCTGAAACACAACATTTAATGTGAATAAAAACTTTGACAAACACTGATTAAAATAAAATAAAAAATCTGGTTAAGATATCTCATCAACTGTCTTTGTAAAACATTTCTTAAATTGTAAAGAGGCTTTATGGACACCCTGTATTTTGTCCATAAAAGGTAAAAAATCACAGTCATAGATTTATTATTCTTTGCTTCTGATGAGCTCTTTTAAAGGTGTAGTGTGTAGAATTTGGCAGCATTTCGCTGAACAGAAACTGTGAATATAGGATATAATGTTTCTATTTGTATGTAAAGTCCATCAAAATGGGAACACAATCATCCCTGTATGACGTTTGTTTTATTATAATTTAGTTAGAAAAACTTAAAGAAATTCACTTTACCATGAATTCATGTAGGCCGACAAAATGATCCGCCAAGTTGTCCACGGGTGGGTTTTAGGGACAAATAGAGCGAAAAGCAACTTTTGCATACAAGTCTGGCTGCCGGTCCTGAAATCTACCTGAATGGCATGTTGCATCTTAACTGACTGATAATCTATTAAAATAATAGTTACAAATATGATTGAAAAACCCTCACCTGGTAACTGTTGTATATGATGTGATGTGATGGACAGGCTCATTCTAAAATCTGAACACTAGATGTCGCTAAAATGACCATTTCTACACACTTCACCTTTGAATGCAAAATCTCAAAAATTTCTTCAGTGTCTCCCCTCAAACATTTGTCAACTGCCTAAAAGTGCAGATGGTGTTCAGACTTACTTTGCATTTATTATAATTTGATTCTCTGGGTGTGTGTTCAGGTGGGCTGATCAGCTTCCACTCTTCTTTGGCAACAAGTGTCAGCACAGGCAGGGTGAGTTAGCATTGCTCGCCGTTCAGCGGTGCTGGGCTTTGACAGATAACAAACAGCTGCACCATGGGGGACACGAGCAAGCCATGCATCATGGACGCAATGGCCCACTTACCCTGCCATCCTCCTCCTCTGCCTTCTTCTCCTCTATATTCCACTTTCATCTGCTCTTCACATATCCGTTACCTCAGTCGCTCATGTCATTTCCACAGTTTGGATTTGTCAGTGCCCACCGTCTGCGTTCGAAAGCTCTACCGGGTCTGACCTGCAAAATGAAAAAACCAAGAGTGACTGGTGTAGAGCAGTTCAGACAGGAGATCAGCCCTTCCTCATTTCCATTTCGTCTGAATGTGAGGCGATACGTAAGTGCTGCAAGGTTAAGTGCTTTTCAATAAGCAAATGTATTCTGCTGCCCTGAATTGTGCGAGTACTCGAATCAGGAGAGGTTGTTGTTTTGAATTTTGACACCGTGGCAGCTTGAAAAAATATTAGACGTAAAGTGAAACAGCATAGGGATACAAAAAACATAATCACTTATTCTAAAAGTCTGCTTTTACCGTTTCTGATGCATCAGAAACTGAACAGTCACCTAAAAGGTATGCTTTGAATTTGTGCTTACCCACTTTTGGTGGCACAGACATAATTAGGGCATGGAAACACCCCAAGGAGCATAATTAAAGGCTCTAATATTAGCCAGTAACAGTAAAAACAGTGGGGTTAATAGCGGTTTAGTTATCGTGCTTAATTGGCAGCCCTGGGCACTTTGTGAAGCCCAGGTTCGAACATTAGTGGGGCAGCTGCAGCCAGTGTATGAGCCCAGATTTGACCATAAATTAACCCTCAAAAAGTTGAACAGTTTTCCACTTTAAAAGCAGAATGGATGTCAGAGTGACACAGTGAAAGAGGGTAAGACTTAACAGAGGGCATGAAGCAAAGAGAATGAGCTGCTAAGGAGATTGTTTTAAGGATTACCCATAAGGCTGTGCCCATTACTTACTGAGATTTAACAACGCCAAATGTCTCAGCTCTGACAGGTTTGCAGGCCGTGTTAAAAGCTTGACATGTCCCCAGGCAGCCGAGCAAAGGCTCATAATGGATGGATGGAAGTACAGGCTGTACTGCACCGACTATCACTGTCCTTGTCTAAATCTGAGACGCGGAGGTGTGAAATCCTTGGGGGATAAAGGGAAGTACTGTTCTTAAATACGACCAAGTCCTTCAAGATTGGGTGATAAAAATACTCTCAGATGTCATGGGAGACTGGGTCTGGCCTAACACTGAATTGTTTTTTTAAAGACAGTTTTAAAGTTGCAGACAAAGTTACAAAGTCAGAATAGACATTGTGCAAAGTTTGATGGAAACCATAAAGAGAGTTTGAGTTGTGTTAGCAAGGAAAGGATCACCACAAGACCTGTGACCTCTAAAATCCAACCGGGTCAGCCTTAAATCTAGGTAAGCATTTAATTAAAGTTTAAAGAAGAGACCCTGAAGACTGAAGAGATGGAAAGATGGCCTGAAAAATGGATTGACAACCTGAAAACACATTTTTCAGACACCTGCAAGAAATGCAGAAATGTGTCTAAAAAGAAAGATCCTTGTGCCACTAATGGCTCTTTTCCATTGGCCCTACTCTACTCTACCCGGCTCTACTCTACCTGCCGTAGCTGCCAACAACAGCTGGCAGCTAACAGCAGTTAGCCGCTACGTCTACCAGGCATTAAAGCTAGGGTCTACCATCTGAAAACCAGTTTGGCTGTTGAGACGGATTTGAAAAACGCAGCCTGCCCCCCCTTCACTCACCCCTCCCCTCAGTGTTCCAAGATCCCACCCCCCAGCTCGTTTCACCTCCCAACATCACGCTCCCTCTGATAGAGCAACAAGCCGGCTGGCATGAAATATCAGCAACAACCAAAAACAACTGAACGTAACAAACATGACAGTCATCTCCCTTGTAACACACAGCGGTAGCCATTTCAACTGGACCGGCGGCGAAGCAGGTCTGGCGTCGCCAGAGCAGAGCCGATTGTGGGCGAGGATTTATGTTTCTTGGTGTGTCTTCACCAGCTCAGTTTACAATGCTAACGATGAGTGGCTAACAGGCTAAAATCTATTGACAGAGCCTACCCACTCCGACCAACAACGTTCAGTCAGTAGCCAGTATAGGCACAGACTAACCAGAGTTATTCAGCAGAAATCTCCCATTGTAGTAAACAAAGCTATTACTTGTTCATCCAGGGGCGGAACGGCCGTTCGGCAGCCGGCGCCCAGTGCTGCAGCTGGAGCTGCAGTCGTTGGCCAGCCGGTGGCCCGTGCTGCGACTGCCCATTCGGTAGCCGGCAGCCGGCGCAGTGTTCAACAATCCCAAATCATTCTGCAGCTTTTTCCACCTTACAATTATCCAATGTCATGTCTCCGTTGGGACCTGTATTGCTCATAATTCTTCCTTACTTCAGCCTTTTCCTCAAAACTTTTACTTTTCCTTCTCTTCGATGTGGAGGGTAACAGAAGCAGCCTCTGAGCTCCATGATGCTTCAGTAGCTGTGCCGCTAGCTGCTCACCGGTGTGTGAGGAAGGAAGTGGGGTGGAGGCGGGACGGTGCGGAGCGGGGCAGACAGGGGATTGGATGGGCTCATGGACCAATTGGTGGTTTGGATTGGTCAACTATTATGCTGCTTTGCAGCGGATATACTGAATGGATTTTTTTCATTCTTTTTGGTCTTTATATTGTTTAGATCGGACCATAGGACCATAGCGGCCTTATAAACGGTGTTATTAAGATGTACCAAACTCCCAAATCGTAAACCATAGCTTTAACTGTTTTTTACCCTTGTAAGCGATTAGCTGTTATGTTTAGCTGCTCCATATGCTACGTCATAGCAGCGCTGCTTGATATGGATCGGTCTGTGATGAGTGTGATTAGCCAAATGATCGCCCAATCAGAAGCTGCTGTTGTTTTTGAAGGTTCTGCCCCTGAAAACATTTTCACAGGGCTCCTCCCCAGATGAATTAGTGAAATATTTCCAATATGAAACTGTCAGGCTATGTCAGGTTAGCAGTTTTCAACATGTTCACTAATAACTCAATAACTTCTTGTTGGATTTGATGATTTTTAAGAGGAATGTTTGCCAGAAATGATATAGTTTTTGTGGTGATCCAAAACCAGATGTGGAAATAGGAAGTTTTCAAGGATTTGTTGACAACGTGAGATTGGGCAGTTTTCTATGTCGGGGATGTCTTGGCACAAATTTGTGCTTTTGGAGTGCTTCTGTTCTGTTATATGTATGTTCTTTATCTATTCTAAGTCATTACTGTTGTCACATGTGCAATAAACAGAGAGCCTCAAAAATAGAGATAAAATAAATAAAAGTTTTCTAATGACCCCACCAAATCATTGTTAACATGTACTGACATCAGTGAGTCTTAAGATTCTGATTTGGGTTGAATTTTTAAAAGCTGTATGACTGCATAAATGTGTAAAAATCCCTCTGAACAACCGGAGATTTTTACTCACTTCACTTCGCAGTGAATGCATCTCTCATCTGTCCTTGGAGAGTAACTTTAAAATTGAAGAACTTTAACTCTGTTCTGGAAACGGCGGGCACTCTTAATGTAAAGTTGTTTAGCAGAAGAAAGAGCCTCGTTTTTACCTTCGAAGACCCTGAAACAGCACAATAAACGTGTTTTACAGAGACAAGGATGCGATTGTTCTATAGAGAGGCTCACCTTTTCAATTACTGCGTGCTTTGGAAACTCGACCGCTTGACAGAGGAAACTGCTGGATTGAAAATGTTTCTTTTCTCTGAGCATTAAAAGGAAACTGTCTTTATATTTAATTCAAAAAGTTTAATTTACTTTGTTTTTTTTTTGTTTTGTTTTTTTCCTGTTTTAAAATTTTGTTCTAATTTTGTTAACTCTTTTATGGCTATATTTGATGTTTCTTTGTTAAATCTGTCTATGTTTGTTTTATTGTTGATTATTGTTTTTTTTTTTTTTGCTCCTTCACACATGGTTGAACACTTGTATGCTTGTATTACTTTGTGTTCTTACTGATATCTTGACTGTTCTCTGCTTTTCTTACAGAAAGGTGAGCTCCTTTGCATGACCCTGATGACTTCTTGACCTCTCCTGACACATTTTTGTTTTCTGAATATTTCCAGTTTGATCTAATGTATGTATGTATATTCGGTCATTCGGGAGGGACTTGGAGTAGAGCCGCTTTTTCTCCGTGTTGAGAGGAGCCAGATGAGGTGGCTCGGGCATCTGGTCCGGATGCCTCCTGGACGCCTCTCTGGTGAGGTGTTCCGGGCACGTCCCACCGGTAGGCGGCCTCAGGGAAGACCCAGGACACGCTGGAGAGACTATGTCTCTCAGCTGGCCTGGGCACACCTCGGGATCCCCCGGGAAGAGCTGGACGAGGTGGCCGGGGAGAGGGAAGTCCGGGCTTCCCTGCTTAGGATGCTGCCCCTGCGACCCGACCACGGATAAGTGGGAGAAGACGAGACGAGACGATCTTATGGATCTTTTATAGTGCAAATCTAATAAGCAAATAAACAAATTTCTAGTTAAGAATGCATAACCACTAACTTTCCAATATAAAACTAGTTGAAAATATGGTAGCATTAATAAACTAGAAAGCACTCGGAGAGCGCAGACCTCCGCCAGCGCCACAGTCCTCACCCATATTGTGATTTTCACCATAAATATTAGTCCTACCTTTATTTCATCTAAATATTTAGATTCCTTGACCATGAAAACATACCATTAGCAATTGGACTTATAATGATATCTATTTTAGTTCAGTAGTTATTCAAAAAAATCACATTTTTCATCATGGCGGCCAGACGCTGATCTGGATCAACACCAAAATTGAATCAGTTCTTCCTTTTCCCATGCTGAACATTTCCTGAAAATTTCATCAAAATCCATCCATAACTTTTTGAGTTATTTTGTTCACAGACAGACAAACTCTCCCAAAAACATAACCTCCTTGGTGAAGGTAAAGATCATTCAAAATATTATAATTAGTGCTGTCAGACGATTAAAAAAATTAATCTAATTAATTACCGCATTTATAATTAATTAATCGAATTAATTACATTTTAATCTCATATCTGCCTAAAGTACCCAAATAAAGAATTTGAATTCTAGGATATTATAAAATTGTAGTGCAGGACTAATCAAATGAATACACTAAGAAGTTAAGATTTGTAAATCCACATTTTTATTGGTGACTAAATAAAACCAAAGTCAGGACAACTTGTCCAGAAAATTCTAAGCTCAATCAGGCAACTCAAATTACACTTTAAGTGTGTTTCATAAATCAAATTCAAAATAAGAAAAAGGTCGAGGACATCCAGCAAAACAATTAGGCCTGATGCATTATTAAAGAATGTAGTACAAACCCAAAACCAGTGAAGTTGGCACGTTGTGTAAATCTTAAATAAAAACAGAAGACAATGATTTGCAAATCCTTTTCAACTTATATTCAATTGAATACACAGCAAAGAGAAGATATTTAATGTTCAAACTGAGAAACTTTATTTTCTTTTGCAAATAATCATCAACTTAGAATTTAAAGAGGACATATCCTGCTGATGCATGATTTAATACTTACATATAATAGAATAAATTTGAAAACAAGACCTTACACCACCTTAATTTTCAAAAAATTAGATATTGTATTTTTTCTGGTATCCTAGAACGAGATTTGATGCCTCTGAAAATAGGTCATTGCGAGATGTCCGCGAGATTTCAAACGTCATGACGACACGAGGTACCTTTTTTTTTATTGGAGTAATCTGATAAAACACTTCCTCCTCTGTGATGTCCGTCAGCCCCAAAACCATCACTGAGGAACACATCCACCAGCAGGGGTATATAGCTCCCTCGTTCACTCTCCCTCATTACCAGCTCTGGCCTGTAGGGGGACTCAATACGCGGTCGCTGCTATAAGCCTGCTGGAAAATACAGTAGAAGAAGGACAGGCTGGCTCTACCCCCGATAGAACTGACCAATCAGAGCACAAAGGGCTGTGACGTTGCAAGGTAACTTTAGGTCATCCTTGAGACGAAGCATTTCAACAAGCACTTCATAATGGCCTAATATGAGGATATTGAGAACGCTTTTGTGGGGCAATGAAGGAACTAAATGACTTGTACTGAGGGCAGAAATGCTTTACAGGCATCCTAGTCTGGCATAGTGAAAAGGAGAAACAAGCATGATATGTCTCCTTTAATGGCAGCAACACATTGCAAAAAAGTTGTCACAGGGTCATTTTTACCACTGTGTTACATCGCCTTTCCTTTTAACAACACTCAGTAAACGCTTGGGAACTGAGGAGACCAATTTTTGAAGCTTTTCAGGTGGAATTCTTTCCCATTCTTGCTTGATGTACAGCTTAAGTTGTTCAACAGTCCGGGGTCTCCGTTGTTGTATTTTACGCTTCATAATGAGCCACACATTTTCAATGGGGGACAGGTCTGGACTACAGGCAGGCCAGTCTAGTGCCCGCACTCTTTTACTACAAAGCCACGCTGTTGTAACACGTGCAGAATGTGGTTTGGCATTGTCTTGCTGAAATAAGCAGGGGCGTCCATGAAAAAGACGTTGCTTGTGTAACCCCCATAAAAGTGCAGCTTTGGGTTAAAGATGCCATTTATTGTTAGCCTCATGGAAAACAGTTTTAGTTGTTGTTGTAAAGCCTCAGGGTGAATAATATTTCATGAATGTCTCCATCCAAGATGAGAGCTATATTTTCTTTTACATTGTAGTGGTTTAAAGTAGTCACTAGATGGCGCTTTGTGTATGCACAATGCAGTGAAATTCAGTAGACCGCAGCATTGCATGCTGGGATTAGGGTACTGACGCTAACTCTGATGCTAGTGAAGACGATAATACAGCCACGAGTGAAGTTGATAAGAACGAGTGCCAGAAAAAACGTTTTATTGTTATGTTTTCAAGTTTTTATGTTGAAGAAATTGTTGCCTGAGAGTTCCAGATCGCCGCTGTGACCGGAGGATTTGCTTTCTGATGTGTTTTATGACCTTTGAGGACTTCGATTGTTTTTTTATTTGCTGGATCTTCTGTCCGGAGGTAGCGTCGAATCCCAACCAGGGTTCTGCCGGATGCGAGGCAGAACGAGAGAGGTTCCAAATTCTTCATCTTCATCATCTTCCTGGAGTTGTTCCTGGAGTCTCACCCCTGGAGCGAGATAAGATCTAGAACTGCGCAGAGAATGTTCAGGCGATTCACACACTTAGACACACTACCTGGGTAGCACACACACACGAACACATAGCGAACAGACGAACTTTGATATCAAACAGCGATCAGCTGTGAAGGGACATTTTTAGTTTTTTTATTTTATTTTTGTCTTTGGGGAAACTGAATTTAAATTTTGACTCACTCTATTTGGTGTGTTAAAAATAAATGTTTGTGTTTACCTTTTCACTAAACATCCCTCGCTCCTTGAGTCGAATCTGAGATTTTAGGTATAGTGTTAACCTTTCTGTGTTAAACATCCCGGTACACTTGGATAGCAACATATGTTGCTCCAAAACCTGTATGTACCTTTCAGCATTAATGGTGCCTTCACAGATGTGTAAGTTACCCATGCCTTGGGCACTAATACACCCCCATACCATCACAGATGCTGGCTTTTGAACTTTGTGCCTATAACAGTCAGGATGGTTCTTTTCCTCTTTGGTCCGGAGGACACGACGACCACAGTTTCCAAAAACAATTGTAAATGTGGACTGGTCAGACCACAGAACACTTTTCCACTTTGCATCAGTCCATCTTAGATGAGCTCGGGCCCAGCGAAGCCGGGGGTGTGTTTCTGGGTGTTGTTGATAAATGGCTTTGGCTTTGCATAGTAGAGTTTTAACTTGCACTTACAGATGTAGACGAACTGTAGTTACTGACAGTGGTTTTCTGAAGTGTTCCTGAGCCCATGTGCTGATATCCTTTACACAGTGATGCCAGTTTTTGATGCAGTACCACCTGAGGGATCGAAGGTCACAGGCATTCAATGTTGGTTTTGGGCCTTGCTGCTTCCGTGCAGTAATTTCTCCAGATTCTCTGAACCTTTTGATGATATTACGGACCGTAGATGATGAAATCCCTAAATTCCTTGCGATAGCTGGTTGAGAAATGTTGTTCTTAAACTGTTGGACAATTTGCTCACGCATTTGTTCACAAAGTGGTGACCCTCGCCCCATCCTTGTTTATGAATGACTGAGCATTTCAGGGAAGCTGCTTTTATACCCAATCATGGCACCCACCTGTTCCCAATTAGCCTGTTCACCTGTGGGATGTTCCAAATAAGTGTTTGATGAGCATTCCTCAACTTTCTCAGTCTTTTTTACCACTTGTGCAGCTTTTATGAAACATGTTGCAGGCATCAAATTCCAAATGAGCTAATATTTGCAAAAAATAACAAAGTTTACCAGTTTGAACATTAAGTATCTTGTCTTTGCTGTGTATTCAATTGAATATAGGTTGAAAGGGATTTTCAAATCATTGTATTCTGTTTTTATTTACAATTTACACAACGTGCCAACTTCACTGGTTTTGGGTTTTGTAGTACAAATATAGATAAATTCAAAAATAAAATAAGACTAAGTCTTAAATATGCCATTCCTGTTGTCACCTGGGCTTTGTTTGGTTTGACTAGAGACGCATGTGTGAAGTGACATGTGCCACTGCCATGTACGGGTCCTCCAGCTGGACAATATCAAAATGTTTGTGTGCTATGATTAATCTGTGATTAATTTTTATAACGCATTAATTTGCGGTGTAATTAATTAATCGAATTAATGCACTAAAGTGACAGCCCTAATTGTAAGTAATAAACATAGCTATATTTGGTGTTGTGTTTTAGAATTAACTTCATATGCCTACCTGTTAATGAAGGGTCTTGCATGCAGACACTCATGAATAAATTAAAATCCTGTTTTAACCTTGTTCCTTATCACTTATTAACTCAAACCCCCAAACAACAGAGAGCCTTATCACTCCTCTAATAATCAGTTTGGAAATCTGTCAGTCAGCAGTTAGAGATTCATCCCATGCTCATAAAAATAACCCGTCATAACCTTTCTCCTTATAATTTATTCACATCCACACAGTTCAAATAAATGTGCCCTGCTCTGGACTTTGTAAAATATTCCATTTTCTGCTTTGGTTTCCTCCCTCAAAATTAACATTAATGGAATCATCAGACTGCGAGTAAACAGCGCGCTGCTTTTCCTGCTGCTTGAGTGCACATGACTCTTTTTTTCTTTTTGCTGTTTATCCATCAGCTGGCTGTTTTTAAGCCTTAACATCTTAGTTTATTTGATGAGACATTAGGTTTTTTTTTGTGGGCATGAGGAGCTCTGGCTGGTCATCCACTCAGCTCTTCATTTTGCTCTTCCATTTGGCCTGATGAATAAATAATGCTATTCTCTGCCCCGTCCTCGTTTCCCCAGAGCCCGGCGTATAAATTCTGCTTGTTTATGTGTTTGCGTGTGTTCACTGGATGAGGCTGTTTGTTTCTGGCTGCTTGTGGGAATAAATGATGGACAAAGACGGAATATTTATGCATTTTAGGTCAATTTTGTGAGGAGGAAAATCCAGCGTGGGGTTTTCAGAGGCTCTCTTGTGTCATTAGTTGAATCCAAAAACCAAACCTTTGAAGCAGGATTGAGAAAGAGAAGATTTTGCCACCTCTCCTGTGTTTTGTTTTGCTTGAGCGACTCCTCTTCACCTTTCGTCTGAGTGTCCATCAGAGCTCTGTGGCTGAAGGGCCTTCACATATTCTGTGCTAAAGGCCACTCCACTCGTCACGATGAAAACAGGCCCCTCTCTGATTGAAGGTGCACCAGAGTCGACTGTAATTTCAGCACAGATGGCAGAATTTAGCGGTGAACACACCCAGCTTTCCAAGATGTGGACTTCTCATGCTGAAGCCACATTTTTCCTTTATGCTTTTACAAATCAGAGTCATGCTGTCATGTGCCTTGGGTGTTCACTTGCCTTCTTGATTGGTCAGAGTTTCAGGGGGAGTACAGAAAACCTCTTTAGAGGCTTTTCTGTCTTTCCTGACAATCACTACGCCAGAGAGCACTCCACACTTTCTAAAAACAAATTATGCTAACAGGAGCTCTGAGGAGGGCTGGATCCTCTTTAAAAAGATGGAGAAAAAGAAGCTCCACATCACTTTACCTTGGTTTAAGTACAGGACCAGCCGGGAAACTGCAGGAGGAATGAATATGTATGTGTTCATACCCACTCAGTGTCACAAGCATTTAGCATTTTATCAGGAGGTCGCCCTTTGCTGCTGGTTTAGAAGCAACAATATGTAGTGCCACCATCTTACAAATAAAAACACTATACATACACTATATCCCCAAAAGTATTGGCTCACCCATCCAAATAATAAGAATCAAGTATCCAGTCTCTTCCATGTCCACAGGTGTATAAAATCATCACCTAGTCATGCAGACTGCTTTAACAAACATTAGTGAAAGAATGGGTTGCTCTCAGGAGCTCAGTGAATTCCAGCGTGGAACTGTGATAGGATGCCACCTGAGCAACAAATCCAGTCGTGACATTTCCTCGCTCCTAAATATTCCACAGTCAACTGTCAGCTGGATTATAAGAACGTGGAAGTGTTTGGGAAGCACAGCAACTCAGCCACCAAGTGGTAGGCCACGTAAACTGACGGAGCAGGGTCAGCGGATGCTGAGGCGCATAGTGAGAAGAGGTCGCCAACTTTCTGCAGAGTCAGTCGCTACCTCCAAACTTCATGTGGCCTTCAGATTAGCTCAAGAACAGTGCAGAGAGCTTCATGGATGGGTTTCCATGGCCGAGCAGCTGCATCCAAGCCTCACATCACCAAGTGCAATGCAAAGCGTGGATGCAGTGGTGTAAAGCACGCCGCCTCTGGACTCTAGAGCAGTGGAGATGCGTTCTCTGGAGTGACCAATCACGCTTCTCCATCTGACAATCTGATGGACCAGTCTGGGTTTGGAGGTTGCCAGGAGAACCATACTTGTGGGACTGCATTGTGCCAAGTGTAAAGTTTGGTGGAGGGGGGATTATGGTGTGGGGGTGTTTTTCAGGAGCTGGGCTTGGCCCCTTAGTTCCAGTCAAAGGAACTCTGAATGCTTCAGCACACCAAGACATTTTGGACAATTCCATGCTCCAACTTTGTGGGAACAGTTTGGAGCTGGCCCCTTCCTCTTCCAACATGACTGTGCACCAGAGCACAAGGCAGGTCCATAAAGACATGGAGGACAGAGTCTGCTGTGGATCAACTTGACTGGCCTGCACAGAGTCCTGACCTCAACCCCATAGAACACCTTTGGGATGAATTAGAGCAGAGACTGCGAGCCAGGCCTTCTGGTCCAACATCAGTGTGTGAGCTCACAAATGCTCTTCTGGAAGAATGGACAAAAATTCCCATAAACACTCCTAAACCTTGTGGACAGCCTTCCCAGAAGAGTTGAAGCTGTTATAGCTGCAAAGGGTGGACCCACGTCAGATTGAACCCTATGGATTAGGAATGGGATGGCACTGAAGTTCATATGTGAGTTAAGGCAGGTGAGCGAATACTTTTGGCAATATAGTGGATATATGCAAATTAGACGGATTAGGATGTGTCTGGATTGTCTAAAGCCATGGCTTACATGTTCAAGGCGTTAAATACGTGGCGTGATTTGAATGGGTGAATTCTTTTTCAGCAATCATATTCAATTATTGTGTTGTTTTATATGATGTTTTGAGCCTCTGTTCAGCGTCTTAGAGTGTTTAGAAGAGCACTCTATAAATAAAATGTATTATTATTATTGTTATGTGATAGTGAATTATTTTTAGCGATCAGTTTCCCCACTCAAACAGGAATTTAATATCATAAGTAATAACTTTATAACATGATAATTCAGTATCTAGAATAATATGATACTTATCACATTACAACGTAATACTGGTAATATTTTATTTATTTTTCTAGTGTAGCAGCAGTACACTTCGGTATAAAACTGCCTGACAACTTGCAAACTTATTTTAGTCTAACGGTTAAATTTATGCATATTACCATGTTATATATTAATGTTTGATTTTTGTTTCCTCTTTTGGTTTTCTTGCATGTTTTACTAAAACTATGTGTGAGGAGAGTGGATGAGTTTTGCTTGGCATCGTTATACTTGCCTTCTCGGCATTGTTTAGGTCCATAAACTGTCACTCCATTGAGTGTTACACTTCCTAGCAATCAAAAGATTTTTATATTATTATGTTTTAGATTTCATTAAGTGATTTCTATTAATTTAAGAAGGGTATAGTGTAATCCTGTTTATATAAATAGTGTCTTCAGATTGTTTGTTGTATTGAATTGTTTTGAAAACAAAATACAGTTCAGATATTTAATGTAGGAGAAAGTAATTTCTTCGCCTGCTTGACATGTTTTACATGGATTACTTCTATAAGTGAATAAATATAGAAAAGTTCATGGATCATTCTCCGTAAATCATAAGTTACCATAAAAGAGAATTCATTGTTAAAAGGAGAAATCGCTCATTAAGAGGGTATTTCATCAAACTTCATTATTCCTGACAAACAGCAGCAGTGCTCACAACAGTGTCTGATGCTTTAGACAAAATAAATGTACCTTCAGACGGGGTCAAACTCTCTTAGATTCAGAAAAGCATAACCTTCCAGCACTTTTCAGTAGTTTTTCCAAGAAGTTAGTGTCCCTCGTAAATCCAGAAAAAGTGCTCTGTGCTCTCAGAGGCATTAATGAGCAGGAAAAGGCATCATTCAGAAAGGATGAGGCTTCCATGGGGATACAGCTCATCACCTTCACATACTTTGGCAGTAACACGTCCAAAGATAATCTGCTTTAGTGTTGCCCACATCATTAACATGATCCAGCCTCAAATTGATTTTCGGTCCGAGGATAATGATTCAGATCATTTGTGGAGGGAATTCATGATTAAAAATAAACAGATGAACATCAATTATTTTGCGTGACAGTTTTTTCCTAAGACAGAGTCTATATGACAAAAGTGCAATAATTCAATCTTTGAATTAAAAGTTTATCCATTTCAGCATGTAGCTTCACCACCTCCTGCAGTTTGCATATCTAACAGTGGATGACACAGTCCTTTATTCCACTTGCACTGAGATATAATATTTTGGTATGTAAAGATTATATTCTTGGACATTTCAAGCACATTTAAAACTATCCAGCCCCTCTTGCTCGAGTACATGGGGGGTGATCCATCTTCTGCTTCACAACCATCCATTCATTGTGCTCAAGACTGATGACTTGTACATAATATTTAAAATATGGATTGAAAATCAAATTGCACAAAACACAAAAGTCTATAGAGATGCAGCCTCTGACAGCACCATGGATTGAACAGCACTTGCACTTAAACCCCTCGTCTCATGGTCTGACTAACAAAAAACAAATTGCCTTTAATATGTTTCTTAAAAATGAATATAAAGTTCCTGATGAAAAAAACTGAAGATACTGTACCAACAACTAGCAATTAAATCACAGAATTAAACTGAAAAATGTCTCTTAAATGTCACGACAAATGTTGCATTTTCCCTTTTGATTAAGAGTCTAAAATTTTGGGACAACACACTTTATCATATTTAAATCTTTAAATACTCGACACTTTATCATTAAAATACTGTCAAGCTGTTTCTTTATCAATGGAGAAAACTTTTACTCTTTGGGCTCTAATTTTGTAGACCACGCACAGCGCCACGCCGCGTGGACAGGGCGTGTCCAGCACACTTTGCAAGTTTCCTGCACGGCGCACTCCAGCGCAGAGAGGCGCACCCATGCCTCTGTCCCTGCCCCTCCACACAAGTGGCAGAGAGGGAGGTGAAAAGGCGTGAGTGGGTCATCAGAGGCCACAAAGCGTGTCACCGTGAGGGCCAGCTCGTGGTACAGATGTAATCTGTTCCTGTGCCATTAATAGGAGTACAAAATAAAGAGACAGTTACATTGAAACACAGCAGCAGGCGAATCCATTCATCAAGCTTGTGATCCACCTGCATTCCTGGTCTTTAATCACTAAATAGCAGAGCCTGTGGTGATATATTCTCTCCCGGTGTCTCCTCCTCATCCTCCTTGCAATAATGTACTCCATCTTTTTAGATCACAGTAAGAATAAAGACTAAGGGCTCTAGTTTCGTAGACCAGGCACAGACGCGGAGCACCTGCCCTGCGCCCCGTCTGTGCCACGGCAAGAGGGTGTGTCAAGCGCACTTTGCAAGTTTCCTTCAGTGCCAAGAGAGGCGCACTCAAGGCAAAGAGAGGCCCAGAGTGGCGCATCCACGCCTCCGTCCCTGCCCCTCCGCGCAGGTGCCAGAGAGGGAGGAGAAAAGGCGTGAGTGGGTTTAACACAGCCAAGTGTTGCCTTCACCAATCAAATGAGCACCTCTCCCTGCCTTTAAATTCGCTGCGGCCGAGGAGCAGCGTCTGATTGGTCTGAATGATCCCCGCCACCACGGAAACAGTGTGCTGGAAAGACCCGGCAGCGGAGACGGTCAGAGCCGCTGTCCCTTCAGCAACAGGGAGAACGGACTGGCCATCGGGGCGCGCATCGGAGGCCACAAAGCGCGTCACCATTTGGGCCAGCTCCCAGGACAGATGTTATCTGTTACTTTGTAATTAATAGGAGTTCAAAATTGAGAGACAGTTACACAGCAGCTGGCTTATCCATACATAATGCCTGTGATCACCTGCACTCCTGGTTTGTCATCGCCAAATAGCAGAGCCTTTAGTGATATACTGTTTACTCTCCCGGTGTCTCCTCCTCATCCTCCTTACAATAATGTTCTCCATCTTTTTAGATCACGTTAGAAATAAAAACTAAAACAGAGGAATATGGGAAATCCTGAGTGACATACATTTATTTTCTCTCTTTTTTCTTCATCTTTTTTCTCCCTGTTTTCTTTGAATTTAATGAAACGAGAGAAGCCAGATATATACTCAGTATCAGATGTTAAGGCTGTTTATTGTTGACTTGTAAGATGTGCATTAAACTTCCAGCTGTCGTCAGGTTAAGTTTCCATTATGACAAACGGCTTTAATCCGACATCAGATGTGACGGGACAGTTAGTATAGATACAAATGTATATGCTGGTTCAGACGGTTACATTAAATAGTGATTAAGTGACATTAAAATGTGCCTGACACTCTGGAAACCTTCCTCTGAATAACTGCCTTTTAACATATAGTATTTTACATTGCATCTTATATACACTTGTTTAGACTTGCTTTTAAGTGATCATTTAATTGCTCACATACTTTATCATCAACTATCAACTGTCATAAATGTATCTATGTATCTATAAATCTATGATCTATTTATTGTCGTTGTCTCCTTTTCCATGTACATAAAACTTCTTCACAAATGTTCTCTTTTCCATACTTGTTGTAAATTACAGCTGTTTCCAGCTCACCAGTTTGCTATTTTTCTTTCTTTTCATTAACATAACCCTGTGTGCTTTTTCCTGTTGGACCTGATTGTAGCTTTTATTGTACCTGCAGTACTGGGTTCAATTTGTGAGAGCACTTTGTAAACATCTGTTTGTAAAGGTGCTACATGAATAAAGTTATTATTATTATGATTTTACTGGCTGACACGTAGTTCTGGGGGGTTGTTCAAGAGTTTGAGCAGCACCTTGTTTTTCTGTATTTAGAGTTTTTATCTGAACACAGTTGTGAACAAACGGGAGAATCCTGCTCTGACCCCGGTTGAACTCTCTCTAATAAAGTGGTTAAGTCTTGAATTAGCCTTGATTGTAGCACAAAAGAGAGCAGAGTGACGCATCAGCACAGTGAATTACTGCTAGTTTCCTAAATTGCCCATTCTCCTCATGCCACTGAAAAAATCAGCAATCATGTATTCAAGCATGAATGTCCCGAGAGCACAATTAAAAGCGACCCGTACAAAGTATTTAGTTGTAAGTCCATCTGAAGATAAATGTGTGTTTGTGCCTCACGGGGCAGCAGCGAGTGTCTGAGTGGTGCAGTAGTATCCTCCTCAGTCAATCCTAATCACATAAACTATCTGCCTGCACGGATGTAAGGAAGGATTAATTACAGGATGAACGAGCATCCATAGACATTCCCATTTTTCAATTTAACTGGATTATCATCATCTTCTGGAGCTCCATGAAATTGCCTAAGCTGCCCAGGCTGTGATACATACTTGCCCACAGACAGTTATGTGCCCTTCAGTGAGCTATAGAGGAGACAGGACTGCACATCCATATCTCCTCCCTTCCTCCTCTGTTCACTTTCTCCTTTCTGTCCCACTTTTTAATCATCTTTGCCGCCCACCTGTTTTCACCCTCTGGTTCTGTCTGTTTCCCATGAGCCTGTCCTCCCCTCTTGCTTTTCCTCTCCATCTCTTTTTAGTTTCTATCCTGCTCTTCCTCTTGGGTCCCTTAACTGTCCCACACGACTGTCGATCATTCGCCCAGCCTGTCTCATCTTCCTTTTTCGCTGTCATGGTGTCGGTCCCTTCCCCCTTCATCGGTGCTTGGACGATTATCTAATCCCTCAAATGAATCTGCTAAATGGGCCCAGCCTTTGTGACACTGAGCAGAGAGCACATGCCATTACAGTGACAGAGAGAGAGAAAGAGAAAGCACACAGTCTGAACATCAGACCTCAAGCACCCAGACAACTCCCCTTCATAGTAACAACAAAGTATTTTACTCCTATTTCACTGAGCTGTTTATCCTTCTCCACTTAAAGGGACAGTTCAGCATTTTTGAAGTGAGGTATGAGCTCCATATTAGTGTTGTGCTCAAGACCACACTATCCAAGACCAAGACTGTGTCTGAAATGGCATACTAACGTACTACACGCTACAAACTCATGTGTATATACTGTATACTACATAATATAGGTATGATTAGGATGCCAACCGTTCACACTGTAGTGTACTACTAAGTTTCCCATGATGCATTTCAAACCTCCGACGACAAATATCAGAGGCACACCAGGCTATCAAATATCTCTGTTGATTCGCCACATTTGAAAGTTCAGAGAGCATTTTAGGCGAGAAAGTCACCATGTAGAATACCAAAATGTGGTCATTTGAGCCATAAAACGCACGGATACAAATTTCATTTCGGACATTCCGTTATGCGTGCCATTATGCTATCAAAGAAACTTCCGGTCAAGAGCCCAATTTACAAAAGCGTTAAAGAACTAAAAGGAGATAATAAAAGATGCTTTTATTTTGAAAACAGGAAATTTCCTAGTGGCTGATTTTTAGCTGAATGCCGGTCAGTCTTGCATGGTGCAATGCATTATGGGGCTCGCAATGCATTATGGGGCGTTTGAGTGTGACTAGTATGCCCACCTCGCATACTTAAAATTTTTTCCGATATAGTATACATCCGGGTATTTCTCGCACACTCAATCTTTTCATACTATCTAATATGAACACACTACATACTCATTTTGACGTCACACTTAGTATGAGTAGGACGTTAGTATGCCATTTCGGACACAGCCCAAGACTTTTGGGAGTCGAAACTAAGACCGAGACCATCAAAATCAATTTTAAAAACCATGACAAGGTTGGACAGTTAAGGGGGGTGTCCCTAAGTCACAACACCGGGAAGGTTGCAGTCATCACAGGAGGAAATAACACATAAATTGAAATGCTCTTCCTTATGCCCCACATTGTCACACATTCCTGTTTCTCTTCGCAATTGTGCACGACTGTAAACGATTGACAAGGCTGGTGTGATCACTATAACTTGACATGCCAGATGGACAGTTCCATATTGAAAATATCTGACTAATCCATCTGGGGAGGAGATCTGTGAAAGTGTTTTCAGACGAACCAATCCATATCAAGCAATGCTGCTATGATGTAGCATATGTGGTGGCTAAACCTAGCGGCTAACGGTTAGCCTTTAGTCGCTACAGCTAATGGCTCACAAGGGCAAACAACAGTAAATGGCCGTTAGCTGTAGCGGCTAACTGTTGTTTGTCTAACCGCTGCTAGCCGATAGCTTAACTACCTTGAGACTATCATTTCACATTAAATTATACCACACAGATGTATCATTTTACACATATGTGACATGAACCTCGTCGAAGACAATCCCTACTGAGTAAACTTATGAGGAGAGCAGATTTCGCCAAGTATAGCTGAGTAATCATGAGGCTAACTGACATAAGCCTTCATTATTTTTACAACAGGAAGTGACACTTCCTGTTGTACAAATAATGAAGGCTAATGACAGGAAGTGACTTCACTTCTTGTTATGTCATTTCTGGTTTTTGTCATGCCCGCAGCTCCTGCCTCTCTTCCCTGATTGGGCCGTTAAGCATTTAGTTGAGTGAAACCGTTGGACAGTGGAGGCTGGCAAGACGGAGATGCATGATTTCAGAATCAGGCAGGTCCATCTGCTCTGCAAGGCTGTCTCACCCCTGGACACACACCGTAAATACACCGTCAGTAGCGCTTCTACAGCGCTTTGGGGGTGTTCGTCCCACTCCAGTTTGGTTAATACAACGATATGATGAGAATTCCATGAATTTCCATCCCGCCAGAGCTCAGTTCACTTCACGTAAGCCCCAACTGAGCCTGTTGCTTGCGCTGTCTTGAACGGGACACAGTCGGGCACAAACGGATACGTCCTTGTCAGTTGTCCTCATAAAGCTTTCAGGATTGAGCCCCGTACATGCCATGCTAATACTGTTCACCTTGGGACTGCATTAGGCTTCCACCCCGCTATACTGAGAGCTGCGATTCTCACCGACAGTTTTGAACAGTTCAAAACAGTCAGGACCCTTCCACGTTCCCCGTCGTCCATCCACAACTATACAACGGTGATTCAGTCCAAGTAGCGCATGCACCACGACCAAAGCACGTTTCATCAGGATTATGAGAATCGTGCACAATCACCACATGAAACGGGAATGTGTGACTGGGGCTTTATTCACATTAATGAAGTACAGCAGATTAGTGCTGGTCTTAACCGGTCCTGGTGGAAAATCCGGAGTCAGGCCAGTCCGAGGCAAGACCAAGTAAAAATGCTCTCAAGTCTGAGAGAAGACCAAGACCTTCAAAATGTGGTCTCAAGACCGGTCTCAAGACCAAGATCGGTCTCCAGTAACACAACACTACTCCATGTGGTCACTAAGAACTGTAGATGCAGTCGAAAGTTCTCTACTCTCCCTCAGTAAGCCACAGTCTGTAAGAGTCTGGCTGCTACTACATACTGCATACGGATGTAGAATGTAGTAGGAACTACACTGAACTGTAGTCTGATTGTTGTGTTTCAGGTTAAAGTCAGAACTCTGATATTTAATTCAGGATTGTTGGTTTAAAGTTAGGTTTTTCAGATCAAATTTAGAAAACTTAAATTAAGGTGAGAATTGAGTTTAAAGTCAGAATTCTGGGACTAATGTCAGGATTCTGGTTATAAAGTTGGGATTTTAGGATTAAAATCTGAAAACAGACTTTCTTCACAGACTTGAAAAATCCAGTCTCTTATTTACTGATTTTGTGCAGCATCGTTTTACGTAAATTCAGCCCACATCATGTTCAGTTTATTTTGTAGCTACACTGGTTTTCAGTTTGAGGAATGCAGAGGTAGGCTCGCTGACTTATTTTCAAAACTTTGTTTTAAATGTGCAAAACAAACGAACCATGAGTACATGTTGACATATTAGTTATTACTCTGCAAAAATATTTCCAGAAGCAGCATTTTATATGATCAGTCAGTGGTGGAGAATATGTATTATTTCAATGAGGAATTCTTTGTATATTTTTGTATGATGGCGTATTAGGGCCACTTAACAAAAAACAACACATCAAGATTAAACATCACCTACACAGTACAGTATTAAGAATAGGGCTTAATGATATGGACAAAATTTCATATCTCTATGTTCACGTAAGATATCTCAATAACAATGAGATACGATATGACAACAGGTTCGGTGAAAACCAAGCATTTTTCAGAAAAATAAAAAAACATTATAAAATAATAGAATGTGGAAAGTGAAGGTTTATTCATTAGAAATCTATATTATATCTATGTTGTTTATATTGTTGCTATTGTTGCTTTTTCAATATTAATATCTTGATGTAGATACGATCATGATACATCTTTCAGCCCCAATTAAGAATGAGGATCAGCGGGAATATTCGAGGTGAGGGAAATAAAGAGGAGAAATACAGTACTTAATGGAAAATGTCATACTTGTCTGTGGTTGTCACTAATAATGCCGCAGGTATAGGACAGATTTAACACCTTCCCCCGCTACAAACCGCAACGGAAAAACAACAACAGACCTTTTTACAACTTATTACATAATAATACATGTTGAAAAGGTAAAGATAACAAGTAATGGCTCTTAAATTTGTATTTGTTTGCTGATTCCGTTGTTGATGCTCTGCTCTCCAACATTTTTGATTCAGGTGCTTTGCATTGTGGGTTACAGGAGGCAAAGCAGACTGGTCTGATGCATACCGTGAATTTTTCCCAAATCAGTATGTCATCTGGGTGTTTTTTTCAAACTGCGACTTTCGCATTTGTTCACATACTGTATACTGCATACTACATTTTGGGCAAATCAGTACGCACTGCTAGTATAGTAGGCAAATTTGATAACGGCCTCTGTTACGCAGAACCAGACGCAAACAGGGAAGTATTGTTCCAGGAAAAAAGGGTATTTTCTCCACCTACAAGAACTTCCATTAAAATATAATACCACATTATAGGAGCATGCTACCTAGAAATGCTTTTAAGTGCATAAAGTTTCCAAAAATATAAGTTTATCTGGAACTGACTGGCCCACGTCAAGCATTCTTCCGCGCAGTGCTGCCGCGACCTGCTGAATCACTCCACCTCCCTCTCAGCTGTTGTAAACATGACAAGCTAGCGGCTTGTTACAAGAGGCTACAACCAGCGTCTGAGGAGGCTGAGGAAGAGCCACTCCGATGTCTTCATCAGTTGAGGTTAACGCCACCACTCAGAAATCTTGCAAGGCGTGTTTTTCTTTTCATCCCTCCTTCACACCCAGCAGCTATCCTGTGGTATTGCTGGGTTTGCATGTCCTGCAGACCATGTTCATTTGCACAGAAATGATGCAACATTAAATGAAAACATGCATTAAAAATGTGCCACAAATTTGGACTCTTTCTCTGTTAACTTAATCTCCACATTGGTGACACTGCTGATGAGCCACTGGTAAAAGAGAAAGGTTTGATTTATGTGCCCAGTGATTTGATTTGGTAACCATTTCTGGAGCACCTAATGGATTAGCAGAGATTCAGGCTAATGGCTGGGCTGAGCGTATATGCAGGACCTGATGGCGGGTGAGTGCTCTTGTTAATAATTATCCACTTAAATCTGTATCCAAGGAAACAGGCATGACGCAAAAGAGCCTGTACACTAAAGTCCTTTACTGACAAAATCCAAGCAGAGAGCATAGACTGTCATTTCTATATCAACTGCTGGATCCTTATAGTCAGAGAGTCTTGACTTCTAGGCTTGTAGTTCAACAATAAACAAGCAGTCATGCTCCCAGAGGTGCAATGAGTTTTTTATTTGTGTAAAGAGGTTGGTTTTGTGGCACACGGTAGGTAAACTTCATTACTGTAGGTAATAACTCATAAATAATTAACCAAAGTTAAACATCTTGAACTTGATTACACGCAGAGCCAGAAGAGCTGATTCTTATTCTCTTTATATGTCAATAATTTTGAGGCTTGAAATGTGGGAATGCATTTTATAGCTATGGTCTATGATTTAGAAGCTTGGTACATCTTAATAACACCGTTTATAAGGCTGTTGTGGTCCTATGGTCAGATCTACGCAATATAAAGACCAAAAAGAATGAAAAAAATCCATTCAGCATATCCGCTGCAAAGCGGCATAATAGTTGACCAATCCGATTGGTCCGTGAGTCCATCCAATCCCTTGTCTCCCCTGCTCCGCATTGTCCCGCCTCCTCCCCACTACCTCCCTCATATACCGGTGAGCAGCTAGCAGCACAGCTACTGAAGCGTCACGGAGACTCTACATTGGAGAATTGTACGACTGGTGGAAAAATCTGCAGAATGATTTGGGACTGAAAACTGACGCTGAGACAGCCGAATTTCTGTTGAACAGGTAATAACTTTGTTTACTACAGTGGGAGATGTTTGCTGAATAACTCTGGTTAGTCTGTGCCTGTACTGGCTAATGACTGAACGTTGTTGGTCGGAGCGGGTAGGCTCTGTCAATAGATTTTAGTATAAGTTAGCCACTCATTGTTAGCATTGTAAACTGAGCTGGTGAAGACACACCGAGAAACATAAATCCTCGCCCACAATCGGCTCTGCTCTGATTGGGCAGTGGCGACGCCAGACCGGCTTCGCCGCCGGTCAAATTGAAATGGCTACCGCTGTGTGTTACAAGGGGGATGACTGTCGTGTTTGTTACTCTCAGCTATGAGAAATCTCATTTACCTTCAACGCCAATGAATATTTTCTGCCGGCCGGCTTCTTGCTCTATCGGAGGGGGCGTGTTGTTAGGAGGCGACACGAGCTGGGGGGCGGGATCTTGGAACAGGGAGGGGAGGGGTGAGTGAAGGAGGGGCAAGCTGAGTTTTTCAAATCTGTCTCAACAGCCAAACTGGTTTTCAGATCGTAGACCCTAGCTTTAAACACCACTCAAACTCGTAGGAAGTCTGTCTGTTATGCCTAAGTCACACATTCCCGTTTCTCATAGCAACTGTGCACGATTGAGGATGCTGGTGTGATCGCTATGATACGGGATTAAATTACTGTCTCACCCCTGGAGACACTAAATACACCGTAAGTGGTGCAGCTACAGCGCTTCAGGGGGCGTTTGTCCCGCTCCGGTTAGGTTAATACAGCGATATGAGGAAGATTCCATCCCGCTGACAGGACGTCAGCTCTGCTCAAGCTCAGTTCGCGTCACGTAAGCCTCGACTGAGCCCCGTCACTTGCACCGTCTTTAACGGGACACAGTCGGGGCTCATATGGATACATCCTTGTCAGTCGTCCTCATAACGCTTTCAGGATTGAGCCACGATTGGGCCACGATCAGCTCGACTGAGCTCCGTACATGCCACGCTATTACCGCTCGCCTTAGGACTGCATTGGGCTTCCATCCTGCTATACTGAGAGCGGCGATTCTCCACGACAGTTTTGAACAGTTCAAAACTGTCGTAGAGCTTCTACGTTCCCCTCCGTTCATCCACGACCATACAACACTGATCCAGACCAAGTAGTGCATGCACCACGACCAAAGCACGTTTTATCAGGATTATGACAATCGTGCACAATCGCCATGAGAAACCGGAATGTTTGACTGGGGCTTTATGTAATGACCTAAGACCAGCACAAACCCACTTCAAAACCCTGAGGTGTAAATTCATTTATCAACAACCTCTCCACTCGTTTTCTCCCACAACGCCGACTACACCTTTAAGCAAGCCATTTTGCTGGCAGGTTGGCTCTGCTGCCTGACAGGGAAGGTAACTTTTAGCTCTGGAAACTCAAGAGACTTCAGATTATGAATGCAACAGCCTGACTGCTGAGTCATGTCACAGTGGCTATGTTCATTATTTAGTGTATGGTGACTGGCCAAGGGTGAAAGCAGCCAAAGTAATAGTCAAAGTCTGTGTTTGGTCTTGGAGAGTGATGTGGCAGTGTAGTGTATATTTGAGCACATATAGAGAGCATCTTATCTTGCATTACACACTCACAACCTTTGATCCCTTAAGCCTCTAATCCCACGGTAAGTTTTGCTTTGGTTCACTGGACAAGCTACTTGGTTTCGTCTTGTGTCATTTCATGTTTGAGTGCACATGTATCCTGTTACTTTGACTTTATCTTGAAGTAGGTAAGTTCATGATTGCATCTGAGCTTTCCTCCAGAAGGATCGTACCACACAGGGTCTGCATCATTCTCTGTTCCCTGCAGTCCGTGGCATTGGATGTTCTGGCAGACTGTGATTAAGCATCTTTTTGTACAGCGTGTACAGGAGGTGTTTTTCTCTGGCTGGAGCACGAAAAAAGGGAACAAAAACTCACTCTGGATTAAAATAGTTGTGAAAAAGCTTGTCAATTACCTGTGGAGGAAAAAACATCTTTGTAATATTGGCTGATGTATTGGCAGAACAGCAGAGCACTTGAACAATCAGAGAGTGAATTTGCTGCTCTCAAATTGTCCTCCAAATATTCAAATGTTTAACTTTTGAGGCACAGATTTGGCTTTTTTAATTTAAAGTTCATTTATTTGATTTTTCCAGGGCAAATGGTGTTGCACGATGGCTGAAATTGTTAGTTTAAAACCATGAAAACTGAAGAACTCTCCTGATGTTGGAGCATTATTTATGCCGGAATGTGTCCATAAAGAACTATGGACCCAATTTATCTCAGGATTTTGCTGCATTTTTGGCAGCTCAACTTATTAAAAAGGGAAAAACAGAGTGCAGTCCATAAAGCACAGTAAAGGGGCAATTCAGAGTGTTTACATGACTGGAACTGGGCTGCAGTGATATTGGATTTTTTACCTCTCATCATGGGCAGAAATACTGCAATAATTATTGCAAAAAGATATAAAAAATATGCGTGAATAAGTGACGTGAGTTGGTTAGGTCCAGATAAACTTTATATTTCCGAAAAGTTAATGCACTTAAAAATATGTATATGTAGCGTCCTCTTAAACTGTGGTATTATTTTTTGATGGGAGTTCTTTGGGATGGGAGAAAATACCCTTTGTTGTTGGTACGGTACTTCCCTGTTTGGTTCTTCGTCACAGACTCTTACAGACTGTGTCTTACTGAGGGAGAGGAGAGAACTCTCTTCTGCATCTAATGGACTTAGCGGACATATGGAGCTCATACAACCCAACTTCAAAAATACGGAACTTTCCCTTTAAGGTGGACATTGATGCTCTGCAGAGTAAACACACTGATATTGTTGTCAACAAACTTACAGAGAAGAACACATCACACACACACTGTATGAAGCTGTTATTCTTTGTGAATTGCATGTGTGTTATTGCTTGTGTCAGTGCAGCTTCTCCACAAGGTCACATGGTATCTCATAAGCTTATTTAAGCTTAAAGGATAAGTTTGGTTTCTACAGCTTTCACATTGTTTATAGAATGAAGTAGAACAATATACCTACCCAGAAGTCTTTCCTAATCCAAACAGTGCTTCGGGAGATATTTAGATCCAAAATCGAGCGGCGGACATCCGTATAATGGTAGCACACGGGGCATGTATAGCGCCGCTCCTAAAACTGCATTAATCGTCCAAAAACTCATTAGTTTCACCAATATTTCATCATGGTTCACTCGGGCTACTCCTCCATTAAAGTCTGTGTCACTCCAGACATGTTTTTGTGACTGTGCTGACCTCTGAACTGAAAAGTTTCTTTACAGCTGCCGTGCATGAAACTAATGAGTTTTTGGACGATTAATGCAGTTTTAGGAGCAGCGCTATACATGCCTCGTGTGCTACCATTATACGGATGTCCGCCGCTCGATTTTGGATCTAAATATCTCCTGAAGCACTGTTTGGATCAGGAAAGCCTTCTGGGTGAGTATATTGTTCTACTTCATTCTATAAACAATGTGAAAGTTGTAGAAACCAAACTTATCCTTTAAAGTGCTAACTGAATTTTTTTAAAAGACCATTATCAGCTCTAAGTGGAACCATGTATGAGGTATTCAGAATCCATTGAAGATGCTATGAGGAGTTTCTAAGTAATTACAAAAAAGTCTCCCTTTTAGATATCTGCCTGATGGAAATACACACTTTAAGATGAGTTTAAAAGTATCAAAATAGGTTATCTATAAATGCTATTTCTAACCTTCCGGTCAGGTCGGACAGGGCTGGACTGGCCTGGATACTCAACTTCAGGAACAAGACAATTAAAACTAGAGCAAATTTATATTATTCAGACACGTCTTAGAGCACCGGGCTGTAAGTAGCCATATATAGCCGGCTACAAAACTACAATACTAAGTTTTCCAAAAATTGCTTGTTGTCACACATCAAAAACTACCGCTACGTAACTAGAAAGAGATACATTACCTCGTGGCTTTGCATCCTGTAAGTTGTTGAAAAAAGAAGTTGTAAAGCAATGTAGAGTTCTGAGGAAGGTCAGAGCTGCATTCATTAGCATCACAACAAACACACGCTTTGGCTTGGGTCACGTCTTTGCGACAGTCGCCGCGCGTGCTCATGGGTAGCAGAGTCTTTATGTCGACGGAAATAGTTTCTCTTCATAGCACCTTTAAGATGAATAAGAGGCTCTTTGTTTCAGTTTGATATAAACCAATCAGCAACAGGCAACTCTTTTCTTCTTGCTGTAACTGAATCAAATTATTTAAGACAGCAAACTGCATATCAAAATGAAACATGGCAGCACAATCTGTGCAGCTCTGCTTAAAACAACCATTAATTTATACCACCATGTTCCCAGAGAACACTTTTAGTCTTTATTTACTCAATGCCTGCCTCTTGTGGGTATCCAACAATACAGAGTGTGTATTTTACTTCAGCAGCAGTAAACATTGAACCCTCATTCGCCAATTTCATTTTCTAAAAAGTATCGATCCCCTCATCCCCATGAGGCCATGTGAGCGATCCATCAGAAGTCATTGAGGTTATTCCGCCCAAATTACAATTGATCCTCTAAAAAGTTGACTGCACAGAGCAAAGGACGTCTTTTCCAGCTCAAGGAGAGCCGCCTAAGTGAGTAATACAGAGGGGCTCATGCTCCGTCAATGGGCACCTCCTCAATTAGAGTTAAGCTGAGGCATCAGTGGGGCCACACAGGAGGATTTGACTGCTCTTTTCTCTTCCCTCTGCTGTGATGGGACGGCCCAGTGGTGACCAGCTTCAGATGAGAACAAGTGTCGAGAAGGTGGTGCATTGATCCCGATGCAGCTGATGAGACTGATGATGGAAAAGATGCCTTAATCCATCTGCATTCGAACCCGGGTATCAATCTTTGCTCTGGGCATGGCACTTAAAAATCTACTATTTAAGGTAGAGAACACCAATGCTTAACCATGGAGAAGTGCTTCAGGGTCCTATTCTCATAAAACCAGCAAAATTAGTCATGCTGAATTACAAAAATAAAACAATTTTCATTCGTAGCAGGGCATGATGAGCAGAGACTTTGAATGCAGACTGATGCACACTGAGACTCATGATACTTTCATTATCATCTGATTATAGCCTCTATTCAAATGATTTTGCTCTCTTGACTGCTAAAAAGTGCAAAAGGAGCCAGTTCTGGGGTTACTTAAGGCAACATCATGCTCAATACCCATTTATAATGATGTCCAAAGAAATGTTCTGTTAAAGTTTTCACTTGTTTTTGTGTTATGTTGTCAAAAGAAATGCAGCAGTTTTATTCTCAGTCTAAGACTGACCTGCTAAACTTTGCTTTCAGAAGTAAATTTCTTGTTCAAAGCAGATAATTTCACCGATGAATTCCAACTTGATCAGTCATTTTTATTTCTGAATATGTGTCAAACATGAAAAAATTTGTCTCAGCGTGGATTAAAGATATGCTTTGGGTGTCCATGAGAGAACCTTATTACATTCAAATTTACATTCATTTTCTTGTGCTTCAATTAATTACTCTTTTGCTTTCATTGAAATTATTTTCAAATCCAAATATTAGTCTTAAAAACATGGATTAAGGCCCCGTCCACAAGAAGACAAAATGCTTAACAGTTTCCAAAACGATCATCTTAAAGACGAAGGCGTCTCAGAAAATGTGTGCGTCTACATGAATGCACACGATACACATCAAAACGCTGTAAAACACATGCCAGACCTCTAGGGGCGCCGTAACGATATGACGGAAACAAGCGGAAACAGATGAAAAAACAGTGGGCATGTGCACTTGCGGCAAAATTTGTAAACAGAGATTGTGATAAAGTGATCATAATGTGCTGTAATGTGTCCTCGATAATTGTTTGTTCAACTCGGTGGTGATTGAGAAGAAGGAGATTTTGCTGCAACAGGGATAGTAGGGTCACTAGCTTCATCAGCACATATGCTACATGTACGCCGGCATTGTCGTTGTGGCGTGTGGCGCATGCGTGTCAATGAAGATATGAAACTATGATGTAAGCGTATCTGAAAACTTGCGGAGAGCCAGTAATCATGGAGCTGTGTATACGGCATTTCAGAATCTTTCCACTCTGGAACCTGGTTTCAAAAATGATCGTGGGGTGCTGGTTTGGTGTAGTGGTTAGCACCCCATGTACTAGCTTCTGCCGGTCCAGGTTTGAATCCCGCCTGTGACCAGTTTGCAGAGTGTCTTCCCCTACTCTCTCTCTCCCTTTCACAAGCCTATCCACTGTCTCTCTCCTATCAATAAAGACACAAAATGCAAAAAAATATACATTTAAAAAAAAAAAAAAGATCGTTTACAGACCCCCAAAATGCCGTCTTCGTATGGATGATACGCAGATTCTGCAAAAAACGTATGCGTTTAGACCTCACTTTGTCTTCATGTGGATGGGGCCCAAGACTCACTTTTGGTACAATCCATCAACAATCATGAAAACTACCAACTTATCTACACTATCTAGCCAAACGTGTTCGCTCACCCATCCAAATAATCAGAATCAGGTGTTTCAGTCTCTTCCATGTCCACAGGTGTATAAAATCATCACCTAGTCATGCAGACTGCTTTAACAAACATTATTGAAAGAATGGGTCGCTCTCAGGAGCTCAGTGAATTCCAGCGTGGAACTGTGATGGGATGCCACCTGAGCAACAAATCCAGTGGTGACATTTCCTCACTCCTAAATATTCCACAGTCAACTGTCAGCTGGATTATAAGAACGTGGAAGTGTTTGGGAACCACAGCAACTCAGCCACCAAGTGGTAGGCCACGTAAACTGACGGAGCGGGGTCAGCGGATGCTGAGGCGCATAGTGAGAAGAGGTCGCCAACTTTCTGCAGAGTCAATCTCTACAGACCTCCAAACTTCATGTGGCCTTCAGATTAGCTCAAGAACAGTGCAGAGAGCTTCATGGATGGGTTTCCATGGCCGAGCAGCTGCATCCAAGCCTCACATCACCAAGTGCAATGCAAAGCGTGGATGCAGTGGTGTAAAGCACGCCACCACTGGACTCGAGAGCAGTGGAGACGCGTTCTCTGGAGTGACCAATCACGCTTCTCCATCTGACAATCTGATGGACCAGCCTGGGTTTGGAGGTTGCCAGGAGAACCATACTTGTGGGACTGCATTGTGCCAAGTGTAAAGTTTGGTGGAGGGGGGATTATGGTGTGGGGGTGTTTTTCAGGAGCTGGGCTTGGCCCCTTAGTTCCAGTCAAAGGAACTCTGAATGCTTCAGCACACCAAGACATTTTGGACAATTCCATGCTCCAACTTTGTGGGAACAGTTTGGAGCTGGCCCTTCCTCTTCCAACATGACTGTGCACCAGAGCACAAAGCAGGTCCATAAAGACATGGAGGACAGAGTCTGGTGTGGATCAACTTGACCAGCCTGCACAGAGTCCTGACCTCAACCCCATAGAACACCTTTGGGATGAATTAGAGCAGAGACTGAGAGCCAGGCCTTCTCGTCCAACATCAGTGTGTGAGCTCACAAATGCTCTTCTGGAAGAATGGACAAAAATTCCCATAAACACTCCTAAACCTTGTGGACAGCCTTCCCTGAAGAGTTGAAGCTGTTATAGCTGCAAATGGTGGATCGACGTCAGATTGAACCCTATGGATTAGGAATGGGACGGCACTTTAGTTCATATGAGAGTCAAGGCAGGTGAGCAAATACTTTTGTCAATATAGTGTATATTTACAGGGAAGAGAAATCAGTATCAACAGTGACAATGTGTGATGATCTAATGCTGTTAGATAGCCCTTCTTATCTTATCTTGGCCCTACAACATTGTGTAATGTAGTAAAAACAACATCGAAACAGTACTGGGGAGTTTAGATGCACTGGACACATTTACAGTTCTTTAATTTCCTTCCACGTTTATGTTATTAGCTCGCTGTCAACTCTGTTCTTTACAGAAGAAGAACTGACAAGAAACAGTCCAGATCCTTGCTCCATGACAGCATTTCTGTGGATATACCAATGTGATCCTCTCCTACCTGAAACTTTGAGTGTCATATTACCTCTACACATTACTGCTGCATCCACTCCAACATTTTTTATCTTTAATTTAAACTTCTGTTGCTAGCACTCATTCCCACACCTGCAGGCCACAGTGAAGCATTAGGTATCCACTGTTTGCTTCTATCAGCCTCTTGTCTCCCTTTTTGGTGAATTGATTAGTCTGGCCTGCTTGGTCTGTCTTAAGTCTGCCCAATAAAGAAGTGACCTTTTCTCTCAATGCACAGCAGCAAAATCACTCTTCATTTCCTGACTTGTAAGCTGAAAACAAGTTCTATACAAGTCTTGTTGTCCACTGTACCAAAAAAGGATTTATTCCAAACTGAATTGATCATTTTGTCGAGGCCTGCTGTCCTTGGTCACTGCTGAAAGGTTAGATAAAATCTATTGTCCCTGGACTCCTCTTTTTTAAGGATTCGAGATACTAATGACTCTAACTTTAGCTAGATTTAACTTACTTTTCTATAATCTTGGCCACAGATAAGGACATAAACACTGAATGAGGCATGAGGATAGCCTAATCTTGAAATGATGATGTTGGTATCAGCTGCCCCCCAATGTTCCATCATCAAAATGCTTGTTTATCAAAAAAGAGATAAATGAGATGTTTTAAAAATATGGCCTGCATAGCCAGACCAGCATCAACATTAAGCTAGTTAGCATGTCGTACCACAGCTATATCACCGCTAAATTAAAAATGTTAAGTTTGCGCTGGGGCCTCCACGGGGCACCACCACTTCCAGAAAAAAATCACCTTCAATGAAATTATATTTGATTTCTCTTTCCTGTAAAAATAGATACGTAGTTTTCATGATTGTTGATGTATTGAACCATGAGTGTGGTCCTACATACAGTCTAAATCCATAGAAGGTGTTTTTAAGACTAATCTTTGGATCTGGAAACAATTTCAATGAAAGCAAAAGTGAAAATTAATGGAAGCAAAAAAGATAAATTAATGCATATAAAATAAAAAAGGTCTAAATATGAATATATGAAGTTGCCCTAGGACATCCAAAGCATATCTTTAATACAAGCTGAAACATTGTATTTCAAGTTTGACACATTCAGAAATAAAAATGTTGATGAAGTAAGAATTCATAGTTAAAATGATCTCCTTTGAACAAGAAATTTATTTCTGAAAGCAAAGTTAAGCAGAAATACTGAGTGCAACCACTTTTCAAATACCTTCATTTAAAAATATAACCTTCACTGAAAAGTTTTCAGAATAAAAATTGTATGTGAAAATTGTGGTTTATTCAACCATGAAGTAAAAATTTAAAAAAAAAACTTGAGAGATTTCACCAAACATCTCAGGCCTGGAAAGTCATGACAGATGAAGCAGAGCCATGAAGCAGCTTACAGAGTGCCATCACTCAGTCTGGACATGTTTAAAACAGCTGACGGAGCTTAAACCGGTCACACCACTGAAAATATGACTGAAGGAGGGAGGCAGACATGTCTGACGTAAACTGGACTCAGTAGCAAAGCTTTAAAGAGCCAATATTTCACCTTAACCTGGGCACATATCTTTTATTTTGCTATGTTCACAATGACAAATGTTAAAAAGGTTTCTTATACAGAGTAACCCTGATCCAGCTGTATTCTCAGTCTGCCTGAGAAACTCTAACGGTGCGTCCACACCGAACGCGACTTTGGTGACTTTGGTGATGAGACCTGTGACAGACTGGCTGTTTTCAAATTTGCCTACTACACTTGACTGTAGTCTATAGTCTGACTGTTCTGTTGGTTTATTTTGTAGCTACGCTGGTTTCCAGTTTAAGCAAAGCGGAAGTAGGCTACAGCTGATGTATTTTCCAAACTTAATTTTAATTGTACAAAACAAACAAACCATGAGTACATGTTGACATTTCAGTTATTAATCTGCAAAGATTTTGCCAGAAGCAGCATTTTACATGAAACAGTCAGTGGTGGAGAATACGTAGGCCTATCATTTTGGAGAGGAATTATTTTATATATTTTTGTGTGATGGCGTACGACGGCGTATTAGGGCCACTTAAAAGAAAAAAAACAGTTCAAGAATAAACATCACACGCACAATTTAGTACTAAGAGTGAAGAGAAGCAGGAACATTTAAGGTGGTGGAAATACAGAGCATAATGGTAAAATGTCAGGCTTAGTCAGTGGTTTACACTATTAATGCCGCAGGTATAGGACGGACAGACGATGCTGCTGCAGGGAATCAGCTGCAGTTTTCTGTGGCTGGTAGGTTAGTGGAAAGGAAACAATTGGAATAATGTCAGCTAATATGTCTTATTATATGATAAGTTCGTGAATAGGGATGTAATGGTTACCGGTAAAATGGTAAACTGTGGTAAAATTTCCCACGGTAATCATTACTGTGTCCTATTAAAATTACCGTTAAATCCTGTTTGATCACCACACTGCCTCTATAACTCACGGTGATGCTGCTCCTGGACTGGAAAAGCCTGAACTATGTGTGTCTGCTCCTCGGTGAAGCAGCCGTCTCTCGCTAACAGAGGAGCACATGCGCAGCTTGCAATGTTTGGCCTCTGAGAAGTACTCTACAGCAGCTGGAGCCTCGCTCAGACTCTTACAGGTTTACACACTCAAACAGACAAAGTCTAAAGTCTGGTCAAAGTTTGGATTTTAAAGGATGTGGAGGGGAAACTGATTGACGACAGTCACCCTGTCTAAAACACCAAGCTGTGGTTAAAGACAAAAATGTGCGTGATTAAAACTGCTGTAACTCCTCGAGTAAACAAGCAGAGAGAGAGAGTTATTGACAAAAAAGACCAAAAAAAAGTTCAAATTATAATATTAAAGGGGTTAAATGATTTCAACACTGTGTCAAAGTACTTTTTGAACATTCTGAGCACACTGCAATAATACCGCGATCATAATGATAACCCTGATCATTTTGGTCACAATATTTTTCATACCGTTACATCCCTAATCCTGACAATACTGAGCAACGGTGAGAAAATGAGCTAAGTACAGGAGACAGGACTTGGGTTTGTGACGTGATCTTGGTCACTAAGTCAATAAGTTTGGTGTGAACGCACCATCAGAGCTCTTGTCCCATTAACAACCCATTCCTCAGTCCACAGTGATGGTAGACTGATCTGCTTTGCCCTCTTGTCTACACATTTTTCGGTCTTTAACCATCACTTGGCTTTCCATCGAAGTTAATGTGCTTAAACTGCAGTATGACATCACACTGGTAGGTCAATTTGGAGGGCAGTGGAAAGGAGCTGTAACAAGCATGACCCGAGGCTGCAGAATATTTTCCTTGTGTACACAGCATACATGTATAAAAATCAATAGTAAATAGGCTCTAAATTTATGCACTCATCTTATTTAGATAATTTACTGCCGGGTTAGCTTCATTCAGGTTTAGCCATGCAGAAAACGACACGCAGCTACAAGCTAATAAACATTTGCTGTTAGTGACAAGAAAGCATTTTTTGGGAAACTATTTCACATGTTCTTTTGAAAAGAAGAAGAAAAACAACACTAAATAACACTCTCATTTATTTAATTTTATTGTTTACACCTTGACAACAGAACCCACCCATGAATGTGTGTTACTTAAAGTGTTTTTGGACTCTTTGTTATGAGAAAATGTAGCTTTTTTAAACTCTACTGCACTACTTGGTGAATAAAAATGGTGGATCTGTGCAACATAAACTGGTGCGATAACATACAGTGCAATTGGGGTTGGTGCAATAGAAGTTTCATTTGCTAAATGTTTGATGGGAGGATGTGCAATGTTTATATTTCAGTTTCTTTTTTACTTGTCTACTGTCTTTGGGTTTGTCCTACTGTATTTGGTCTGCATAGTGTATTGTATGTACATGTTACCATCAACCTGCCAGGGGGTCTGCAGATGGAAATTAGCCCAAGGCTATAATGTGGCATACTTACATTTGTAAAAATGTTCATAAATATGCATTGTTCCCTCTTTACAAACAATAAATAAATAAAATAACAAAACTACTGAAAAGCTATTTGACTCAGAAATCAGAAAATACTAGAAGGCTGCTGGAAAATTTGGTTGGACTAGAATTAAATGACACAACCTTACAGCGCTCAAGTATAAAGAAAACAGGAAGGTAGAGAAAGCCCAACAATGGTTAAAGCCCTCTGATTGGTGGATCAGAGAAAAGGAAAAAGGCATTGTAGTAAGCTTTTAAAGAGATTGATGCCATACCAAATGTCATTTAAGTAATTAAAAAGCCTAAAGTTTAATCATTTGTGTCTTTTGGCAGAGAAAAGTACTTAAGAAGAGACGAGAAACATCAGGTCTGGGAGCAAACTAATAATTTGCCATCCTCAGTGGCACTGGTATAAATTATGCTCAAAGATAATGTGGATAAATAGAATTAATATCTGATGAATGTATCCTCAAAGCTATTGTTTGTCAATTAACTACAAATTAAACACCATCCATACTAATTGGAGCGCATCCTCTTTAAACTGTGGCTTTGGACGCGAACCAGGGTGGCAATCCATCCCCGATTAAAGTTTGATGATTTTTTCGGCTGGGATTGTCTGCAGGATCCAAATGACTGCACAGGCTCAATCAGGCTGGCAAAATAAAACACCCCGAGGACGGTAGAAAAGGGCTCAGCCAAGAGTAACAGGGCTGAGGGTCATTACACACTACAATTGTCTCGTGGGCTGTGGAGCTTTGGAGGGAAAGGAGTGCTATCAGAGAGGTAAGAGTGTGTGGATGTGTGGGTTCATTGTCACTCTGCAGCAGACTGAAGAGCCTAGAGCAGCTATTTAACACGAGTTTTGTCATTGCTTGAACCAAATGAACTCTCTGTGAACTGTATTCAAGGATCCATGAAGCTCACTGCAATTGGGTGTCTCAAATAAAACTTTTTTGTGTCATCTCTGTTCATGTACGTTGAGGTTTCTGCTGGATGCAGGATTTGGAGCATTGAATATGAGACATTATTATAGTTCCAGTCATGGGAGAGACAATTACAACCTTATGAATCCTCCGTTCATGGTGAGCATCTTTTTATTGTACCTTCATTCAACAGTAGCACAATAACCTGTCGTGAACTAAACCAGAATAAGGATCCAAATGCAGGACATGAGGCGTAAAGGAGTTTCCAAAAACTTGGTTTAATGACAGTTCTGAGTCACAGAAAGGCAGCCAAACAGGCAAAGCTATCCCAGAAACACTGAGGCAAGAGGCAAGGTCAAAAAAGACGAAACAGGATCAGATCAGACGGAGACAAGACCTGTGTTGTGCGCAACAGTAACTACCGGTACTTTTTCTGGTAAAAAGTAAAGTAATGCACCACTACTGAAAATTTGGCAACTAATCGTAGTTCCTTTTTTAATGCGGCACAACGTTACTTTTCCCACAGACAGATCTGACACTGAAGCTGCCTTCTCAGCTGCTCGCATAGACATGAGCAGTGTTGCCAAGTCTGCTCATTATAAGCGTCTAAGGGCCGCAAATCTCGTGAGTCACATTTTTTTGGGGCAGTTTCTAAACGTGAAGTTTCTTCCTGTGGCTCTTCTGTCTGTGTGAATCCCCCTGATTATCTTCCAGCTCCTAACAATAAAGCAAAACACGACTACAGTAGGCAGTTTGTCCACTTCCTTGTTTCCTGGTTATCGTGCACGCCCCCAAACACACTCACGCACATGGAGCATGCTCCAGAGCCAAAGTTGCCAGGTCTGCTTATTATAAGTGGTGTTCTTTTTTTTAAATAGATGTTTGTCACTGTGATATTGAAATGTAATGTAGATGAAAATGAACACACTTTATGTAGATTTCTCTTTTTAAAAAGTAATATATCACATTAGGAAAGGAAATAGCTGGAGGTTGATTATTTTGGGCTTGTTCTTATCAACCTGGTTGATTATTTCAGAAGCAAAATGTGGAAACACTGGACAGGAGCTCTGATTGCACAGGGTATGTGACATTTTGTAAAATAAAGAGCACACAAGAAATAACTGTTATGTTCTCTGTAGTAGAACTTTTTGTAGGCCTTCACATTTAGGAACAGATATGGGGTTCAGTCCAAAGTCGAGCAATGTAAATGTAACATAAAAGTAAAGAGTAACGTGAACTACGGGTAACTAAGTAAAGTGGCAAGTTACTTTATTAAGAAGTAACGAGCAAATACTACTTTTTAAAAGTAACTTCCCCAACACTGATCTTATATTTATCTTAGGTCATTTTGATACTTTTTGTTTCTGAAAAAAAAACACCAATGGAAAATAAACTACAAAAAAGGTACTTTATTACCTCCGCCAGGAGGTTATGTTTTCGGGAGAGTTTGTCTGTCTGTCTGTGAACAAAATAACTCAAAAAGTTATGGATGGATTTTGATGAAATTTTCAGGAAATGTTCAGCATGGGGAAAGGAAGAACTGATTCAATTTTGGTGTTGATCTGGATCACTGTCTGGATCCGCCATGACGAAAAATGCGATTTTTCGTGAATAACTACTGAACAAAAATAGATATTATGAAACCAACTGCTAATGGTATGTTTTCATAGTCAAGGAATCTAAATATTTACATGGAATAAAGTTAGGACTAATATTTATGGTAAAAATCACAATATGGGAGAGGACTGTGGTACTGGTGGAGGTCTGCGCTCTCTGAGTGCTTTTCTAGTTACTTATTGATTCCAATAGTGTAAGAGTAGATACACTATCGGGCATGCAGATGGGACAAGCTTAGTTGTTGAAGTTTGTTGTGAACTTTCCAATTTACATCCATATTTCTAACACATCCTTCAAATAGGGGGATCATACTGCACAGTACGCAGGGAAGGTTTAGGTGGACTAAGGCATAATGTTTGCCTGTGGGAGTGTGTGTACTTAATACAAACACACACCTAATGACGGGAAAGATGGTTCGCTACAAGGCAAAACTGAGAAGTGGGTGGAAACCTGACAACTAAGTCATAGCTAATCTTTTAAATTGAATGACTGTCTGTATCTTTGTGGGTTTCTTAAAAACAGATCTGTTGATATGGCAGACGTAGGCTGTGTCCGAAATGGCATACTAACGTACTGATACTAAGGCCCTCCTCACACGAGGACGGCACCGTATTGTCTTGGCGTCGGCATCAAAACATGGATCGCTGTTTACACATCGTATTGTAGATAGGCTTGTGTATTTACTTGAGAACGCAAAATCCGGGACGTACCTGGGGGTTTCCACGCATGCTCCTAACCCATATTGCATGCTGGGTAATGTAGTTCTTGGGTTACTGCACTCGTAACATCACAGTTCTGCTCCGAGGTGGATTCAACGTCAGCAAGTGCTCATGCGTGCGTAACATGCTGCGTCTCTGCATGAGCACTTGTTGCTGTTGTTGCTGTAGCTGGTGTTGTTGGTGTTCTGTGAGAAAATGTTGGTGTAAAAGTCGTAGCAATATTTATAGCTGCTGCCACCATAGTTGTTGTTGGTGTGTGTGTGACAGCGTGAGTTGGGGGGCGGGGAGGAGGACGGGTGCTATGAGGTCACCATCTTTTCCGGACTTATCTGTTTATACCAACTACGGCATGAAGACGAATACGCAGATATCCACTTGCAAACCCGTTTTCAAAAAAGATGCGGAGTCATGGACAAATACGCGTCTCCGTGTGTCAATATCACCAGATCGATAGTTTATTTTACCGGAGTCTTACAAATTCGCACTCGTGTAAAGCCCACCTAAGTGTGACGTCAAAATGAGTATGTAGTGTGTTCACATTAGATAGTATGAAAAGATTGAGTGTGCGAGAAATACCCAGATGTATACTATATCGGAAAAAAATGCATGTATGCGAGGTAGGCATAATAGTCACACTCAAACGGCCCATAATGCATTGCGAGTGAAACTGGACGACTTTCTGGTCCAGCCAAACTCTGGAGGGAAGATATAAATGTAAGTACCCGGTGTACTTGGGAAGTAACTGATTATAATATTATCAATATCAGAAATGTTAAACCGTCTTGAGACAGCATTGAGCTAAAAATCAGCCACGAGCAAACTTCCTGTTTTCAAAATAAAAGCATCTTTTATTATCTCCTTTTAGTTCTTTAACGCTTTTGTAAATGGGCTCTTGTTTTGAAGCTGACCGAAGTTTCTTCAATAGCATAACGGCGTGCATAACGGAATGTCGAAATGAAATTTGTATCCGTGCGTTTTATGGTTCAAACAACCACATGTTGGTATTCTACGTGCTGACTTTCTCCCTAAAATGCTCTCTGAACTTTCAAATGTGGCGAATCAACAGAGATATTTGATAGCCTGGTGTGCTTCTGATTTTTGTCGTCAGAGGTTTGAAATGCATTATGGGAAACTTAGTAGCAGACAATTGCCCAAGTCCCCCCGATCCGAGTCCTTAGCAAGTCTCGAGTTTTTTCTGTTGTGGGCAAGTCGAGTCAAGTCACAGGTTATGACGGGTTGAGTCCCTCACTATTGTTCCTCAGTCCACCCAAAAACCACTCAGATTTTTATCTTGAAGAGAGAAACCGTATCTTCCCAAGGTCAACGTCAAAAAACAGCATCAGACTCGTCAGCATAAAGCTGTTCATTATCCATTAAGACTTAAAATGTCTGATTATTTAGAGTTATTTGTCATTAACAAACACGACCTTATATTTCAACACATGTACACCCTCTTTGCTAATGTTAGCTTTGCTAGCTCTATATTGACTGCAGGTCGGGCTAACGTTCCTGCCATATTGACCTATGGCAGGAACGTTAGCTACCTGGCTAACGTTTGCAGGTTTCACTTTCTTGGCTTCATGTGTCCTCAGGTGCCCTCTTTTTGGCTTATTGAATTGTTGCAGGTCGTGCACTTGGCATGTCTTCATTTTCCATCTGATTGAAATTCTTTATATGCAAAGAAAATAACTTTGGACACAGAGGACATAGCGGTTGAAACCCACACCCTGCCCACTGATCATCACTGTAGCAAAAGCAGGTGTGTAGTAGGAACCTATGTGTGTAGTTCTGTGTCGTGTGGGGGACAATAATAGGTGACGGACAAGTGTACTGTGAATGGAGCATCAATAAAGTGAAGCTAACAGGGAAGAGTGGTGTATATCTCCTGTCTGGCTCTTCATATAAAGCCTGGGTGTGTGCAATTTTCTGAATCATGTTGTCTCAAGTCAGGTCGAGTCTGGAGACATTTTCTCCCGAGTCTGAGTCGAGTTGCAAGTCGTCTCATTAGCGGCTCAAGTCGACTCAAGTCTGAGTCCCTATGACTCGAGTCCAATTGTCTGCTTAGTAGTATCAGGGTTCCTACAGCTCAAGGCAAGTTAAATTCAAGACTTTTTCAGACTTTTTAAGGCTATTTGAAATCAAATTTAAGACCAAGTTCACAACGAACCACCATTGAAACAAACAAACAAACAAAAACTCAATTTCTTAACCCAATGTTTTATTTAAAAAAAAACATCACTTTAGTCTTTTTTTAACCCTGTTTTTAAAACTTTATGCCCATTTTGCCCCCATTCATCTTTTTTGGCCACTGTCAGAGCCACTTTTACATGGTTTTTGAAACTTAATTTCAAATTTAATTCACAATTTTGCTGCCATAATCAATTTTCCTAAGCCACTTTTGGATTTTTTTGCCAATTTGTTCCCATTTTTTCTCTCTCTCCAGGCACTGTAGGTAGAACCAAGACATGTGTCTGCTCTGAAAGATCCTGGTGCAACCACATCACCGTTTTGTTAGTTCTGCTATTGTGATTACACGATGTTGCCACGAGAGTAAATTAGCGAATTATTTTTGAAAAATAGATAAATGTTACTAAATATTTTTTTAGTTCAAACTAACATAAATCTTACTAATGTGTTCAAATTTTGAAGACTTTTGAAGTTGGATTTAAGACATTTTAATGCCAATTAAGGCCTTATTTTTAGAATAATGAATTCAATGCCTTTTAAGACTTTTCAAGGATCCACGGGAACCCTGAGTATACTACAGTGTGAACAGTTGGCATTCTAATCATACTTATAGTTTGTAGTATACAGTATATATACATGAGTACGTAGTGCGTTAGTACGCCATTTCAGACACAGCCAGTTTCATCAGTATGTGAAACACACGCCTATGATAAAGTCTTACCTCACTGAAACTCAGGAAACAGGTAGAGGAAACTTGATGGTCTCAGTCTGACCCAGTGACCCTGAGACAGTCTGTGCAGCGAGCTTTTGGCCTTCAGCATGTTTAACAAGGAACCTGAGCTGTTTCCCTTTGGTCTGGCTCTCTAATTAAGCCCTGACACGGCTGTTTAACTCTCTGCTGCAGACCACAGCTGGTCACAGAGCTGCTCAGGGACGCTCGGTTCAGCTCGCCTCAGGACTCGTCAGGAGGGGATACGACTACAAGCATAATATTTTTACACCGAACAACAGGCTGCAGAAGGACGAGCGGCGAAACATCTGTCTTCAAAAACAGAGCATCCCTCAGAGCCGTGGTAAACACACAGAGTCAAAGCTCTGTTATTGCTTTGCCTTTATGGAGGTGGCAGAGGTCATAAAGGAGTAGACACGTATTTCTTGTTGGTCAAAAGCGAGATCAAATGCATACTACTCCCATTATGAGGAGAGCCAGCAGGGCCACCATGCTGCCAGTCAGAGAGGAGCTCGACAGGTTTGACCTCAGTCTTTGTTGAATGCAGAGAGGCCAGCGTGTAATATCAGAGCCAGCAGGAGATACTGCAGAGAAAAGAAAGAAGCAGTGACACAGAGAGAGGATATCCAACAAGCTCTGACCATCTAGACCTCATCGAAACAGAGTTTTGTTAATTGAAAACAAAAGTAACTAATCTAAAGTCGTAGTAGATGATGAAGTTTCCTTAAGTCTTCAAAGCAGAAGAACTTATTTGTGTTATTGTAATAGGGGGATGCGTTTGATAACAACCGCAGTAACGAGGCAGCCATGACGGCCCGGGTCTGTTATTTGCTGCCATGGAAAATCTGGTAACACTTAATATTAAGGTACCATAATAAACATTAATTAATGTTTACTAAGAACTAATTAACCATTAATAAGCACTCATAAGGAAGTATTAGATGCTCATTAACATTAAAAAGATTTTTATTAAAGATGCTATGAGGAGTTTTTGAATAATTGCAAAAAAGTCTCCCTTTTAGATATCTGCCTGATGGAAATACACACTTTAAGATGAGTTTTATAGCATCAAAATAGGTTATCTATAAATGCTATTCCTTAGCTTCACGGTCTGGTCGGACAGGGCTGGACTGACCTGGATACTCAACTTCAGGAACAAGACAATTAAAACTAGAGCAAATTTTTTCTAAGTTTTCCAAAAACTGCTTGTTGTCACACATAAAAAACTACCGCTACGTAACTAGAAAGAGATACATTACCTCGTGGCTTTGCATCCTGTAAGTTGTTGAAAAAAGAAGTTGTAAAGCAATGCAGAGTTCTGAGGAAGGTCCGAGCTGCATTCATTAGCATCACAACAAACACACGCTTTGGCTTGGGTCACGTCTTTACGACAGTCGCCGCATGTGCTCATGGGTAGCCTTTATGTCGCTGGAAATAGATTCTCCTCATAGCACTTTTAAGTGTTTATTTGTGAGGTATAAGCATCAATTAACAACTAATAAGCACTTATCACGTGCTATAAGCTGCCCATTAGTTGAGCTGGTAGTTTAAGGGTTAAGTAATAATCGGGCGACAGTGATCTTTATCTTATTGTTTTCCAGCCAAATGACAACAGCAGAAGCACTAAGCACTCATGTCTCTTTTAAGCACTTGTGCTACATCCAAAAGATTCCCCCTGCGTACACTTAATATGCTGGAACTAAGGTTGCTCGAGGGGCCTGAAAAAATAATATTCTGCAAGAACAAAAACAATATTGACACTTAAATATTAATAATAAAAGTGATGATACAACAAAATAAATAATAAATATTACCATTCCCTGACTGATGTCAAATAATCACTTTGAAACAACTGATGCAGAATAAAATTGTCCTTCAAACTAAAAACTTAGACTGCAGTCTTCCTACTGTACATATGAAACATCCCATTTCCTAAAAACAAAAAAATATGCACAGTAAAGCAAAGTGAAGAATGCATAACGCTTAATTAATCCCAAGAAACACCAAACATCATGCAAAAGACAACACTCACTTTCCTTTTTTTTCTCATAACAGTCTCTTGTGCACATTAAATAATTAGATTGCTGCTTCATATTGATTGATTGATTAACATTTATTCCGAACATGAGGTTAAAGTTTATTTATAAAACAATTATTTACGAACAAATGCAGATGTTATGCACTTACTGTACATATACTCCTAGACAATTATGTCCATGCACCTTTATTTCATGCTTGGACATTGCAACAGAAAACTTGATCCACAATAGTGATTATAATTTATAATCATAATAATTATATAATTTATATACAGAATTCTCATACCATCATTATTTTTAATAATAACCATATAATATTATCAGACTACTTAATTCTCTTTATTATGGTATCTTGCAAAAATCATCATTTTGTACATTTTTTTAAACTTGTTTTTACTTGAACATTTCTTCATTTCCTCACTTAAACTGCTCCATATGCTCACCTCGATAACAGACACACAGAAGCTCTTAATGTTTGTGCGTCTACTTAATATTTTAAAGTTGTCTTCACTCCTCAGATTGTAACCTCCTTCACTGTTACAAAACAGACTTTGAATCACAGCATCGCAGCAGGAGTCATTTTACAAAATTGTAATTGTCCTGTAAAGATGGACTAAACCTGATGTGCAGTAATTATGCAGCAGTGTAACAAACTGCTTCACAACTGAGACCAAAGTAAACAACTAAACTGTGAGAACACATTTTACTAAGAAGCTGAGCACCCCTAATGATCCTATCATTGAATCACCTGAGGTTAGAAGTGAGAGAGAAGTTTTAAATGTTTCACCTAGAAAAGTCTATTAAAAGATAAAATATTCAGGGTCAGAGATCAAGAGGAGACTTTGCACCCTTAGGGCTCCATAATACTCCTGCTGGACTTTTAACACTCATAATTAAGAGGTATTCCTCACCTAAACTGTTGGAGGGAAGGCGCTCCCTGCAGTAGGAAGCTACCGTTCTCCTTTTATTAGGAGATATTAGATGTGACTGGGCTATTCGACTGAGTTGAAGCTCATTTCTAAAGGAAGTACTTTACCTCAGCGGGCTGTCCTTAACCATGGAGACGGGAGAGAAATAGAAAAGGGATAAAAAAAAAAAAGTCTTTGATGAAACTAAAGAAAAGGATTTGCATGTGCACTCGAAGAAAAGGTATTTAGGATGCACGGTGAGCACATGAGTGAAAAGAAGAGCGAGAATGCAAATCAGCCAAGACCAAAGGATGGGATGTGCACCGCGGGAGTGACCTGCTCCTCCAAATGGAGATTCACCAAAGCCGGTCCTCATAAGCAGGCAGACATGTGAGCACAATGGCTCCATCCAGGGCCGTCCGAGGGGGAAACACGACACAAGAGTCCCAGGATTCACGCTCAGTGGGCCATGGTCCGGCATTCAGCTCTGCTCATTATCGGCCTTTTCCAATTACAGCAGAGCAGGCTGCACATCCAACTGCACGCTGATTCAGGAGGCCATTGTCTGGACTGGACTGAGCATGATCCAGGGTTTGGATCCACAGAGAAGAGGCTTATGAACGAGGTGAGCAGAACAATGGCTGCCATACACTGAGAGGGGCTGTGAGAGAGGGCCAAGAGACAGGAGAGCTAACCAGGAGGGGATGGATGTGGGATTAAAACAGGAGGGGATGGATGTGGGATAAAAACAGGAGAGGATGGATGTGGGATGAAAACAGGAGAGGATGGATGTGGGATAAAAACAGGAGATGATGGATGTGGGATAAAAACAGGAGGGGATGGATGCGGGATAAAAGCAGGAGAGGAAGGATGATAAAAACAGGAGAGGATGGATGTGGAATAAAAACAGTAGAGGATGGATGTGGGATACGAACAGGAGGGGATGGAGTGGGATAAAAACAGGAGGGGATGGATGCGGGATAAAAGCAGAAGAGGAAGGATGATTAAAACAGGAGAGGATGGATGTGGGATAAAAACAGGAGAGGATGGATGTGGGATTAAAACAGGAGAGGATGGATGTGGGATGAAAACAGGAGGGGATGGATGTGGGATTAAAACAGGAGAGGATGGATGTGGGATAAAAACAGGAGGGGATGGATGTGGGATGAAAACAGGAGAGGATGGATGTGGGATAAAAACAGGAGGGGATGGATGCGGGATAAAAACAGGAGAGGATGGATGATAAAAACAGGAGAGGGTGGATGTGGGATAAAACAGGAGAGGATGGATGTGGGATAAAAACAGGAGGGGATGGATGTGGGATAAAAACAGGAGGGGATGGATGTGGGATAAAAACAGGAGGGGATGGATGAGAGGATAAAAGCAGGAGAGGATGGATGATAAAAACAGGAGGGGATGGATGTGGGATAAAAACAGGAGAGGATGGATGTGGGATAAAAACAGGAGGGGATGGATGTGGGATGAAAACAGGAGAGGATGGATGTGGGATAAAAACAGGAGGGGATGGATGATAAAAACAGGAGAGGATGGATGATAAAAACAGGAGAGGAGGGATGTGGGATAAAACAGGAGAGGATGGAGTGGGATAAAAACAGGAGGGGATGGATGATAAAAACAGGAGGGGATGGATGTGGGATAAAACAGGAGAGGATGGAGTGGGATAAAAACAGGAGAGAATGGATGCGGGATAAAAACAGGAGAGGATGGATGATAAAAACAGGAGAGGATGGATGTGGGATAAAACAGGAGAGGATGCATGTGGGATGAAAACAGGAGAGGATGGATGTGGGATTAAAACAGGAGAGGATGGATGTGGGATAAAAACAGGAGAGGATGGATGTGGGTTAAACAGGAGGGGGTGGATGTGGGATAAAAACAGGAGGGGATGGATCTGGGATGAAAACAGGAGAGGATGGATGTGGGATAAAAACAGGAGGGGATGGATGATAAAAACAGGAGAGGATGGATGATAAAAACAGGAGAGGATGGATGTGGGATAAAACAGGAGAGGATGGAGTGGGATAAAAACAGGAGGGGATGGATGATAAAAACAGGAGAGGATGGATGTGGGATAAAACAAGAGAGGATGGAGTGGGATAAAAACAGGAGGGGATGGATGTGGGATAAAAAACAGGAGAGGATGGATGATAAAAACAGGAGAGGATGGATGTGGGATAAAACAGGAGAGGATGGAGTGGGATAAAAACTGGAGGGGATGGATGGATGATAAAAACAGGAGAGGATGGATGATAAAAACAGGAGAGGATGGATGTGGGATAAGACAGGAGGGGATGGATGTGGGATAAAAACAGGAGAGGATGGATGTGGGATAAAAACAGGAGGGGATGGATGTGGGATAAAAACAGGAGGGGATGGGTGAGCTAAAACAGGACGGGATGGATGTGGGATGAAAACAGGAGAGGATGGATGTGGGATGAAAACAGGAGAGGATGGATGTGGGATAAGAACAGGAGAGAATGGATGTGGGATGAAAGCAGGACGGGATGGATGTGGGATGAAAACAGGAGGGGATGGATGTGGGATGAAAACAGGAGAGGATGGATGTGGGATAAAAACAGGAGAGGATGGATGTGGGATAAAAACAGGAGGGGATGGGTGAGCTAAAACAGGAGGGGATGGGTGAGCTAAAACAGGACAGGATGGATGTGGGATGAAAACAGGAGAGGATGGATGTGGAATAAAAACAGGAGAGGATGGATGTGGGATGAAAACAGGAGAGGATGGATGTGGGATGAAAACAGGAGGATGGATGTGGGATGAAAACAGGAGGGGATGGATGTGGGATAAAAACAGGAGGGGATGGATGTGGGATGAAAACAGGAGGATGGATGTGGGATGAAAACAGGAGGGGATGGATGTGGGATGAAAACAGGAGAGGATGGATGTGGGATGAAAACAGGAGGATGGATGTGGGATGAAAACAGGAGGGGATGGATGTGGGATAAAAACAGGAGGGGATGGATGTGGGATGAAAACAGGAGACGATGGATGTGGGATGAAAACAGGAGGGGATGGATGTGGGATAAAAACAGGAGGGGATGGATGTGGGATGAAAACAGGAGGGGATGGATGTGGGATAAAAACAGGAGGGGATGGATGTGGGATGAAAACAGGAGAGGATGGATGTGGGATGAAAACAGGAGGATGGATGTGGGATGAAAACAGGAGAGGATGGATGTGGGATGAAAACAGGAGGATGGATGTGGGATGAAAACAGGAGGGGATGGATGTGGGATAAAAACAGGAGGGGATGGATGTGGGATGAAAACAGGAGGATGGATGTGGGATGAAAACAGGAGGGGATGGATGTGGGATGAAAACAGGAGAGGATGGATGTGGGATGAAAACAGGAGGATGGATGTGGGATGAAAACAGGAGGGGATGGATGTGGGATAAAATCAGGAGAGGATGGATGTGGGATGAAAACAGGAGGATGGATGTGGGATGAAAACAGGAGGGGATGGATGTGGGATAAAAACAGGAGGGGATGGATGTGGGATGAAAACAGGAGGATGGATGTGGGATGAAAACAGGAGGGGATGGATGTGGGATGAAAACAGGAGAGGATGGATGTGGGATGAAAACAGGAGGATGGATGTGGGATGAAAACAGGAGGGGATGGATGTGGGATGAAACAGGAGAGGATGGATGTGGGATGAAAACAGGAGGATGGATGTGGGATGAAAACAGGAGGGGATGGATGTGGGATAAAAACAGGAGAGGATGGATGTGGGATGAAAACAGGAGAGGATGCATGTGGGATAAAAACAGGAGAGGATGGATGTGGGATGAAAACAGGAGAGGATGGATGTGGGATAAAAACAGGAGGGGATGGATGTGGGATGAAAACAGGAGAGGATGGATGTGGGATGAAAACAGGAGAGGATGGATGTGGGATAAAAACAGGAGAGAATGGATGTGGGATAAAAGCAGGACGGGATGGATGTGGGATGAAAACAGGAGGATGGATGTGGGATGAAAACAGGAGGGGATGGATGTGGGATAAAAACAGGAGGGGATGGATGTGGGATGAAAACAGGAGGATGGATGTGGGATGAAAACAGGAGGGGATGGATGTGGGATGAAACAGGAGAGGATGGATGTGGGATGAAAACAGGAGGATGGATGTGGGATGAAAACAGGAGGGGATGGATGTGGGATAAAAACAGGAGAGGATGGATGTGGGATAAAAACAGGAGAGGATGGATGTGGGATAAAAACAGGAGGGGATGGATGTGGGATAAAAACAGGAGAGGATGGATGTGGGATGAAAACAGGAGAGGATGGATGTGGGATAAAAACAGGAGAGGATGGATGTGGGATAAAAGCAGGACGGGATGGATGTGGGATGAAAACAGGAGGATGGATGTGGGATGAAAACAGGAGGGGATGGATGTGGGATAAAAACAGGAGGGGATGGATGTGGGATGAAAACAGGAGGATGGATGTGGGATGAAAACAGGAGGGGATGGATGTGGGATGAAAACAGGAGGGGATGGATGTGGGATAAAAACAGGAGAGGATGGATGTGGGATGAAAACAGGAGGGGATGGATGTGGGATGAAAACAGGAGAGGATGGATGTGGGATGAAAACAGGAGGATGGATGTGGGATGAAAACAGGAGGGGATGGATGTGGGATGAAACAGGAGAGGATGGATGTGGGATGAAAACAGGAGGATGGATGTGGGATGAAAACAGGAGGGGATGGATGTGGGATGAAAACAGGAGACGATGGATGTGGGATGAAAACAGGAGACGATGGATGTGGGATTAAAACAGGAGAGGATGGATGTGGGATAAAAACAGAGGATGGATGTGGGATGAAAACAGGAGGATGGATGTGGGATAAAAACAGGAGGGGATGGATGTGGGATAAAAACAGGAGAGGATGGATGTGGGATAAAAACAGGACAGATGGATGTTGGATAAAACAGGAGGATGGATGTGGGATAAAAACAGGAGAGGATGGATGTGGGATTAAAACAGGAGAGGATGGATGTGGGATAAAAACAGGAGAGGATGGATGTGGGATAAAAACAGGAGAGGATGGATGTGGGATAAAAACAGGAGGGGATGGATGTGGGATAAAAACAGGAGAGGATGGATGTGTTATAAAGACAGGACAGATGGATGTTGGATAATAACGGGAGGATGGATGTGGAATAAAAACAGTAGAGGATGGATGTGGGATGAAAACAGGAGGATGGATGTGGGATAAAAACAGGAGAGGATGGATGTGGGATAAAAACAGGAGGGGATGGATGTGGGATAAAAACAGGAGGGGATGGATGTGGGATTAAAACAGGAGAGGATGGATGTGGGATGAAACAGAGGATGGATGTGGGATAAAAACAGAGGATGGATGTGGGATAAAAACAGGAGAGGATGGATGTGGGATGAAAACAGGAGAGGATGGATGTGGGATAAAAACAGGAGAGGATGGATGTGGGATAAAAACAGGAGAGGATGGATGTGGGATAAAAACAGGAGAGGATGGATGTGGGATGAAACAGGAGGGGATGGATGTGGGATGGAAACAGAAGAGGATGGATGTGGGATAAAAACAGGAGAGGATGGATGTGGGATAAAAACAGGAGAGGATGGATGATGAAAACAGGAGGATGGATGTGGGATAAAAACAGGAGGGGATGGATGTGGGATTAAAACAGGAGAGGATGGATGTGGGATTAAAACAGGAGAGAATGAATGTGGGATGAAACAGGAGGGGATGGATGTGGGATGGAAACAGAAGAGGATGGATGTGGGATAAAAACAGGAGAGGATGGATGTGGGATAAAAACAGGAGGGGATGGATGTGGGATGAAAACAGGAGAGGATGGATGTGGGATAAAAACAGGAGAGGATGGATGTGGGATAAAAACAGGAGGGGATGGATGTGGGATAAAAACAGGAGAGGATGGATGTGGGATAAAAACAGGAGAGGATGGATGTGGGATGAAAACAGGAGGGGATGGATGTGGGATGAAAACAGGAGAGGATGGATGTGGGATGAAAACAGGAGAGGATGGATGTGGGATGAAAACAGGAGGGGATGGATGTGGGATGAAAACAGGAGGATGAATGTGGGATTAAAACAGGAGAGGATGGATGTGGGATTAAAACAGGAGAGGATGGATGTGGGATAAAAACAGAGGATGGATGTGGGATAAAAACAGAGGATGGATGTGGGATTAAAACAGGAGAGGATGGATGTGGGATGAAAACAGGAGAGGATGGATGTGGGATAAAAACAGAGGATGGATGTGGGATGAAAACAGGAGGATGGATGTGGGATGAAAACAGGAGGATGTGGGATGAAAACTTGGGAGGGATGGATGTGGGATACAAGAAACAGGGAGGGATGGATGTGGGATGAAAACAGGGAGGATGGATGTGGGATGAAAACAGGGAGGGGATGGATGTGGGATGAAAACAGGAGAGGATGGATGTGGGATGAAAACAGGAGGGATGGATGTGCCGGGATGAAAACAGGAGGATGGATGTGGGATAAAATCAGGGAGGATGGATGTGGGATGAAAACAGGAGGATGGATGTGGGATGAAAACAGGAGGATGGATGTGGGATAAAAACCTTGGGGAGGGGGATGGATGTGGGATAGAAAACAGGGAGGATGGATGGCTGGGATGAAAACAGGAGGGATGGATGTGGGATGAAAACAGGAGAGGATGGATGTGGGATGGATTTGTGTGCAGAGTGCTTGTGAAACTCCAGGGAGGGCTGCTGACTGCTGCTCTGCTCCACTAAGAGGGCAGAAACAGCTGAAGCATGCACTCGAGGCACTCAGACATTTTCAGCCCTAAAGTAGATGCTATGGAAAAAGAGAGTGAGTTTGGTACATTCTGTCTTTTGTTTTCTGTACATGCATGTAGAAACTTAGTGCTTCAGTGTTCACAACATGGTGTACTGTCCAGTTTGAGAAGAACAGTGGAAGAGAAAATTACTTTGGGGAATAAAAAGGTGGAAACCAAATGCACAAAATAAATATTTTTGATGAATAACATAATACATACGTACAAGGAAGATGGATGGTCAGAGAAAAACAGATGGATGTGGGATAACAAAAGGATTTTGTTTTCTTTTACAACCTTTAACATTTTCATGCATGGTGTCCACTGCAGTGGACAGATATTTGGATTTTTTTTTATTCCCTTTAGGTTGCAGTATGTCCAACTACCAGGTGGTAAATTCTCAAACCATTGTCTTTAAGTTTTATAAAAATATTACTATATCAAGCATCAGAAAGATGGATGTGGGATGAGCAGGAGATTGGCTAATATGCTTTATTCAAATTTAATGGGTTATGTTTAAATTTTTAATTTAAATGTATGTGGGATGAAACAATAAGAGGACTAATGTGGGATAAATACATACATAAATGGTGTTTTTTTTTTTTTTGATTTAATCTAAATGTGGGATTTTTGTCAAAGACTTTTTTTGTGAAACTTTATTAAGTTTCTGACTTGATGACTGTAGTGAGAGAGAAACACAACTCCCTCAAAATATAACATTTAAAAAATTATCCTGCTTTTTTTAAAAAACTTTAAAAAAAACAGGATAAAACAAACAGAAACAAACAATGATGTGTTATGTTTTTTTTATTTTTTATTTTTTTACAAATTAGCTATCCTGAATTTATGCCAAACAGCTGAGCTGGGAGTTAAAGGGTTAAAGATGCTCTGAAAACCTATTTGGGGTTGATGTCTCACCGTTGCTGGTTTGGTTAAAGTCACATATGAGGGTTGTGATGTTAGACTCAGTTGCATCATCACATAAAATGTATTGAAGACATTTTTCAGGAAGAGAATGACGACACATATTAAAGCCTGGACAAACACCAATTTCCTTTAACTGCAACAAATCTGACACCATTATTATCACCCCCAAAGACTTTTTCTCACTCCACCCATAATTTCAGCCTCTTTATCCTTATCTCCTCCCTCACTTAAGGGCGTAGGTTTGGTTTTGACATTAGTGGGGACATAAAATGAAGGTGACACCCCAGAAACTTGATGTGTTTATGACTGTTATTTCACATCAAGAAAAAACTGCTGAACTTATGAACAGTAGGACAATTGAGATGCAACAATCATACTGTAAATATTGATAGTAGCCTATAGTTCTAGTCTGAGGAGAAAACACCGTTATGAAATATAAGCTTTTTAACTAATTAATCCTTTCATGCAAGAATTATAAAATAACAATGAAATTCTTTTGAAAAATGTTTTTTTTACTTTTAAAGTTAAATGTAAAAAACAGGATAATTTTTTAATGTTATATTTTGAGGGAGTTGTGTTTCTCTCCACTACAGTCAACACCATGCATCAGTGGTATTTATAGTAATTTAGTGAAGCTTAAAGCTGGGGTTTGCGATCTGATTTAGATACACTTTTTGTAATACTGTTTAAAATGGTCTTTATGACCCGATGGTAATCAACTCATTATGTGTTCTTAAAACAGAGCGAGAAATATCCGCTATCTACAGCAGGAGTAAAACAGGGAAAACCCCAACCAATAATCTTGCCGGGATACCTTCTTTTACACCAATCAAATCCCGTCGCCATTCTGCGTGCTGCGCTGCGTGCATTTTCCCGGGCGTGCACCGACAGTGCGTGTAGCATGTAGCATGTAGCGTAGGAACAGACTCCGCTGGAGAATGCTTACCTTTCAAGTTTTGTCTTTGAAAATAAGGGAAGTCCGCTGTGAGCTGTCCCACAACACCAACCAAGCTCCAGTATCCCTCACATTTAAGACAGATGTACAAGAAATCTAAAATAAACTGTTTTTCTAAGTTTGTTCCACTGTTGGCTCTAATCTCGCGAGAACTGCCATCCATGCTACTGCAGGTGGCAGTTCTCGCGAGACTTCTTCTTCTGCGGTGGTCCGCATCCATCATTTTGGAGCATTACCGCCCCCTTCAGGCTAGAGACGGACAGCTAGTTCTCCAAAATCGCCAACCCCAGCTTTAATAAAGTTCCACAAAAATAGGTCTTTGGGAAAAATTTGTTTAGAGCAAATCAAATAAAAAGCAAAATTTTCAGTATATGTATCATTGCTGTTTAGTCAAGCTATTCACTCGTAAATTACTCCAGGATTTAAAATAAAAAGCAAAATTCTGTAAATTTTGAATAGAAGCATATTAACCAATTTGCCCTTTGTCGCTATTTTGGATTTATGATGCAATATCTTGATACGGTAATATTTTTATGAAACTTAAGACAATGGTTTGAGAATTTACCACCTGGTAGTTGGACATACTGCAACCTAAAGGGACACCATGCAAAGGGTTAAGCTTTTTGTTTGTCCCGTTTCTTTATTTTGTTTTTTAAGATGTTCTGCTGAACCACAATTAAAAAGCAATGTCTGATTTTCATTACTTAATTTTTATTAATTTTTTTAAATGTGTTATTTAAGGGATTATTTTGGGTTTTTCTTTCTTTAATGGAAGGGTACCAACATTTCTGTCCATGTCTGTAAATCCATCATAAAAAGCACAACTCATTAAAATGCATTTAATTCAATTAATTCAACACTTTGTAGCTAAAGACCGTTTGCTTTTGTAACGGGTAAGTTGCGATCTTGGTCAGAACACTATTGCAAAAGAGATTTTTAATCTTAATCTCAGTGAGGTTTTCCTGGTTAAATAAAGGTTAAGTATAATTTTTAGAGTTAATTAATTTTTAATTTGAGGCGGAAAGTTCAATTTGCTCTATTACTGGACTGAATTGCAGTAAAGTGTTATTTGCATTGTGCTTTTCTCTCTTTCCTGGAAGCCAAGTGCAGTGTCAGCTCCATGGCCAAGGCCACAGCAGAGTTAATAGATATGTATCTGCAGCGGCATCACGGCTAATTCCCATACATCGGCCCGACATTATGCTAATTCAGACTAATGATATACACTAAAGGCCTGATGTAAAACTAATGAGGGCTCATTTTCTGTTGTCTACCACCCATCCTCTTTATTGTTCTATCTTTTTCTTTACTTTCATTATCTCTCTGTCTTTCGTGGTGACAGAAGAAAAGAAAATCAATGTTTGACCACAACACTTTGCACTCTAAGGTAAAATGAGGAGCATTTTAATCAGCAGTTATTTTGGGGAAAATTGTCGAGAGAAGGCGGCGTGCCCACTCTCTCATTATGTCGAGTGTGTCCTGCCTCTATAGTATGTGTATCATTAATGCGTCAGAATAACAGAGTGTGGAAAGAGGAACAATGAAGCGTGGGCCTGTGCTTCAGTGAAGAGAGATGGATAAATGTCAAAGACAGACAGAAAACTGCGAGGAGACATGGAGAAAATATAGTAATTCAACATTTATTTACAAAAACTAGAAAAGCACTCGGAGAGCGCAGACCCCCGCCAGCACCACAGTCCTCACCCATATTGTGATTTTCACCATAAATATTAGTCCTACCTTTATTTCATCTAAATATTTAGATTCCTTGACCATGAAAACATACCATTAGCAACTGGATTCATAATGATATCTATTTTAGTTCAGTAGTTATTCACAAAAATCAATTTTTTTGCCATGGCGGCCAGACGCTGATCCGGATTAACACCAAAATCGAATCAGTTCTCCCTTTTCCCATGCTGAACATTTCCTGAAAATTTCATCAAAATCCATCCATAACTTTTTGAGTTATTTTGTTCACAGACAAACAACCTCTCGAAAACATAACCTCCTCGGCGGATGTAACAATCAGGATGTGGACCTGACTTGTGACAGGTGTTTTCAGGCTCCAGCAAGCCATGCACAAATGATCTGGGGTCTCATTTATAAAAGAGTGCGTGGAATCCTTACTACAAGTGTACGTGCACCAAAAACCCGGAAATGGCGTGCGCACAAAAAAATTCAGATTTGTAAAACTGATAAATGGTCAATGCAAAGCACCTCATGAATATTTGGGTATATAAATAAGCCTTTTGATCGTACGCTTTACGTGTGACAATGGCGACCGAAAGGAAAACCATAAAAAGGAATTTCTCGGAGACGGAGATTGAAGTCCTCATTGATGAGGTGGATGGCCGGACAGGTATTTTATTCAGGTCTCACAGCACAGGAATCTCCAACAAAAGAAAGAGCAGCGAGTGGCTGTCCGTCGCTGCTGCTGTTAATGCAGCAAGTGCAACAGAGAGGACAGTGTCGGAGATCAAAAAGAAGTGGTCGGATCTAAAAGTCGAGGCGAAGAGGAGGATTACTTCATCCTACTTCGGTAGTTTGCTGCAGAAGTGGATCACAAACTTCACAAAAATCAGAGAATGACACCACGTCACTGCTTCATGCATCCATTGTGCCAAAACACCTTCTTCATTACGCACAAGTATATCTGCCATGTTTCCATGTTAACGGGACCCACACTGACTTCTTTACATACTTTCTGAGAGCACGCGTCAGTCAGTCAGCAGTCTCCCTACCTCAGTATTATTATTAATCAAAGTTTTGATAGACGAACAAAAAAATGTTAGTTGTTGGCCACATTTTTTCTCCTGGGAAACTCCGTCTGTTCTATTTATGAGGATATGATCATGTTAGAGATGCCCTGATTTAATCCCCACACTTAGATTATTTACAGAATAAATATGTGCAGCTGATGAAGATGTGCTGATGGAGGAGGAGAATTGTGTGATGCCACCGCCGTGTCTCTGTGTGCTCTGTGACGCAGGCATCTTTATTACAACTAAAAACCGCACTTGGTTATAAATGCACGAAATTTACAGATATTAATATAAACTGGTGGCTCTGAGGTTTCTGTGTTAGTCTAATTTTTAACTCTACACCAACGAAAACATTAGTGTCCGGTCCTGTGAGGTCCGTCCGGATAATGAAGGCGAGACAGCGCTGAAGAAATATGTATGTGGCGGACTTTTAGGTTTTTTCTTTTATATATATTTCTTTTATATATATTTTCATAAGTGACTTATAGGAAACAGCCCAAATAAAACAGTTAGTTTGAGTGGTTATGATGACTTGGATCTGTCAGTAAAGTTTGATATTTAGTGAAATCTGGATCTGGAGACTTCAGTTCACCACTTCACCGTCTGTGTCTCCAGTTTCCCATTCCTCCAAAATGTACGTACGCCTGGTTCAGAGTTTGCTTACCGGTGCGCACATTTTACCGTCAGGTTTGTTTTTATAGATCACAAACTTTGCGTGGGAAAAGGCGTACGCCAGTTTCAGGCCCCAATTTGTGCGTAGGCAAGCTTTATAAATCAGACCCCTGGTCCTGTCCTGTTTTACATTCCTGAAACTTTATCAAAGGTCACTCATGAATCAATGAAACCCAGTCCTATGATGCACCCACAAGACAACCCTGCTCCGAAGTATCTGCCCTTGTAGCCTTTGTTACTTTATTAGCAAGACTTGTCGATCATGTGACAACTATCCTGTCAATAAAAATTGACTAACCCTACATGTTTGGATTGCTGCTTAAGTATCTTTAGTTTTTACATCACTGAAATCTCAGCCCATTTGTTGTCTTTGTTTCGACTGCAGCCCTCCAGATTTTAAAAGAGACCTTTTTTTTTCATTGGATGTCTGAAAATCCAATCCCAGGCAGTCACAACAGAACCATAAAAAGTCAAACTTTCTCTGTCATTGTGGCTCTGAACTTCCAAACAGGAGGCTGCTTTTTATTCATTGACAGCATTCAGCCTCAACAACACTCCGCCATGAGGAAGGGCCCGGGATCCCCTCATTCCCTCCCTCGAAGCATCATTACAGAGACCAAATATGCTCTGCTGTCCTGGAGGATCCTCTCTGACTTCTGTGTCAGAGCCTCTCAGCACTGAAATTGGCTTCCACATCCCTCAGTTTCTGTTTTTCAGTGGCAGATGGAGATGGAGAGCTGGTCAGCAGAGAGAAAAATCCTGCTGTGTTTCTTTAATTGTCTCACATATGGCAGCCTGTACGCTCCAACGAGAAAGGATACGTCCACACAAACTTAGATTAAACCGCAAAAGGTCAAACACAGCTGGAACCAAATTAATCCTGCGCTTGCTTTTCTTTCTTTCTGTCAAAACAAGGTGAGCAAAGAGCAGGAGGGGTAAATATGAGCTGTACCTGTAGCTCATGGCCTCTTGTTTCTGTGAGTCTAGGACTCCTGCCAAACAATGAAATGTAAATTTAGCACACAATTTAAAATCCAGTTGACCAGCTTAGCTCTTCTGAAAATTCATCCTCTAAAAGTCTGAATAGTCTCTTATGTCTTTTACACCTACATAGTGACCTTGAGTAGAAGAGGCTTTAAAGCACAGAGTAATTCAGATTTACAGAATGAAGGTTGTTAAAATCTGCTATGATTCACACAGTCTTGAATCAATCTGCTATAATGAGCAGACTCGGGATGTAACAGTTACCGGTAAAATGGTAAACCACGGTAAAATTTCCCACGGTAATCATTACTGTGTCCTATTAAAATTACCCTTAAACTGTGTTTGATCACCACACTGTGTCAGTAACTCACGGTGATGCTGCTCTTTGACTGAAAAGCCTGAACTATGTGTGTCTGCTCCTCGAGTAAACGAGCAGAGAGAGAGAGGATTCAGAGAGCCATACCTGAGTGAATTATAGGAGGTTTATTAGAATTTTCTGTGTAAATAATGTATAAAGGTTGGAAATAACAGCATTAGTATCAATCTGGAGTGAGTTCCTGCCGTTCTTTTGCTGTTTATTCACCGTGTTTTGCCGTATTTCGTCGTAGTAGATCGTCTTTTTCCGTTATAGTTTGTGTTTTATGGATTTAATCAATCATAATTTGGAAATATTAAAGAAGGAGATGTGGAGGAGATCTGCCATGGAAAGGGGAGACCAGAGGTCATGAAGGGGGCTAACTGCTTCAGGGACTATCGTTAGTAAAACAAAAATAATAAATAAAAAGTCCTGGACATGGTCTAAAATAACGAGCTGTAACATGGACACTGACGCTGCAGGCAAACTAAAATGTGTGAGTGTTTGTAAAATAAGTAAAGTTTATTGTTGGTCATCTCAAATCTTTGAGCATGTTCATTTACAATTGTTTATGAAGAGAATCCTGTTCAAAGTATGGATCCAGTTTTTTCTATTCTTTTAGGCAAATTACACAGTTTAAGCATTTATAACATAATAATGACAAATATTTGCCAGAATTGTTTACCTTTATTTCTAATGAAAAAAAGTTTGAATAAATTTACTTATAGGACATATTCTGACACATTTATTGACAAAAAAGACAAACGAACTGTTAAAATTATAATATTAAAGGGGTTAAATGGTTTCAACTCTGTGTAAAAGTACTTTATGAACATTTTGAGCTCACTGCAACAATACTGTGATAATAATGATAATCGTTATAATTTTGGTCACAATAACTGTGATATGACATGTTCTTACTGTTACATCCTTAGAGCACACAGTATATGATGGAGAGAAAGTACATTTGAAAAGTCTACTTCATGAGCATAAATAAAACCGTAGGAGGAGAAAACTGACACGGGCAGACTATTGACACAACTTATCAATAAGTAATATTAAGTGTAAGAATGAAAGATGGTGTAAATATAACATAAAACAAGTGCTCAGACTCTCCAAAAAACTACTACTGTATATTGATAATAATTAACAAGACCTATTTTTATGATGTAATTAGATGCTGTGAAGGGAAATGGAAAGTTCTGGCACTGACACCAGCTACTTTCTCACCAAGTTTGAGACTTATATACCTTGATGAACAAGATTTTGCAAAATTAAACTTGCATTACCCTACTCAACATTCATTGACTGTCCCTGCATCATGATGCATTGATATAAGGATTATTTTTGACACCAAATCCAGGAATATTTAATGCGTTAAAAGGAAAATTGTTTCTGTAAATGTTTTAAGATACAAAGCAAATAAATGAAAACTGCAAACAAACCAAAATAACTGATATTTTCTTTGTGACGGATTTAAAAAGTTATTATTAATACAACATTATTATTTTAAATACTTAACCATAAATATATCTAATCTCTTGTTCATCAAAAATATTTTTGTATGCGTGTAAAACTCAACAACATCCATTTCGAGTTATTTTTTCCTATTTTATTCATGAATATTTCTTCCTTTTGTAATTGATTTTGTCCCAAATATTAGTGCACGGTTATGTCTTCTCATTATCAGCTTTTACCTTTTAAAACCTTTAAATCCCACAGCAAGAAAATATCTGTTCTTTGGTTTGTTTGCAGTTTTCTTTCTTCCCTTAAATGTTAACAGTGTCAAACAATTACTTGATTTGTTCTGTTTTTTAAACATTAAATTTCACTGAATTTCCACTGTATTTTATGACCTCTGCCAAACAGGTGAGCCTTGCCCTTGTTTCAAATCAAAACTAAAATTAATTCTCTTTTTTCATTAGCTAATTAAGTTGGCTTAAAGTCACCTGTTGACATGGTGACTAGTTAAACCTAGTTAAACTGCACTGATCTGATGTATTGAGTTTTAATGTGTATTTTATTGATGAATTGAGTCAATCCACGTATGATACTTAAAGCTATGGTCTACGATTTGGAAGCTTTGTACATATTAATAACACCGTTTATAAGGCTGTTATGGTCCTATGGTCCTATCTACACAGTATAAAGACCAAAAAGAATGAAAAAAATCCATTTCAGTATATCCGCTGCAAAGCTGCATACGAGCTGACCAATCAAACCTTGAAGGCAGTAAGGTTCAATTGGTCCGTGAGTTGGTCTGTGAGTCCATCCAATCCTCGTCTCCTTCACTACGCAGCGTCATGCCCATGGTCCCGCCTCCTCCCCTCTACCTCCGGTGAGCAGCTAGCAGCGTTAGCTACTGAACTATCATGGAGCCGGAGAAGCCTAGCGCCGAAACCGGGAAGCCGCTTCCCTCTCAGAGAAGAGTCTGCCCAGGTTGAGGCCTGTTAGCGGGCTAACGGCTAACGAATGGCCACAGTCGGCCGACAGACCTACAGCATCGGCCGTTTCGCCCCTGGTTGATCAGGTAATGGCTTTGTTTACTACAGTGGGAGATGTCTGCTGAATAACTCTGGTTAGTCTGTGCCTGTCCTGGCTAATGACTTGTAGCGGAGCGGGTTAGCCTGTTAGCCACTAATCGTTAGCACTGTAAGCTGAGCTGGGGAGGACAGGCTGAGAAAGATAAATCCTCCCCCACACTTGGCTCCGCTCTGGCGGCGCCAAACCCGCATTGCCGGTCCAATTGAAATGGCTACTGCTGTGTGTTATAAGGGGGATGTCTGTCGTGTTTGATACTTTCAGTTGAGCTGAGCTGTTTTTGATTGAGTTTGCTGCTGATATATTGTGCTAGTCGCTCGTAGCTCTGCCGGAGGGGGCGAGCTGGGGGCGGGATCTTCGAACACGGAGGGGAGAGGTGAGGGAAGGGGGGGCAGGCTGCGGTTTCAAATCGTAGACCATAGCTTTAAGTCAAATACATTTACATCCAAAGCACATGTGAGTAATGCACAAGGTTTAACCATGAGTTAAAGCTCAAGCTGTAAAATTCATGTATCACAGTGGAGACAGGGACAGAGAGCCTGTGTGTAACGTCTGTACAGTAAAGCTACACAGACCAGCTCAACATTTACAGAACCTTCACATGCTGCAAACATTCTGTGAGTAAAAAAACACTTTTGCTTTGCTGAATATGTGTTTTCTTTTGTCTGGATTTGAAACGATTCACCTGCTAACATCCTTATTTCAGCCGCTGCATGTCTGAAGTCTGCAGCTCCAAACTGAACAACCCTGAGGGGAGAGACAAGAGAACTGTGCAGTGGTTTCTGTCACTGCAGACAAAATCTGATAACTACGCCGTGCTGGTGGAGCCAGGATCAAAGTACAGGCCCAGGAAATTATTCAAGTTATAGTCATTTTGTTGTAACATCACTGAGCTGCTGATTACAGTGCACCAATCCTCCAATCCTCTGCTCTAAGAAAAGAGTTTTGTCTTAGCAGCCTCTCTTTATCCTGCTCAGTGTTTTTCATCCAAACCTACTGTTACTAAACTAAATGTAGAAATGACAAGTCTGTTCAGGGAGAGTTGTGTATTTAAGGATTCAGGTAGATGTCTGCATCCCTTTGATTAAACTGAGGACTGAAGCCTTTATCAGGATCCCCATGGATCTCTGAAAAAAAACTTTATTTTCCTCTTTTTCACAAATTTACAATGGTTCTTAGAATGTTTTTTGCCTAAAAGAAATATATATATTATAGGGCTGTAACGGTACATGTACTCGTGCCGAACCGCTTGAAACAGACGTTCGGTTCAGTACAGTATGAATGCGTACAGTAAGTTTACCTTACCTTAGCCGCTGCACATGGTTCTTTAACCCTTTCATGCATGAGTTATTATTATTATAAAGATTACTTTTAAAAATGTTTGTTTTTACTTTTAAACAAGCTAAAAATCATGGTCATTTTTTCAGTGTTTTTTCATTGAGGGAGTTATGCATCTGTCCACTACAGTTGGCAGTGGTATAAATATGAATTTAGTGGAACTTAATTAAGATCCACAAACATATCTTTGACAAGCCTTTTTTGAGAGTAAATAAAAAAGCAAAATCTGAAGTATATGTGTTATTCACTTGTGAATTAAACCAACATTTAAAATAAAAAATACAAAAAGATGTGAAGTTTGAATACAGGCATAATACCCTATTTACCCGTCGGCCGTTTTGGATTTATGATGCAAAATGAAAAAGTGTGCAAAGATAATATTTTTATGAAACTTAAGAGAAGGGTTTGGGGATTTGCCACCTGGTAGTTGGGCATTGTACTGCAAGCTACAAGGGTGTAAAATTTATTCCAAATATCTATCTCCTGTAGTGGACCCTATGCGTGAAAGGGTTAACATTCACAGGGGTACTCGTCTACCATTGGCGTGGTTAGGGAAGGCTTTTTAATATTCATGAGGAAAGTGGTCTATGATTCGTGCTCTATCATGTGGACGTGACGTCCCACAGCGAGCCAATCAGAAGACGAATATCAAAGAGCTTCTGTAACCACAAAAACTTGTGTCTGAATTGTGCATCATGGCTACTGCTAGAGACCAACCGGAGCTTGGAGACCCTCCCCCATCGCTGAAATCTCCTGTTTGGGAACACTTTGGCTTCCTGGTGAAATATTGCAAAGGAGAAAGACAGGTGGATAAAACGAAGGCGGTGTGCCAATACTGTTCAACTGTTTGTATTTTCCGACAGCACGTCAAACATGCTAACTCACCTGAAACAGCACCACTCAAGTGTAAAGATTTCCACGGTACGGAAAAAAAACACAGCGATTCAACACCCGTCTGCATTCAAGCAGCCTCTCCCTGACAGTTCAGATCGGGCCAAAGCGATAACAGCATCCATCAGCGTTTTTATAGCATCAGATCTAAGACCATATTCAGCTGTGCTGGTTTCAAACACATGCTAAAGGTGATTGAGCCCCGGTATAAAGTACCCAGCCGTCCACATTTAAGCTGGGAATTAAAAAAGAAACTCATTGTTTCTAATTTCATACATTTGTTGTTTGTTTATTTTATTTAACTTATTAGTATTACCAAGCAGCACATTGAATATATTTTGGTTTTCAGTTTGTATAATGACAAATTTTTGGTTAAATAAACGTGCTAAACAAGCAAATGGTTTAGCATTGTTCCCATACTGTACCGAAAATGTACCGAACTGTTACCCCAAAACCGAGGTACGTACCGAACCGTCATTTTTGTGTACCGTTACACCCCGAGTATATTAGATTGTAAATATATTACTGTCTTTGTTGTTTTGTTTTGTGGTATTTTAACATTTTTACCTTGTTGTTTTGAACTGTTTTTCTGTTGTTGTCTTGGCTTTTGCGAGGCACTGTGTGTTTCTTTCCTGCTTGTCATGTTCTATATAAATAAATCTGCCTTTTCCCACCAACATATTTGAGTTGGTGATTTCTGACAAATGCCATGCAAAGTAGCTTCTCTGTGTGAAAAGCATTGCTGCACCCTGAGATTATTCCATCAATGCTTTGCTGAAATTGTCATCAGACATTTGGATTCCTCCATACATTAACCTTTAGAGGAATAAGAGAGACTGCACCACAATAACAGTGAGTGCAGAGAGGGTTCAGGGAGGCTGATGAGCTTTTTTCAGCACCAAGGCAAACTCTGAAGGAACTGTGTGCCTGAAAAAATGTGAGCAGAGAGAAGAAAACTATCTATCCATCACAACAATCCACAATTTACTCCTGAGGACACCTCTTTCAAAAGTGTTCCCCCTGCAGCAGTCAAGTGTGGTGAGCTTGTTAGATTGCTCAAAGTGCTGAAACCCTGCAAAAGAGATCAGGTCTTAGATTTTGACTTTCTGATTCTTAAGGGACGACGTGGTAAAATCTGAGAGTATCCAACAACAGATCCACAGCAGCTATTTTTTAGATTCTGAAGGGAATGAGCAGAATCACAATTATCAAAACCAGACTTTCAATTTATTTTTCTGCAAAATATGATAGAGTCCAGGCTCGGGTCCAAGACTAGATTTTCCTTTCTGATGATTTCATTCATGCACCTGATATTAATAGGACTGCCTCCACTTTTACTACTTTATCACTAGAAATAATGCAGCATCTCTGGCATTGTGCATCAGCTACATTAGATGGAGAAAATGGTGTACATTAGTCTGTTATCAAGAAAAGATGGATGTTTATGTGCAGCTCAAACTGAAATGCTTCATGTGTATTGATTTGCTGGGATGATTAAATGCGGTCACACGAGGAAAGCACATCGATACAGGAGTTATGATAACTATTTTTAAAGAAAGAATGCAAGATAGAGTGTGGGGTCCCCCAGGGGTCAATTTTAGGTCCAACTCTTTTTAATCCTTACATGCTTCCCCTGGGGGATGTCATCAGGTGGCACGGCATCAGCTTCCATAGTTATGCTGATGATACGCAACTGTACATCCCCATGTCTCCTGATGACACAGGGCCTATTGATGCCCTTTTTAACTGTATTTACCATAAAAAAGTCAAATGGCACGTATTTTTTTTAACAGCTCAACCACAAAAACAAAAGTCTTAGGCTGGGTTTTACATGGCGCTGAAAAAAACGGTCAAATAAGATAAGTTTTATTGTGGCCTTTTTCAAATATTTATCTCAAAACTTTTCCGAAACTTTATTTTTCCAGACAGGCTCAGAGTGAAAGATACTTATTCCGCTCTCCATTCCCAGGCCCCCAGAGGGTGTGATTTTTGACTCTGAGCTTTCTTTTATTCCACACATCAAGAATGTAGCCAGAGTCCGCCCATTTCTCTCTCAGGCCAGCACGGAGGTATTAATGCATGCTTTTATCTCTTCTCGTTTAGATTATTGTAATGCCCTGCTCTCTGGTCTTCCCAAATAGACAATATCCAATCTCCAATTACTACATAATTCAGCCGCACGAGTGCAGACGAGGACCAGAGGGCGGGAACATATTACTCCAGTTTTAAAATCACTGCATTGGCTCCCCGTGCGTTTCATGATCAATTTTAAGGTTCTTTTACTGGTTTATAAATGTCTTAACAGCCTCGGGCCTTCCTATTTATCCGACCTGTTTTTACCGTATCAGCCCTCGTGGACCCTGAGGTCCTCTGGCACTGGCCTTTTAACCATACCAAAAGTTAGAACTAAGACACACGGGGAGGCGGCTTTTAGTTTTTATGGCCCCCGTTTGTGGAACAGCCTGCCGGAGAATCTCAGGGCCGCAGAGTCTGTTGATACTTTTAAAAAGAGGCTTAAAACCCACCTTTTTAATCAAGCTTTTAATTGATTTGATCAACTTATTTATTCCTTATTTTTAATTCTTCTATTACTTTATAACTTATTTATTCTTTTAGTCAAACTTCTTATCGTATTTAATTCTTAATTTTTTATCCAATTTATGTTATTTTATCTCTCTTCTTATATTTTTATTATTGTTTTAGTATGGTGGTTTTTAGCTCCAGTGTTTCCTCATGGGGGCTCTCCTCACTGGGAGCTGCTCCTGGTCCATTTCTGGGGCCGCTGCTGGGGGATGACTCCACCTGCATGGCCATAGGCCCCTGCACTGTGTTGTGGGGCCTCGTGTCTGTGCGGAAGGATGGAAGTCTCCGGCTGCGCATCTCGTGGGCCGGGAGCCCTCCTCAGTGTTGATAGCCCCCAAAGGTGGCTTATTCCTTACCTCAGTCCTCAGTGCACAGCCATGTCCCTCTCTCTCTCTTTTATGACAGCTCGTATGAATGTTGTGTGTGTGTGTGTGTGGGCGCAGGTGTGTGTGTGTGCATATGTTGATGTCCGCAAGTGTGTGTCTGGATATGTCCCTTTATTTGTGGGAGGGGGATAGCCAGGTTTTCTGTTTTTATGTTGTTTTTAGCTGCTGTGAGACACTTTGTGTTGCTTTTAAGTATGAAAAGTGCCTTATAAATAAAGGTTGATTTGATTTTGATTTGATTTGAAAGTTAATACACTGCAGAGGCCCATTCAAGTTTTAATTGAAGACCCTGTGATAAAGAACATGAAGATAAAATCACAAACACCATTGTTTGAGTGTGTGTGGTGAAGTCCATATTGGCAAAGAAGAGACTGAACTTGCTGTAACTCTACAATCTTTGTTTGATGTGGCAACTTTGAGGCCAAGTGTACGACAAAAGGGAGCCAAGGTGGAAATGCTACAGCTGTCTAAATCAGCATCTTTACAGCCCAGTGCAAAAGGAGATTTGGTCAAAACTACAATACATCTATGTGCTCTCACATTATGGACAGTACCTTTGTTATATTACATCTGTAGTAACTGTTTTTAGCACCACAGAGCCTTGAAAGTGGGATGTCACATCTTAAGAGGCCTACCTTTAATCCATTTATACTTAATGGAGACAAATATGGTAGGGATGCACTTGTGGTTATATTGATCCTAACGTCAAAAAAGATATGTATTTTGTCAAATAAAAGCCAAATTTTATAAATTAAGTGTTTCAAATGTATATATAGCACTTCTTCTGCGTAACAAACTCTTTTGGATTGTTGTTCTGACATTTTTTAATCAAGAGTGCCCATTTATTTCTATCTGAAATATGAATGGTAAGACACATTCTTGGACTACAGCAAACAACTTGTCAATGGAAAATCCTCAGTCTCAGTCTCAGCTTTCCGCAGATGTCTTGTTTGTGTCTGTAGTTTGCTGTAGGTTTGGAGCTATGGGTGAAAATGTGTCAAGTGCATGCCAGGTTACACCAGGTGGCGCTCTACAGATTTTGATTTTTCTTCTGCTTTTTTGCTCAGTGTTTTGAGTATGTTTGTTGTATGTAACAATGGCTTATACGTTTATGTTGCTGAGTTCTTCCTGTTTAATTTGATGTGCATCATGGCTATATTTCTACATGTCATGACTATATTTCTACATGAATGGTTCACTTTTTCTTTCGTTTTTCCAGGACTTGGGGCTGTAGAGGTTAGTAGACCCAGGCTCTGTACATTCAAGCTTATATATTTTCAGATAGATGTAAGAGTTAAAAAGAATAACAAAGGGTTTATGATTGAACTTCCATTTCTGTTTTCCTTCTGTGCTTTTGTCCCTCTGAAAATCTCTCATTAAATACAACAGCATGTGGCACAGCCCATCAGCCCTTCCACCTGGGTTGGAGTGGAACCAAAATGAAGGGGCTTGCCAGCATTTTTATTTTAAATGTGTCAATGCAGTGAACATTCACACAAACACAGTGTTTTTAGTGTTCTCACCAAAAACACTGCAGATTACAGGGAGCTCTTGACCATTTGCAACAACACTGCCCTGCTGCTGAGCCACTTCTCTCCTTAATGTGGCACATTGAATAAAATCACTGTGGCTAATTTATCCACCACCAAAAAAATCCTCGTACGGCACCACATAAAGAACACTGAAGTGCCTCTTTAATCAGGATCATTTTGACCCAAATAAATACTGCTTTACAAAAGTAAGAAGTTACAGTTACTAGTCACTCTCTCAAAAAAGTAACTGAATTACTAACAGGCTTACTCCTTCATAAATGTAACTAGTTACCAGGTAAAGTAACTGATGTGTTACTTTTCTGAAAACTCTTTTCCTCTTGAACTGTGTGTCTCCGTCTCTGTGTCCTTCCTTGTTGTTACCTGCTGCAGCAGCTCTGACATCATCAGCGGAGTTCTCGCTGTTTTTGGTCTCTAGATTTTAGATTTACTAACAACAGACAAACACTTTGCTTTAGGACATAATGGACACTTCACATGTGTGTTCTTGACTTTTACTTCTTTTACTTCCATCCTGAAAACTCTAGTTTTAACTCCACAGACGCTCCAGACTCACCGTTGCTAGATTTTGTGATTGAAATAAGCATTTTTAAAGAGAGAAACCTACATGAAGCATGTTTTAACTTTTATCCATGTTACATTTCAATTTCAAAGTCATATTTCTTCTTTTTTGTGTCTTAATTTACTTATTAAACATCCTTTTGTTTGGAGGTGGAACATCCTTTTCTTTATACAGAAGTGAAGGGAGGGGCTGCTGTTATTTATAACTCTGTTATTGTTAAACAGTCTAACCTTGATTTTTGTAACCAAACAGACATGTCAGGTTTTTATCTAAGTTTTATCTTAATCCTCTGCAGGTTTATTATGGTGTAAACTGCAGTAGCTACATTAGAAATCAATTTAATTCTGCCTATAAGGATTTATTTTAGGTGTAAACGCCTTTTACCGTAATTCTAAATTTGTGTTAGGGTGGGATCAATTAATTTTAATAACTTCTGAATTGGGTTTATATTGATGGTTTGGGGGCACAACAACTCCAAATGAGAAACTGCACTATTAGAACAAGCCCAAAAAACTACAACCTACAACTCCCAATATACACATGCAAGTTACAAAAAGAAGCTGAAAGTCGCTCATAATAAGCAGATCTGGCAACTCTGGCATCGAGTTTTTTCGTCCGTCTGTTAGTGGTGCAGCTCCTGTCTGTGTCTGGCTGAATGAGGCAGGTTGGATAACCGCTTCTTGACATCAGTGCAAAGTAACATGCCATATTTCACCGTCGGTAACGGTAACAGTGTTGTAACGCTTGAAATAGTGATTAATTAGATTACCCGTTTCTGGGAAAAAATAACATCTGTCCCGCCCTTTCAAAAGCCAGTTGTTTTGGTGTTGAACTGCTCTCTGCCTGTAAAAAACTTTGCATGCAGTTTTTGTGAAGTTTTGTTTTCATACTGCCCCCTGCTGGTTGAAGAAGAGTCCAGTGAGCATGTGCTGGTTGTTCGCCACGCGTTAGCCGTACAGAGCAGGCAGCTTTGGTTCATCTCCTGCAGGAATTATCTTTTCATTGTTGCCTTGGACACAATTTGTCTGTAAGTTTGGAATTTTTTATGTGTTTGTGTTGGAGACAGAGGCAGAGGGTGGTTTGTCAGATTGTGCTTTGTGTTTGTAACTTTTAAGCTGTAAGAAGTGTATTTTAAGCTAGCAGAGCTGCAAGCTAGCAGCATGACTGTACATTGTTAGGTTTGCTTATCTTGGTTTTGACTTTGCCTTATTTTCTTTTCATTTTCTTCACCCAATTTGTATTTTGTGCTTCATTGCAGCTTTACAACAAGATAACCTTCAATTAATGACAGGAAAAGTTACGCCTTGTAATTTAGCTTTCAACATTGGCTACTCATAGTGAGGACAGTACAACAGCGTTAGTAACGTTGTTATTTCTAACGCTGTCACTCCCAAAACTGGTCGTTAACATACTATGTACAACGCAATATTAGCAAAAGATAAGAGGTATTGCTTTGTGAACAGGCAACGCAAAGATCAGTGCAAGAGCAGTTTAAAAGCTCTTTCTTGAAAACCTTCTGATTCAAGTCTAGACCCAAAAAAAACTGGTAGCAACCAACACACTCTTCCTGTGATAGCCTTTTACAAATGAATCTGTTTTCTTTGGCGAACAAACCTTTCCAGAAGCACATGTTTGGCACAGATGTGATCAGGTCTGAAAAGGAGGACAGGTAGAGGGAGTGAAAAGGGCTGCTGCCAGAAACCAGATTTGTTCTGAGGCCATAAGACTGATCACAGTAAAGTCTGTTTAAGCACCTGGTGTGAAACATTCAATTTCAGGCCTAAGTCGTGGCTGTCAGACATCAGCTGGGCCGCTCATGCAGGTTTGTGTAAAGCCTTGTAAGTGCAGTGTTACAAAACAGATAAGACTTGGCTTTCCACCAACATACATGCAGCTTTACAGACTTCCTGAAGCAGGGAAGGAGAGATAGAGATTTTTTAACCTTCTACACTGACCTGCTGCACATGTCCTCCACGAGTATCAGTGGTTAAAATAGAAGCAATGCTGGTTTCAAGTTTTGTGTCCTTGTCTGCCCAGCCGATTATGGACAGAAAAAAATCCAGGAGGCTGAGCTGAATGCATGAAGAGCACTGAGGACGGTAAACACATTAACCTGGTCTGATGGCGGCCGATGAAGCAGACAGTCTCCTCTGTACGATGAGAGTGGGACAGACTTTAAACCAGCGGCTCGAGCAGAGACGTGGAGAGAACAATAAGGACACAAGTGGAGGCACAGCAACCAGAAGCTGTAATACAAAAGATATTATGAGTGGCATTTCTGTATCAGTCTCTGCTTGATCATGGCGACAGTACGGCAAAAGCACACTGTTTGGTTCTATGGGTCATTTTTTTAACTGTTAGAATTTTACAGGAGACTTTGTGGGATATTGTTTTAATTTCAACATCTGTTTGATAAGAAAGTAAGACATTTTATGTAGAGATCAATGTGTCCCAGAGTTACTTTTGTGTCTTCTCCACTGATCAACCAACTGACCATCCATTCAGCAAACTATCTGACAAATCAACTGACCAATAACCATCCAACAGACCGACCATGTTACCTTTCCACCAACCAACTTGCCCACTGATGCCCCCATCAGAGCCATTTTGCCGAGCCTCAATCTACATCCTAAACAACATGGCCCAACCAGCGACTGTTGGTACAGAGATTAGCATGAAAGCAAACAGCCTCAGAAGCACTTACATCAGATCTTCACATTTCTTTATGTGATGAAAAAACAACAACACTGATCCTAGATCCAAAATAGCATCGCGCTCAAGCGCAGTGGCTCACGGCTCTCCCGTCCAGTGCTCTTTTTTGTATTTTATTTTTGTCTGTCTGTGGACTCTGTCCTAGGTTTCTTCATTGATACACCACTACACCTGCCTCAATATTCATATTGATTTACCCCGTGCAGTACAATCATGTGTGACGTATAATTATCTGTAAATACTAACCACCATTTACTCATTTATTTTTACCTCTACCAAGGAGGTTATGTATGGAAGAGTATTAGGGCCACCCGTGAGAAAAAAAAAATTAGAGGGGGTAAATTTTTTTTCATCATGCACTTCAAGAAAAAAAGTCAAAATGTCGAGAATAAAGTCAAAATGTAACGGCGAGAATAAAGTTGAAATATGTGGAGAATAAAGTCGACCTTTTGAGACCAACAACCAGCGCACTGCTTCTACAAAATGCCGTCCAGTGAGTTAGCTGAATTAGTGAAATTATACTTCGGACTCGGCTTTAATAACAAAGAAATACTTTCTCTTTTAGCCCACAGACATACCGTAGTAATAAGTATTAGGACTTTGAAGAGACTGTGCCGAAAACTGCGACTGTTTGGAAGGATCGACTTCATTCTCGACATCATATTTCGACTTTTTTCTCGACATTTTGACTTTTTTTCTTGAAGTGCATGATGAAGAAAAATTCTACCCCCTCTCATTTTTTTTCTCACGGTGGCCCTAATACTCTTCCGTAGGTTATGTTATTGCCAGCATCTGTTTGTTGGCTTGTTTCTCTGTTAGCAAAGTTATGGACAGATTTCGATGAAATTTTCAGGGAATGTTCAACATGGGACAAGGAACAAATGATTAGATTTTGGGACTGATCCGGATCACCGTCTGGATCCGCCATGACGATAAATGTGATTTTCTGAATAACTACTGAACTAAAACAGATATCATTATGAATCCAATTGCTAATGGTATGTTTGCATGGCCAAGGAATCTAAACATTTACATGAAATAAAGGTAGGACTAATATTCATGGAGAAAATCACAATATGGGTGAGGACTGTGGCGCTGGTGGATGTCTGTGCTTTTCTAGTACTTTATTGAACCTTCATTTAACCAGATAAAATACAAACTGAGATCAAGATGTCTTTTATAATGGTGACCTGGACAAGAGGTCAGCAGCACACATCATGAAAAAAAACATTAAATGGTAGAAATATGCAATAAGCTAGAATACACAATGTGACTGATGGAACTATTGTCCAATCACATGCCAGATATGTTTTAAAAGTTTCTGCTCATTCCCAAACAATTTTTGAGGACTGTTTTCACAGATGGACGAGTGAAATAGAAATCAAACGGTCCACAAATGGACACAGAAATGAACAAATGAGCAGAGAGACAGACAGAATGTTAAGATATCTGTACATCGACCTTATTACGGCCTCTGCTTGCTGATGGACCTCTGCAGTCTGCTCTCTGTCTTGTTGCCACATGTCTTAATTAGACCTATAAGTCAATGAGTCGGTGAGTCCACGTGCAGCTGCTGTAGTTTGTGGTCAGACTGTATCTGAGCCTCTCCTGACAAACTCGAGCCATCGTCACTCAGCTTTGGCTGTATCATACAGTATATACCACACTTAAGTTTGAGACCCTCACTTCTCTGCACACACTTCTTTTATTCCATCCCTGAACGATGGAGCATTCAGGTCCCGTAAAGCAAACAAATCACTCCCCTGCTCTCCTGTTTCTTTCAAACTACTTTCCCCAGTCACTTTGCTCTGCCCCGCATGCTGCTTTAGTGTGTTGGTCGCACACACACAAACAAACACACACACACACACACACACACACACTGTTGTTCCCTGCCAGAATGAGTTAATGAAATTGCAAATGCCAGACTGCAATTTAGTGGAGAATCAATCAGTGCAGATGTGATGAGCTCCATTTGATTACATATAAAATTGTGATTTAATGTTTGGCTGGGGCCTCCTGGATATGACAGGGGCATGGCCAAGTAAGATGGACGGGGCCATTCGCATGACTTATTAGTTTTTTGTTTGTTTCATATATATCTGCTGTTATTGGCTCTAATCAGAATAATGTATCGGGGTCATTAAGGTTTTAAAGGCTCTGTACGTGTATTTTTTATAATGCATTCAAAACAAATGACATGACACTTGAATTCATCCTATGTGACCATCTCCAACTTACTGTAGAGTTTTCATATGCTGGTGTCATTTTTTAAAAATTACAGTCCATTTCTGGCTTATCATACTGTATACTTAATTTACAAGTTTTTTTTCTAATAAATGTCACGTCAGCCTCTCCTCTGGACTGAACAGCTGCTTGAAAAACTTCTAAAAATGTTGCTGTAGCTGTGTCCACATACTCATTAATCAGGCCTGCCCTCTTAACAGCTTCCATATGAAAAAAATGTAGTTATATTTCAGTAACGCTTTATAAAAAACTATCATTTATAAGACATTTATAAGCTATTTAGTTAGTTAGTGTTTTATTTCATTCTTATATCTGAAATAAAACATTTTCATACAAGCATATAAGCATATAATTGAAAGGAAAGGAACAGAACAAAGAACAATCTGATGTTATCTGCCCCTTTTAGGCACTTAAAAAATAATAAAAAAAGACAACAACACAATGGTCAACATAATGGTACTTACTTAACACACTGCCCTTTAATGTTCTTTTAAATGTAAATTTTGATATGCATTGTTTAATGTCCTTGGTTAGATTATTCCATAAATTAACCCCTTTAACAGAAACACAACAACCAATCATTTTGTCCTCAATTTTCTTTTTTTTAATAATCTGTATTCTATTAGTAGATATTAGTAGATAGTTAATCATGAACTAACAAAATATATACATTTGTAAATGGTTATTAAATCATTTGTTCATGATTATGAAATCATTGGGGTTAGGGTTAGATAACCAATCATTTTTTCATCAATGATTTTCAATGATTTCATAATCATGAACAAATGATTTAACCATTTACAAATGTACATATGTAGTTAATTTCTAATTTGTTCAATATCTACTAATAGCTTTTACATTTCTTGTAATTTAAAGGTGCTATGAGGAGAATCTATTTCTGGTGACATAAAGGCTCTGCTACCCATGAGCACGCACAGTGACTGTGGTAAAGACGTGACCCAAGCCAAAGCGTGTGTTTGTTGTGATGCTAATGAATGCAGCTCGGACCTTCCTCAGAACTCTGCATTGCTTTACAACTTCTTTTTTCAACAACTTACAGGATGCAAAGCCACGAGGTAATGTATCTCTTTCTAGTTACGTAGCGGTAGTTTTTGATGTGTGTCAACAAGCAATTTTTGGAAAACTTAGTATCGTAGTTTTGTAGCCGGCTATATATGGCTACTTACAGCCCGGTGCTCTAAGACGTGTCTGAATAATATAAATTTTTTTTTTTTTAAATGTATGTTTTTGGGCATTTTGTGCCTTTATTGATAGGAGAGAGACAGTGGATAGGCTTGTGAAAGGGGGTGAGAGAGTAGGGGAAGACACTCTGCAAACTGGTCACAGGCGGGATTCGAACCTGAACCGGCAGAAGCAAGTACATGGGGTGCCTGGTTGCTAACCACTCCACCAAACCAGCACCCCTGAATAATATAAATTTGCTCTAGTTTTAATTGTCTTGTTCCTGAAGTTGAGTATCCAGGCCAGTCCGGCCCTGTCCGACCCGACTGTGAAGCTAAGGAATAGCATTTATAGATAACCTATTTTGATGCTATAAAACTCATCTTAAAGTGTGTATTTCCATCAGGCATATATCTAAAAGCGAGACCTTTTTGTAATTACTTAGAAACTCCTCACAGTCTCTTTAAGTTTTAAATGATCTAATAATCATTAACAAATGTATATAAGTGGTTTGTTTATGATTAGTTAACTTTTAACTAACATGTACTAATAGCTTATAAATGTCTTACAGATGATTGTTTTTCCAAAGTGTTACCAATATTTCTATTTATTATAATTTGTTTGTTTGTCATGGAGTTATTTTAAGTCCCCTGGTTCATTTGTGATTTGAGAGTCACACAGAAAAAAATCTTGTCCTGTCCCACTCCTGAACCGCTCCCATTTTCTTTCTTCTCTCTTTTAGTTTTAAGGCAATACACTGAATTTGATTTTCTCCCCATTCATTTTTCGATGACTTTGTGTTATGCAGCTTCATTTCAAAGGATGTTCAGATGCTGATTCTTTACAGACTTTGCCTTGCAAGTGTTTCTCTTGGAACCACTCGTCCCTGACTCACTGTTGGTACATGAAACACGTTTTGCAAGCAGCATACGCCGTGTTGACACTGTCACACTCGACTCTCGTAAAGCTGAGCAATACTTCCGACTTCCCTGCCAGCTCTGTCAGCTTAATAGATAGGTCCTTACTTCTTACATTGTATTGCATATCAGTTTTTAGCACATCAGCAGATATTTTTTCTCTTCTTGATCAGTTCCTGCTCCCGTCCACTCCTGTTAACTTTTAATCCTGTGTCGTTCCAATCATTTGATTAATTGTAAAGTTGACTCCCATCCCACGGAAATCCAAAATAAATGTCCAACCCTATTTGTGATTCACTTTAAAGTTGTTAAAAAATCAACAGAATATAACCTTTAAATAACCTGTATCATAGAATGTCAGACTTCAAGAACAATACTAAACTGAATGGTTATTAAATGCACTTAAAACAAGTCAAAAAGTGTTATACCCTTGACCAAAAGTCATTAAAAAACTTTTGATGCCAAATCTTTATTAAATCAGAAAAACACTTTTGAGATCAACTGGACAAAACTCTGAATCCCTTTCACTAAAACATTTTATGAAACTGGTGAACAAAGAGGAAAATCTGAACTTTAAGGTTTTGTAGGTTCCTGTTCATTTTCAGATTTGTTTCTAAAGATTGGGCTTTGTTAAAAAAAAAAAACAGGCTAAATTATAAAAAATTCCAAGAGGCTGAAGTGGAGCCGTTTTACTATTGACATGCAAGAGAACACCAAATTACCAAATAATTCACTGGGTTTAATAAGTAAGCAGAATATGGTGAGTTTTTGAGTTTGATAAGGTCTTCAAATAGGGAATTCATTTGCTGGAACAAAAGTAATGATGAATAATAAAAATTCCTTGTATTTCAATTTGGTCAGTCCTCCAGCCCTGATTATTCAGGGATGATTTTATTTTAACCAGCAAATAAAAAATCCTCTTCACACCCTCTAAGAACAGATTATCAGACGTTGCTCTTCTTTGTCTTATATTCACGGTCAGCTCTGTTTTCAGGCTCCTGGGGAGAATTTCTGAGCTGCTCTTAGGAAAGAGATTCATAAAGCCATAAAGCTAACAGGGAAAACACCAAGATACTCTTTTTAAATCTCTTTTCATCATTGAAATGCCTTTACTTTACAACATGCTCATCTAGTCCTCACAAACACATTTTTACATCATACAGGAAATGGAGTTATGAAGAACTTTTCTAGTCTTTCTGACTATTAAAAACACTTTTGCACTGCAGGTCACGTCTACACATCGTATGTAGGCTGGACTTCAGTATCGTGGATGTTAGACATTCAAGCAGCCATAGTTCCAACATCCTCTGTATTTAACCCCACGTTCATGAGTTATGTGTTAGGGAGCATTTAAAGGTTTTGCTCATCAGACTTCTCTGGTCCCCCAGCAGCTGACACATAGGCATAGCTGTCAAGTCTCCCATATTGGCCAGGAAACTACCGTATTTTACCCCTCTTTCCCGCCATCCTCCCGTATTACTATTTTCCTTTAATTCTCCTGTATTAAAAAACAAACATTCCTCTGCCTCTGCTCCTAACTGAACACGAGAAATGCCACCTGCAGTAGCCTGGGTGGCAGTTGTCGCGAGGTTAGTGCCGACAGCGGGAACAAACCCGGGACAACAGAGGAGAGAGATGGATGGATGTGAGGAGGGAGAAGGCATTCCTGCCAAAAAAAAAAAGAAGAAGTCCTGTAAATATCTCGAAAAATGGGACAGCGAATTTACTTTCCTAATGTAGGAATGTTCACAGCATCTCAATGTCAACAAAGGTAGGCCTATCAGATTCTGATCACCTAACTAATTAGTAAGCTGTTGGCAAGTTGTTTTTAGATATCTTGTACTCCTGTCTTAAAATGTAAGGGATACTGGAGCTTGGTTGGGATGGTGGGACAGCTCACAGCAAGCGTTGGAAAATTCCCCTTATTTTCAAATCCAAAACTTGACAGGTATGCACATAGGGCCCTAATTCATGGTGCAGCGACATAAGACGCAAGAATTGAAGTGATGTTGATGAAATCTCATGAAATGTACTTGTTTTCTTCAGTTTTTGTTTTTTGATACACTATATTACCAAAAGTTTTCACTCACCTGCCGTGACTCTCATATGAACTTAAGTACCATCCCATTCCTAACCCATTGGGTTCAATCTGACGTCGGTCCACCCTTTGCAGCTATAACAGCTTCAACTCTTCTGGGAAGGCTGTCCACAAGGTTTAGGAGTGTTTATGGGAATTTTTGACCATTCTTCCAGAAGAGCATTTGTGAGCTCACACACTGATGTTGGACCAGAAGGCCTGGCTCTCAGTCTCTGCTCTAATTCATCCCAAAGGTGTTCTATGGGGTTGAGGTCAGGACTCTGTGCAGCCCAGTCAAGTCCATCCACACCAGACTCTGTCCTCCATGTCTTTATGGACCTGCTTTGTGCTCTGGTGCACAGTCATGTTGGAAGAGGAAGGGGCCAGCTCCAAACTGTTCCCACAAGGTTGGAGCATGGAATTGTCCAAAATGTCTTGGTGTGCTGAAGCATTCAGAGTTCCTTTGACTGGAACTAAGGGGCCAAGCCCAGCTCCTGAAAAACACCCCCACACCATAATCCCCCCTCTACCAAACTTTACACTTGGCACAATGCAGTCCCACAAGTATGGTTCTCCTGGCAACCTCCAAACCCAGACTGGTCCATCAGATTGTCAGATGGAGAAGCGTGATTGGTCACTCCAGAGAACGCGTCTCCACTGCTCTAGAGTCCAGTGGCGGCGTGCTTTACACCACTGCATCCACGCTTTGCATGTCACTTGGTGATGTGAGGCTTGGATGCAGCTGCTCGGCCATGGAAACCCATCCATGAAGCTCTCTGCACTGTTCTTGAGCTAATCTGAAGGCCACATGAAGTTTGGAGGTCTGTAGAGATTGACTCTGCAGAAAGTTGGCGACCTCTTCTCACTATGCTCCTCAGCATCCACTGACCCCGCTCCATCAGTTTACGTGGCCTACCACTTGGTGGCTGAGTTGCTGTGCTTCCCAAACACTTCCATGTTCTTATAATCCAGCTGACAGTTGACTGTGGAATATTTAGGAGTGAGGAAATGTCACCACTGGATTTGTTGCTCAGGTGGCATCCTATCACAGTTCCACGCTGGAATTCACTGAGCTCCTGAGAGCGACCCATTCTTTCACTAATGTTTGTAAAAGCAGTCTGCATGCCTAGGTGATGATTTTATACACCTGTGACCAGGCCAAGTAATTAGAACACCTGATTCTGATCATTTGGATGGGTGAGCAAATACTTTTGGTAATATAGTGTATGTTGCAGAAGTTACTTGTGATACATTCAGGTACCCTTGGAAACTTGATAATCTAACAATTATACCAGTGTTCTTTCTGGATTGGACAAATGGTTTGTAAATGCCAGTCATTTGAAAATCAGTGGTATTTTGATCCCACCGGGTATCTAAGGGTTAATAATGAATCACTGTCAAGCTCTGAAAAAATGCTACTGAAGCTGTTAGCATTGATGCTAATTACTGCACTTGCAACCCACATTTTCCTGCTCTTAAGGACTCTAACTGGGCTGTGCCATTTTGGACCGGTCACAATCAACGTAGACTGAAGCTTGGCAACATGGATCTGTTTTATTACAGGCATTGAATCAGGAAAATCCAGCTGTTGCCAACTCATGGAGCGTCCACATCAACTGCCAGCAGGGGCCAGATAGTTTTTTGGAGTTGAATCAAAAAGAGCGAACACAGAGAAAAAGGTTTTAACACCAAAACAATGACTCAAGTAGTAACAATACATAAAATCTGCTATGATAGCTTACCCACAATCAATCCTCTCGAGACATTTGATCCGTTTAATGCACAGAAATATAAATTCAACCCATGATCCTAAGGTACATGTCATATCTCTCCTTAGCTTTTAGTGCATTTAGCTGTCAGAATGGATCAGAGCTTGTTAAAGCAGATTCATGATTTTTAATCTCACCTTTCTAAAATAATAAATGAAGTTGACTCTTCACATTCCACATTAAAAGTCACTCCTGCCTCTTTCTCACTCCTATCATACCTGATCTGAACTGTAGAAGAGGGACCAAATGAATGTAAAGAAATTACACTTGTGCTCTCCAAACAGAAGAATAGAGGTCATGATTTTTTCTGGAGACATATTTCCCGCGGTCCCTACAGCTCTTTACTGAATTAAATCAGAATCCATTGTACTGAGAGGGAGCTAAAGCTTTCTGCCTAAGTAATAAAGGGTTATGAGCTCATCCCACATATAAATCTTTCTCACAAGACTCCGTTTGACGAGTACTTATCTATTTCTCAGGAGTACAGCAAAATTAATTGTTGAAAAAAATGCTGCATAAGGCATCAGTCGCCTCGCCTTATCAAAGCTGCTGCAGCTGTACAGACAGATAAAGAGTAAAATGATAAAAGAAGTGTCTTTTCACACGGGTTGGACCGGCCTGATGAACTACTTGCTGAATTTTTGACCCGTATGTCTTATGGTATCAGCAGGAGACACATGCTGATAGGACTAAGGAGGGCAAACATGTGCTTTATGTTTTATAACAGAGCTTCTTCATCAAATACACGGGACAGATTTATTCTCAAGCTGCTTTAACGGAGGAGTTATGTTTCAATGTGCAGAGGATAATGTAACATAATGTGATATTAAGATTTAACTTGCTTGGCTTGACAATATAAGGCATTTACTCCCCATTATAAAGCCATATTTTGGAAAACAGTTTTATATTAAATGATAGAAATGTGAGTCTATTCAAACACCAAAACCTAAAATTGGCCTTTTCTGCTGCGGGACTCAAATTTTTTCCTGTGTGACAACTTCTGCATATAAATCAATCCAGTAATGGCTTTCATTTTCCATATTTACTCCCCAGATTGATATTCATACAGCTGGAAATATTTCAGCTGACGTCTTTTCATCTTTATATTAGGCTTTGCATGATGAGGGGTATGCTATGCATGTCAAAATATGTTAAAATGATTAGTCTGTAATAAAGCGAGCATGCATCTTTATGGTGATTCTGTTTCTGCTTCAATGACAGACTTTGCATATTTAGCCTTTTTGTGGCTCTTCAGATGCAGCTCCATTGATCAGTTCAATGCAGCTCTGAAATCCTCCATCTGCCGTCATCGAGACTCATCTGACGAGGCTGTGAGGAGAGATGTCTGTCTCTCTGCAGGTCCAGGAACATACTGACGTACAAAGACTTCATTCAGAAGAAAAGACTTATAAAAACTAGAAGAATGGATCTGTTTCTGAGAAATAGATAGTTTTATATTAGGGATGGGAACAAGTTAGTAAGAGCTATTCCAGTTTTAAGTCTCTAAGGCCTGGACCACACGTATATGGATATTTTTTGGACCGGATATCTTTGTCCTCGTTTAAAAAAAATCTCTGTCCACACCACAGAAATATCTCTGTCCATATGAAGAGGCGAAACTGAAAACGATCGCCTCTGAAGCTGCAATGCCATACCTGGTCGATAAGTGGCAGGTTAGCAAAATGTGAAAACCATAGAAGAAGAATGTTATGAGCATGCACAGTCAAAAATAGGAATAAGAAGCAGTCAGCGGAGTAAGAAGATCATAATAATACTGCGTGCAACATTGCGCAGCAGTGGAGTGCCTTCGATGCAACAACATTACATTCATGTGTCGAGCTGTAATGAGGGCAAAAAGTGCGAGGAACACAGAAGCTGTGTTCGAAATCGCTCACGATCACGGATATAGTGCACTATATAGTGTGTTCGCCATTTTGTAGTGTTGTTCGAATTCTCAGCAGTTAATTTCATCCACTATTTAGTGCACTACAAAATACCCACAATGCACAGCAAATTTGAGTGTACATGCAATGTACACTATACCGTACTCCCGTATACCACAATGCAATGCAGTCGTGTTTTTCCATAGAAGAAGAAGAGAATGGAGGCTGTTAAGCGCTGCTTTCATTCATAAATGTAAACAAACATTGGATTATCTTTAAAACGTTCATAGCATAGCTCTTTAATGTCTTTTAGCGGCTGTAAACAGCTCTGAAATCTGCTACTTATCCTCCCAAATGCCCGGTTTGTTTATGTGAATCTTGGCGCGTCCACTTCTGTCACAGGACTAATCGGCTCATCTGCTGACGCTACGACGTTTAGAAAATTTCAGTGTAGTGTCCAAAATGTCGTTTGGTCATTCCCTATATAGTCCACTATTTCATTTTCACTACATAGGGAATAGTGAGTGAGTGAATGAGTGGACGATTTCAAACACAGCTAGAGATAGCGCAGTAAATGTCAGCCATCTTTCTTGTTGTTGGCAACTGTTGCTACAGTGACTTGTTGCTAGGTGCTTGACGTCATCGCGTCAACAGCAGCTCCGTTTAGCACCGCTACACGGATCCACGCAACCGGATATTTTCTTATTTCTTCACTTTTTATCAGTTTTTAAAAATCTCAGTTTTTGTGGGTGGAATCGCCGTGTTCGTGTGGTTGAGAGGCACAGTTGGATAGAAAAATGTGTGTCTTTAGGAATATATCCTTATTCCTGTGGTCCAGGCATAAAGATCAGCTGCAACCCCTCAACACTTTTGTTTAATATATGATTCTGAAAATCACAAAGTGTAACCATCAAAAGATGTCTAATTGTGAGGGTCAATTATCTATCCCCTTTAATAATACTGATTTGATTAGTGTAAAGAAAATGTATACATCAGTTATCATAGATGATTATACACATATCATGGTCCTTTTTAATGTGCCTGTATGAAAAGCTTTATGCTGAAAACTGGAAAACGTAAATGAGATATCTCTGACCAAAGAAGACTGCTGCGTCACATCAGCAGAAGAACTCTGTTTCTGAGTTTGTTACAACCGAGGTCAATGGGGAAAAGGGAAGTAACATAAATTAACCAGATTTATAACCAGAAGTTTTTTATTATTAAAGCAAAAGGAAGCTAGGACAACAAAATGAGATTGAAAAGGGCAAACTAAGAAACACTAGCCTGACATGCCAGACAGACAGCTCCATATTGGAAATATTTCACTGATCCATCTGGGAGAAGCCCTGAGAAAATGTTTTCAGAGGCAGAACCTTCAAAAACAACAGCAGCTTGTGATTGGATGATCTTTTGGCTCATCACAGACCATCCATATCAAGCAGCCCTGCTATGACGTAGCATATGTAGCGGCTAAATGTAGTGGTTAACAGCTAACTGTCAATTGCTATGGCTAATGGCTTACAAGGGCAAACAACAGTTAATGGCCGTTAGCCGTAACTGTTGTTAGCGGCTAGCTGTTGTTAGCCACTACGGCTAGTGGCTAACCACAACTGTTGTTTAGCCATTAGCCGTAGTGGCTAACAACTGTTAGCCGATAGCTTAACTACATTAAGACTATTGTCTCACATTAAATTATCCCACACAGATGATTCATTTAACACTTAAACGTGACATGAACCTCGTCAAAGACAATCCCTACAAGTAAACTTAGGAGGAGAGAATATTTCACCAAGTATAACCGAGTAACCATGATGAGCACAGGCTAACTGACATTACCCTCCATTATTTATACAACAGGAAGTGGCTTCACTCAAGTCAAGTCACTTCCTGTTGTCGTCACGCCCGCAGCTCCCGCCTCTCTTCCCTGATTGGGCCGTTAAGCATTTAGCCGAGAAAACCGTTGGACAACGGAGGCTAGCAAGACGGAGATGCATGATTTCAGAATCAGGCAGGTCCATCTGCTCTGCAGGGATAGATGGAAAGGGTCATCTTGAAAAGATTTTTTTTAAGCCGGATTTGAAGATGGAGAAGAATCCTCCTTCTATAGTCAGTAAGGTGAGTGACATCAGAAGACCTGAGGGAGCAGGAGGAGTGTCGATGTGTCAGAGCTCAGAGATACAGAGTGAGGCTGTGGACGGCCCTGAAGGATGTGAGGAGACCAAAAAGAAGTGATCACAGAACTAGATCTGGGGTGTGACTAATGATTGGAAAGAAAAGCTTTTGTGTTGGGAGTGTGGGGATGATGGTAGATGATGTTGTGTAGGTGGAAGTGTGCAGACTGAGTGACATTATTGACTTTATTGATGAGCTTGGAAAAGAGAAACACCCAGACTCTTCACCTGTGGGGAAGGAGAAACTGAGGAGATATCCATCTCAATGTCATCTGTTTCAGGTTATTTTTGATATTTTATTCACAAACATTTCTACCTTTTTAATTGATATATTTGGATATATATTTTACTGATATTTGTCTTTTTAAGCCATCACATAATCAACTGTTAGCTTTAAATTCCACACCAAAAAATCTGTTTTTTTGTTTTTGTTTGTAGTTTTCTATCTTCCCTGGACTATTAACAGAATCAACAATAAAATGTTTTGTTCTGTTTTTTAAAACATTAAATTTCCCTGAATTCATTGATGACCTCTGCCAAATAGTTCAGCTGGTAGTTAAAGGGTCAGTTGTACAGTTCTGGTTGTTGCTCAGGTTTAAATGGCTCATTCTACAGAAACATGCATTTTTCTGTCCCTAGCCTTAAGAGATATATTACTCCTGAAGAAAACAGTTTGTGTTAGATGTTTTAAAGTATTTTATTTAAAAAACATATTATTTCAGCTATCACACTATTTGGAGCCATCAGCTTGGTAATATTTGCTTTTTAATCAATTATTTAGAACCCCAACCACAACAAAAGTGCTCGTCCCCACAGTCATTGATGGAGAGAAAGTGCTGTATTTTGAGTTTAAAAATATGTTTTTCTAAAAAAAAAAAAGTACAAATAACTATCAAACATATGATATAAAATACATTTTAAAACAAAATGCCAAATAAGTGTTATAAAATACGTTTTAAAGTAGTCGTCACTGCAGTCATGTCACTGGTGTTACCATGTGACAAAAGTCTTTTATTTTGGAAAAAGAAATCACTCTGATGACATCACTTGACTTCCTTTGACCTCTTTCTTGAAGATCTATGAAGAGGGACCCTGGTAAGAACATTGTCCTTTTCAGTTTTCAGAAATATTAACATTTATCTCATGATTTCATATGAAGCTTTTAGTTAAAGGTATAATAAGTGATATTTCACACATTTTCCTATCAGATTCACAGTATGTGGCATCATAATGTCTCTCCGAGTCCATGCTCCACACAGTGAAAGCTAAGCCCTCCCCCCTCTGCCTGTGTTGATATCAGCTCTATGTAAACATTATCCGGTCCGGATTGGGGCGTAAACCTTCCCTCTAGCGCCCCCCACCTGTGAGTATAAAACACCAGAGGAGCTGACCAATCACAGAGGAGAGGCGGCGCCATGGCACGCGAAGCCTCCTTGTTTATCAGACTGATCGGCAATAAGCCTCTGTCACACAGGGGCACAAATAAATACAACTGAAAATATCAAACAGACATGAAATAACTCAAAGACAATAAAGACTGAACAGAGTTTATCACAACGGAGAGCCCTGCATGAGGAGGAGGCTCACACAGGCCGGAGCTAGACCCTGTCTGGACAGGTAAGTGTCTTTATATGTTTCTGCGTAACGTGAGCGTGTTTGTGACGTGTCACAGACAGGGGCATGGATAACAGACCAGGCTTTGTGTTGTGTAGTTAATGTTGTTCCCTTTTTACCTTTGTCATTTCTCCGAGTCTTTTGGGCCGACGTGAAAGCTAATATGTGCTAACGTTAGCCTGCGGCTAAAGGAGCAGCAGGCTAACGCGGCTAACGCTAACATAAATGAACATAAACACACGTTCCCCCTTTCCGCTTTTCTGTACTGACTGAATCCAGATCATTTTAGGTCATTTGTCTCACTGGGACACTGTTTAAAGTTTAGATGTCCGTCAAATAAAGGTAGCAGGCTACAGAAGCAGCACAGCTGGGGGCTGTTATCTAAATGAACTTGCATATGAACGTAGTGTTGAGGTGATTTATGAAGTAACTTTACCACTGCAGCCAGTCCGAAGTAAGAATGATTTTCTCTGTAGTATATTGGTACAGAAGCTGTGTTATGTCTCTGTGATGACCTTATTTACTAAAATACATCAGTGAATCAGCCATCTACTATAATATCTAAATATCTTACTTTTTAAAAATAATTATAATATAATGAGAAAGCTTCAACCACTGGCACCCACCACTCAGTCCTGCTGCACAGATGAAGAATTTTATCCTGATGTGTTGAACTTAGAATTAGGTCTTGGCATGTTTTTTTGTATATGTCTAATTATACTGCAATCATTTTCTTGCAGGTAGTATGACACCAAAAGAATAACATTTTCTGTCCATGTTCACAGGTCCAACACTGCCAGAAGTACAACAGTGGAAGAGCTGATGTCCAAGCCCTCTGTCCTCTTTACTAGACACGACTACTCAGTTTTTACCTGGAAGTTCAGCGGCTGTGAAGAGGAAGGCCAGAAGAGACAGCTACATGCTGTGCTGACAGGGACTCCTAAACACCAGAGTGCTCTTTCTTACACTGACAGAGTTCATTCAGCCATCTGTAATGCACGTGTTTAATCACTTCATACATTTCTCACACAAAATGTTTGTTTGCATTACCAGTGCTGTTCAGCATCACCTTTTGCTATCTTTCAGTCATGTTTAGTTGCATGCTGTCTCAGGACTGATTATCAAAATAAAAATAAGTGAAAATTACATTTCAATGAATTGTGTATTTTATGAGACATCCAAAAATCACTTTGAAATACTGTGGTTTATTTATAATTTGGGTAAACTGCAGATAGCTGTATTTTGCTGGATTTCCCATTGTTATGCCTTTAGTCCAGAGACAAACAGTTATCAGTTCAGTATTTTTCTCAAGCTTATTTTGATGAACCACTTCAGTTAGCTTTTTCCAAATGATTCTGACTTTTCATATTAGTTATTTGTTATTAATATCCTGCACACAAAGTGCCTTACTGCCATGGCTTTATGACACACAATAAATACATATCTGTAGATCTACTTTCTAGTGTTTCAAAATGCCAGCAAGCTTAAAATTGTACTTTCTGTACTTCAAACATGTGTACTAGAATAAGAAAGTTGAAGCCAAAAGTAATTATTAAAGTATATATGTGCATTAATACAGGTTTAACTTACTTTTCTTGACAAAGTGTACAACTTTCCACTCTTTGTGGGCAAAAACATCCTTGTACTAAACACACAAGGTGTGGAGAGACACAAGAGGCAAAATAGTTTCATAATGAAAAAGGAGCAAGTGGCTAAACAAAACATGGAAATCATTGGTCAGCAATAAAAAATCAGTATATTTCCTCCTCAAATTATATTTATTTAAAACAAACATACAAAGCCTGTATGATGATAACTTTCTCAGATGTTTCATAGACAGACAATAAAAATACATTCTCTAATAAAACACTGTGGAATGAAGTAAAAGGTAATTTTAGCCAGTAGTCAAACTGTGAAAAACTTCTTAGCACTTGTTTTGTAATTCCTAAAAACATTATTTTACTGAGCAGCCCTCTCTTTGTATTTCTCTGCTGCTGCATCAGACTCCAGGCCGGGCTGTGGACTCAGAGCAGCTGCTGATGGCTCTCTCGTCTTCAGTCAGCTTATGTAGCAGCACCTGAAAAACATGAACACAACACATGCTGTCTGATGGTTTGGTGAAGTATATTTATGGATATGAAATAAATTACATTAACTCAGGTTCATGTGATTGAGTAGCTCCTTTGTGTAAATGTGTTATTTGGACTGAGCAGTCATATATACATGAAGTAAATACAGCTTGGTAACAACAAATATTTAATCTTTTTATATTCATTTCAGGGGCAAATTTTACTGACATCTTTCTGCTGTAATTTCATAGGTAACAGAAAAACGTCACTTTTTGTTACATGATGTTATTTTTATGGAACATTATATATTCCAGCCTATAAATATGAAATACTTTAATTTAGATCTATAGCTACAGTTTTATCATACTTACTATATACATACATACTTACTTACATACAGTATGAAGTGTGATGTCCCCATAACACACTGATTACCTGTCTGTACTGAGGGTCTGCTCTGGCCACCCCTTCCCAGCTTCATCCGCTGGTCAGAGCCGCTCTCTGAGGGCCTGTCGTGTGCCAGGAAAGATAAGAGAGCAGGCGGATTAATAATGAAGATTCAAGACTGTAGAGATCTCTAACTTTACATCATTACAGACCTCAGACATGCTGTTGTTATTTACTTTGTCAGCTGACTTTAGCATTAGAGCCAAAAAGGAGGTGGACGTAGATCTGCTGACTCAGTGGGTCACAAACAAACATATTTACTCTAAACAAACATTACTGAGACTAATCTTTACAGTCTATCACAGAGAAAACAACACTGATAGCAGCTATTAGCTCTTAGCAGCTATTAGCGATTAGCGGCTATTAGCGATTAGCAGCTAGTTAGCTCGTCCGTCTGTGTGTACTGTCGTTTGGCGGACTCTGCAGCCTTCAGACTCGGCGTTAATTTAGGCAGATCTCGGTAAAGACTGCAGCTCTGTCTGCTCTCTGCTCTGCATCACCACCAGGGTTATAGCTTACTGAAGTGTGGGCTAACTAGCTGTAGCTGTTCGAGCAAAGTTGTGAATCAACAACAAAGAGGACAAATGTCGCTCGTGACAAAAAGATAACCCTTTATCAGAGACACAACAGTCAGAGGATTTATCAGGACGTGCTCTGTAAACTTACCTCTCTGTTAGACATGTTCATGAACAGCATTATCCTTTGGCCAATCATGTTTCTTCTTCTTGTTGACGTTCTGCGGGACATTTGAGGGGAGGAGGCAGTGGAGTGGAGGAGGTGTGGCTAACAGCCTCTCATTATTCACTGAACAGCCCCTTTGTTTTGATTTTCGCTCAGACGCTCTAGCGCGACACCTACAGGCCAAAAAGTCGCATAATATCCCTTTAACGTCACTGGTGTTACCAACTTCATTGGCAGGGAATTGCAAACAAACAAATAAAAATGCATTTAGAAGACATAATTTAGTGAATAGATCAGATTAGTAACATGCTGTGTCATGCTCTGCAGCAGACATTTTGTTAAAGGGCATTTTTTGTGTTACTGTCACTGGTGTTACCTTTCTTATGGGTAACAATCAGGAACACCAGTGACAATCAGATGTGTGGATACACTTTATTAAATGGTGTTTTGTGATAAATGTACCAAAACAAAAAAAAATCATTAAGCTTTCATTTATGTGTATTCATAAAGTCAATGACATCTGTAACAATGTAGTTGAAGTTTATATGTTAAAAATAGAAATAAAACAAAAGACATCTTGCCATCCCAAAAATCCATGTTTCTGTAGAATGACCCAAATGCTTGATGTATGAATGACCAAAACCTAAAGACATGACTGGTTAAAACAACTCTGACAAGAAATGGACTTCACTGAAACAGAGGCAGGTTCATGCTGAATTAAAAAAAGCAAACAGACACTGACTCCATCGTTCATCTCTGATCATTATCCACTGAAACCCTTCGAGGATGATACCAAACTAGCTGCACTACAATGAGAGATGGAGCAGCAGGTGTTTGTTTACAACAGCTGGTAGGAAACATCTGCTTATTAAATTCTTTTGAAGACTTTGGTACAAAACAGTCTTTGAAAAAAATCTGTTGGGAGGTGAGAGGTACTCAGTAACTCGTTAATGCAACCTGCTCTATGGCGTCATTGTTAGGCACGGCTCCTTTAGTGTTGACACTGATTAACATTTGAGGACTCATGCATTGTTCTCTTGTTTACTTGCTCAGGAATAAGATTGTACAGCTGCATTTAAAAGACTAATGAGCTGAGAAAAAACAGTCCATTAATAGTTCCTTTCTTGTTTTGTCGTCAGCATGTTTGAGCAATTATGCCGCTTTATTGCCTCACCAGTTTTGGATATGCTTACATGTTTGTTTTGGAAGTTTTTACCCTCCTAAAGGTCCACAGTACAGCTTGGGTACAGTGATGCTAAAATAAAACACCAAAGAAAAAGGCAATAACTTCCATCGGCAAGCAATTAAGCCCCACAGTTTACAAGATGAAAAAAAAGAAAGGAATGTGACCTTATTTACTCCCACACACTGATTAGTCATTCCCATAGTGACAATGATTCTCCCATTCTGAAATAATGAGACTGTTCTCAATAAAACATGCAGGTGACTGTCAGGGCTGGATCTATTATGTCTGTGGTTTCAAACTATTCTTGTGAACACAACATCCAGGTTCAAAACTTTATATTTCTCAGTGCACACCTAAGACCATGCTGAAATATAAAGGCCATTAAATGTAGCCCTACATATTCACCATATTCCCAAAAGTATTGGCTTGTCCATCCAATAATCAGAATCAGGTGTTCCAGTCTCTTCCATGTCCACAGGTGTATAAAATCATCACCTAGGCATGCAGACTGCTTTTACAAACATTAGTGAAAGAATGGGTCGCTCTCAGGAGCTCAGTGAATTCCAGCGTGGAACTGTGATAGGATGCCACCTGAGCAACAAATCCAGTGGTGACATTTCCTCACTCCTAAATATTCCACAGTCAACTGTCAGCTGGATTATAAGAACGTGGAAGTGTTTGGGAACCACAGCAACTCAGCCACCAAGTGGTAGGCCACGTAAACTGACGGAGTGGGGTCAGCGGATGCTGAGGCGCATAGTGAGAAGAGGTCGCCAACTTTCTGCAGAGTCAATCTCTACAGACCTCCAAACTTCATGTGGCCTTCAGATTAGCTCAAGAACAGTGCAGAGAGCTTCATGGATGGGTTTCCATTAGAGCAGCTGCATCCAAGCCTCACATCACCAAGTGCAATGCAAAGCGTGGATGCAGTGGTGTAAAGCACGCCACTGGACTCTAGAGCAGTGGAGGCAGCGTTCTCTGGAGTGACCAATCACGCTTCTCCATCTGACAATCTGATGGACCAGTCTGGGTTTGGAGGTTGCCAGGAGAACCATACTTGTGGGACTGCATTGTGCCAAGTGTAAAGTTTGGTGGAGGGGGATTATGGTGTGGGGGTGTTTTTCAGGAGCTGGGCTTGGCCCCTTAGTTCCAGTCAAAGGAACTCTGAATGCTTCAGCACACCAAGACATTTTGGACAATTCCATGCTCCAACTTTGTGGGAACAGTTTGGAGCTGGCCCCTTCCTCTTCCAACATGACTGTGCACCAGAGCACAAAGCAGGTCCATAAAGACATGGAGGACAGAGTCTGGTGTGGATCAACTTGACTGGCCTGCACAGAGTCCTGACCTCAACCCCATAGAACACCTTTGGGATGAATTAGAGCAGAGACTGAGAGCCAGGCCTTCTGGTCCAACATCAGTGTGTGAGCTCACAAATGCTCTTCTGGAAGAATGGTCAAAAATTCCCATAAACACTCCTAAACCTTGTGGACAGCCTTCCCAGAAGAGTTGAAGCTGTTATAGCTGCAAAGGGTGGACCCACGTCATATTGAACCCTATGGATTAGGAATGGGATGGCACTTAAGTTCATATGTGAGTCAAGGCAGGTGAGCAAATACTTTTGGCAGTGTAGTGTAGATTATTGTAGCCTTGACTGCTAAGATGATGATCCACAGCTCGACTCTACGCGCTTTATCCTACATCAGCCATCAGCAGAAATGAATCCTCTCCACCTTATAATCATTAGAGTTGTTAATGTCAGTGGAGGACGATCTCTCTACCGTGATTATTATTGATTATCCCTCCATGTTAATTACTTACAACCACACAGAGGGATGAACTTATTGAAAATGAGATGGCATGTCTAATAAATGTCAGCTCCGTGGAGAGAAACATCCATCCATTATCTGTACAGCTTATCAATATTAGCTGTAGCCTATCCCAGCTGACATCAGCCAATCAGCAGGCTACATAGAGAGACAGACAATCATTCACGCTCACACTCATACCAAAGGGCTAATTAGAGTCACCAGTTGACCTAACAAGCATATTTTTTTAGTCTGTGAGAGGAGGACATTTCATTTTTTTAACATGGTAACCAAACTAACTGCATTTCAGCTAGAAGGTGCTATGTTACTTAACATTAGTCCTCCTTACTTTATATTATTAAAGTTGTTAATGTTGTATTATCTTGTACTAATTGGTTCCTAAGTTGACTTTCGTATGGCCTTTTTTAAATTGTATTTCTTTTTTTTTCTTTTCTTTCTTCCCTTGCATTTCACCTTTTCATGTTAAAACTTCTTTTGTATGTGTGTGTCTTGTTTTAAAACTTAATGCTTTACTATTTATGTTTACTTGGCACACTTCATAGGTAAATCCTACTTGTGTTCACATCTATAAAAATAATGCTTTGTTATTTTTAACCATGTCAACCTTTAATCATGGAGTCATGTGTCCTACTTTCTTGTTTTGTTTTGTTTTTTTTTTTTTGGAGGGGGGAGGGATTTTAAAAGGTAAAAAGTGGAAATATGTACTGCAATGCTGTGTTCCAGGCAACCTGTAACTTGTGTTTTTCTCACCTGTAACTCGTGAGAGTGCACTGGAAAGGCAGTCAAACTCAAAACTTCCGACCCGTGAACTCGTACCAGATACTCCGTACTCCGAGTTACAGCTTCTTACGTTACATCACTGCATAAACAATATGACAGCCTCTAAATAATGACAAACACTGTAAGTATGAACTTCTGTTACCTTATGTGCCGTTTCCTTTCCCCTGTTTCACTCAAATGAGCAAACTGATAAAGCATACATCTTATAATGGGTGCCATGTTGATTTTTTTAAAACCAAAGTTGTAATTAGTCTGGAAAGCTTTTAGGTTGGAACTCGGACATTTCAACTGGGAAATTTCCGAGTAACAGGTTGCCTGGAACGTAGCACAAGCATCTTGTCAATATGTGCTTGTATATTTCCAAATAGAAATTACTCATAAAAAAGTTATTACTGTTAATATCAGAACGACTTCTTTATCCATGTTTGTTATTGATTACACTTCAATAAAAATACCTTTACAACCATAAATAAAGGAGGACCAACTTGAAAATTAGATAACACATCTCAAGAGGAAAACCTTGTATACATTTTAATTCAGAAGAGACATTTGTGATGAGGACAAATTTATGCCCCTTGAGTCGATGACTCTGTCGATATTACCAAATCTCTTTTTAGCCCCTCTGTCTATGCTCACCTATGTACAACCTGCTTGAAAGTGTCCTGGCATAACATTTGATTTAAAACTTTAAAAATTAAGACTAATTGCGACTGATATTGAATTTTGATCTTGCAAGAAGTCCCAAAAAAGATGGGACAGGAGCAACAAAGTACCAGGAAAGTTGAGGAAATATGTTTTATTATTTCACAGGTGAGCAGGTTGATGGGAAACAGGTGAGTGTAATGACTGGGTACAAAGAGCAGCTCTTATAAATCAGTTATCAAGCAAAGACAGGCCGAGGTTCACCGCGTTGTGAACAACTGCATGCTTCCATTGTTCAGCAGAGTAAGAACTATGGGCCTCATGCAACAACATTTTCGTATTCTCATCCTTCATTTTTCGTACCTATTTTCTTATGTTGCGTTCGTACAAACATGCTCCGTCAGATTCAACAAACACTTCTATCTTTAGAAAAGTGTCTAAATGACCCGCGAAAACATGATGAATGCCACCTGTGTGTACTTAAGCGCATATGAACGAGGATAGCATATTTGCATAAGTAACACCCCAAGAATACCATATAAGGATGCACACCATAAAACAGGAGTGTTCATTCATAAAGATGGAGCCAAACACGCTCTATTCCAAGTGCCTGGTGTCTTATGCTATATTTTATTAAAAAAGCTTGAAATTAGTTAAATATATAATCAGTATGTAAGGAACTTGATTTGAAAAGAGCAGACTAATTTGTTGTGATTTTTAAGACGTCTGGACCACTCGTGATTTGTGTTCGTACTTGAAAGAAAATTCTGAATACGGAAAAAATGTTGAATGTGACAAATTCTCCTAAATCATTCGTACGCAACACTTACGAACATATTTGTTCGTACGAACGGTTCTTGCATGAGGCCCAATGTCTCTATGGATTTAGGTATTTCATCCTCTACAGCCCAAAATATTATCAAAAGATTCAGAGAAGCCCAAGGAGTCTCTGAAACTGAGTGGAAAAGTAGAAAACCAGTATTGAATGCCCGTGACCTTGGTCCCACAGCACTGCAGTAAAACTATTCCATAAAGGATATTTCCACATGGGCTCAGGAACTCTTTGGAAAAGCATTCTCAGTTCAGTTCATCTCTACATTTGGAAGAGCACACTAAAGCTAGTCCATGCAAAGTCAAAGATATACCAACAATGACCAGAAACTCTGCCAGCTTCTCTGCACCTCGGCTCAGCTAAGATGGTCTGATGAAATGTGGAAAAGTCCGCTGTGGTCTGGCAAGTTTATTTTCAAAATGTGTTTTGGAAATCATGGATGTCTTGTCTTCCAGGTTAAAAAGGCAAAGGATCGTCCAGACTGTTTGAGCAAAATTCAAAAGACAGCGTCTCTAATGTGTGGGTGGGTGTTAGGTCCTACACATGGGTAACTTGCACATCTGTAAAGGCACAACTAATGCCAAAGGTACATGCAGGTTTTTATGAAACGTATGCTATCATCTAACCCCCATATTCCACATTTCGCGAAAGCCCCCACCGCGGTCTTGTTCTGACCAACATACCCCACTGAGAGCGCCGCGGCACACAGCCCTGTAGGAGGGAGGGCTGATCCCCGACGAGCCACAAGCCCCCTCGGACAGAGCTACAAGCGACTAGCATAATATATCAGCAGCAAACTCAATCAAAAACAGCTCAGCTCAACTGAAAGTATCAAACACGACAGTCATCCCCCTTGTAACACACAGCAGTAGCCATTTCAAGTGGACCGCCGGCAATGCAGGTCTGGCGCCGCCAGAGCGGAGCCGATTGTGGGGGAGGATTTATCTTTCTTGGCCTGTCCTTCCCAGCTCAGCTTACAATGCTAACGATTAGCGGCTAACGGGCTAACCCGCTCCGCTACAAGTCATTAGCCAGAACAGGCACAGACTAACCAGAGTTATTCAGCAGACATCTCCCACTGTAGTAAACAAAGCCATTACCTGATCAACCAGGGGCGAAACGGCCGATGTTGAAGGTCTGACGACCGACTGAGGCCATTCGTTAGCCGTTAGCCTGCTAACAGACCTCAACCCGCGGGCAGAGCTCCGTTGGGCCCCGGGGGAGAGAGAGGCGGCTTCCCGGTTTCGGCACTAGGCTTTTCCGGCTCCATGATAGTTCAGTAGTTAACGCTGCTAGCTGCTCACCGGAGGTAGAGGGGAGGAGGCGGGACCATGGGCAAGATGCTGCGTAGTGAGGGAGACGGGGGATTGGATGGACTCACAGACCAATCAACACGTACATGCCTTCAGGTTTTGATTGGTCAGCTAGTATGCAGCTTTTCAGCGGATATACTGAATGGATTTTTTTTGTTCTTTTTGGTCTTTATACTGTGTAGATAGGACCATAGGACCATAACAGCCTTATAAACGGTGTTATTAAGATGTACAAAGCTTCCAAATCGTAGACCATAGCTTTAATAAAACACATTATAGACTGAGAAAAGAAACAATCAACACCTCACTTCGCTTCTCTAAAGTCCCAACCAAACAGCTTTGTGATTTATGTCATGTATACAGTGTTATATATTTCTGTACCTCTACGATTCACTTTCTTCTTCCATGGTATCATGCTGCTTCTGGGACCCTCTGACCGACTGCTGACCTGATGCTCGTGACTCTGGTTGTGACATAATGATGACCTATCGAGGAAAAATATTCACAGGTCCGTGCATTGTGTTTAATTTGAAAGTTCTGGATACTCCACACATTGACTTCCTTTTGGTGCTTTCTCAACGACAATGAATTTATGAGATTTGGAAGCGGCGTGCAGAAAGTAGACCTGAAGCAAAGCTCCAGTGCAGCAGCACTGATAGACTAGAGTAGGAGCGAAGTGCTCTGCACTACAATTCAAGACCACACTCTTGCTTTATGTGGAATTTGTGGGCATCTTTTTTGGGGACATCCCTGCTTATTCAAACGAGACAGTGCCAAGTTGTGTTCTGCTCGTGTTACAACAGCCTGGCTTTGCAGTGAAGGCGTGCAGGTACTAGACTGACCAATGACTGTCTCCCATTGAATATGTATGCTGATTTATAAAATGTAGAATATGAAAATGCAGACCCTGGACTGTTGCGCAACTTCAGTTGTGCATCAAGGAAGGATAATTGCACTAATGAAGCTCCAACAGTTATTGTCCTCAGTTCCCAAATGCTCATTGTGATAAACATGCCTCGTCCAATCGTTTTATGGAACCTGCATTTTTGCAACAAAAGAAAGTTTAACAGTTGGAACATTAAGTATCTTTGTAATATCCAACTGAATATAATTCTGTTTCTATTTACACTTTACACAGTGTCCCAACTTCTATAATAAGCATCAACACTCAGGCCAAAGTAATAAAGATTATCATGATATCAGAATTGTTCCTTTGATTGTAATCATGGTGTGAAAATCTAAATTGTCCCATCTCATCTCTAATTGGTGACTGTAGGTGTGAGCGTGAGTGTGCCTGATTGTCTTTAATTGTCAGTGTTTTGATTGATGTTCCTGCCTCTTCAGTAACAGCTGGGTTAAGCTCTAGTTGACTGCAGCGGCAGCACTGATGGATGGAGTTGGTGTCAGAGATGGGTGGAGCAGAGCAGGAGAAGTGATATGGGGGTTCACCTTGAGACCTTTATGAGACCTGCAGCTCACACTGGTTTAGAAATCTCATCTCTAAATGAAGACGGACAGCCGTCTCTCAGAATAAAACAGCTTTAAACAGTCTCATGGTCCAGAAGTGAAGTCTGTAAAGGCCTCATCAGTATGAGAGACACTCTGGGACATAATGTGATAAACAGTCAAATGGGTCAATCTTCCAATCCATTTCTGCACGTCCATTTGAATCACAAGTGCTTCTGTCAGATAGACTTTAATTAGGTTTACTTTATTATTGATCTACTTTTCTGTTCCTTTAAAAGCTCCATTTATCACCTTTAAAAAAAAGCCGTGACATTTAATCCTAACTACAGTATACCGACTGTTTTTACAGTGTTGTTGTGGATTTAAAAAACAAGTGGTAAAGCTGTGCACAGTAAAACATGATAACACCTGTCCATAAGTGCAGAACTGACCCTTCGCTAAGCTCCGCCCCCCTTAGCTACTGTTGCTGCGTCTGTCAAGCTTTCCCTCCTAGAAAGAGAAATATGGAGTTTTTAGCAGATCTGGGGAGTGACATCCCTGAGGAAATATCTGCACATTTCTGGACAAATTCTTCAGAGATATCAAAAGAGGCAGACAGAAAAGGTCTCCAGACTGATTTTGAGACACTTTCAACAAATCAAATGTCAGAGTTAAACTGACAGGGACGTTAAAATACAGATCTCAGTGCAAGAGTCAAGCATCATGTGTTGATACGTCACGCTAAAAACAGTCACATAAAGAACAACAATGTTCTTGTACAGCAGAGTAAGTCAATGTGAATTGTTTAAATTGAAATTATTGTTAAGTTAGCTTTCATTATCTTTGTGTTTGCCCTTTTCTAGGGCTGCTGTTTAGAAAATGCAAAAAGGTATCAGAGACCACGGTTACATGATGTTTTTAATTTAGAATTAAATATTCAGAATTAAATAATTTGGAGTTAAAGTTTTCTCCTTCCTGTTAACATGGAAATAATAAATCCAAAGAAGGTTTACATAGAAAACATTCGCCTTTATTCATGGCGTGGTGGTTGGGAATGGTTCTGATTGGACAGGGGTGGATGTGACGTAGTGATGTAAAACGTCTAGCTGAAGAAAAGCTCCAGTTCAGCATCTTCAGCGTCTCCATCAGGGAAAGCTCAGCTTTAAAGGTCCACATTTCAATGCTTACGTCCATCCACTCTTTCATTACATCTAAATCTTCTAAGGCTCTAATAAATAAACTTTCTCGGCTTGCGTGGAGTCCCGCACTTGCTTCGGGCACCCATCCTGTTCCCGTCAGCGTCCTGTGCCTGCAGGACAAGAGAACGCCAACGAGCATAATAATAATAATAAACGTATACATGATCAAGAAATTGTATATTTTGGATCTAAAATCACACTAAGCCAGCCACTTTCTTTGGAATTAAGTTTTATTTGATATTATCATTTTCATCCAGAATTTGGTGTTTACACGGTCATTTTCAGTCTTTTTTAGAAAGGATTTAAGTTTTATTTCAAATTAAAGGGTAATTAAAGTTCTCATGTAAACATGATAAATGTGTCAGAACTTGTCTCTATCTGTCAGTAGTAATTCTTTTGCTCAAATATTACACACAGGCTCAGTGTCTAACAGAAGTAAACTACAACTGACATGTTTTTGTTTGCTAATGTTATCTTACCCAGCACACAGAGCTCTGGTTAGCTAATGTTAGTTAGAACCTTGTTTTAGAACAAACATAGGTGTTCCCTTGCTTTATCCACACCTGGCATCTTTCTCCTCGCGTCTTGGGCTTAATTACTTAGTTAGGGAAGGCAAATCAACACCAACCTCCAAACTTCTCGGATATCAACTGTGGGACTTGGTAGTCCCATATGCACACCGTTTATGCAGATCGTTTTCTGCTGAAAGCTCGACAGGCCTCTTGTGCATTGTTACGGGAGCCTACATGGGATTGGACAGTAGCCATTTGTGGGAAGGGCTCAGCAAAGGGTCAGTTTAAAGCCTGAACTATAGGTAATGCACCACCTTAATGATTCTATATAAGGCTTTTTTACTGGCATCTGCTCCACTCAGATCTATTTTATTTGGTTGTTTGCAGCATCGAGCCACATAGAGCAGATACCACAAATAAAAAAGCACTGGTACTGCCCCGCTGTCAAGCCCACCTTAGATGGGGTCTTAGCTCGAGGTGTAGTCAGGGCTAATCTGGGTCTTCTACATTTGAGATGATTAACAAAGGTGGTTCTTTTTGAATCATTTAGATTTGCAGAGGTTTAAAGTTTACAGTCATCGATCAGCAGTGTTGGGTACGTTACTTTAAAAAAGTAATTAGTTATAGTTACTAGTTACTTTCCTAAAAAAGTAATTGAATTACTTACGGAATTACTCCTTCATAAAAGTAATAAGTTACCAGGTAAAGTAATTGAAACAGACAAACACTTTGCTTTAGGACATAAAGCACACTTCACATGTGTGTTCTTGACTTTTACTTCTTTTACTTCCATCCTGAAAACTCCAGTTTGAACTCCACAGACGCTCCAGACTCACTGTCGCTGCAGCTAGCTGTGTTGCCAGATTTTGTGATTGAAATAAGCATTTTTAAATAGAGAAACCTACATGAAGGGTGTTTTAATTTTTATCCACGTTACATTTCAATTTCAGCAACATTTCTTCTTTTTTGTCTCTTAATTTTCTTATTAAACATCCTTTTGTTTGGAGGTGGAACATCCTTTTCTTTATACAGACGTGAAGGGAGGGGCTGCTGTTATTTATAACTCTGTTATTGTTAAACAGTCTAACCTTGATTTTTGTAACCAAACAGACATGTCAGGTTTTTATCTATGTTGTACCATAATCCAGCTTTATTAACAGCTTTATTAAGGTGAAAACAGTAGTAGCTACATTAGAAATCAATTTAAATCTGGCATAAGGATTTATTTTAGGTGGAAGCGCCTTTTACTGTAATTTTAAATTTGTGTTAGGGTGGATTAAAATAATTTTAATAGCTTCTGAACTGGGTTATATTGATTGTTTGGGGGCACAACAAGTCCAAATCAACAACTGCACTATTGGAACAGGCTTAAAAAACTGCAACCTACAACTCCCGAAGCCTAAAATTAAACATAATAAGCAGACCTGGCAACTCTGGCGTTGAGTTTTCTGTCTGTCAGCGGTGCAGCTCCTGTCGGTGTCTGTCTGAGTGAGGCAGGTCTGATATCAGCTGATAGGCATTGGTGCAAAGTAACATGCCACATTTCAATGTTGGTAACGGTAACGGTGTTATAACGCATGAAAAAATAATTAGATTACCCGTTACTGGGAAGACATAACAGCTTTAGTACTGCCGTTATTTCTAATGCCGTTACTCCCAACACTGTCGATCAGACATGAAGATGATGGAGAGGACATGAAGAAGTGGGTGGACATGTCAGAAGCTTGACCTAGCTCATTCCACGTCCATGATGTCCCGTTGCTTTCTTTGAAACTGAGCTCCAGTCAGAAATCTGATTCATTTCAATATTGTTCAGTTTTGAGTGTTTAAAAGACCTTGTATGTGTTTCCACCCCCAGCTGCTGTGAGGCAGGAAGAAAAGGTTGGGACAGATATAAGGCACACGACACACTGCAGCAGCAATCTACAATAGATGCCACACTGTTTATAAAGAGCAACAATGGAGGACGTCTCTATAGAGCATTGTTCTTTACAATCAACAAATCACTAAATCCACGGCTTATTCGAACAAAAGGAGCTGTAAGTGTTTTTGTTTTGGCTGCTGTCACACAGGAACTGACAATTATTGAGACAATCAACAGAGCCCATTCAGAGGGGTGCCAAAAACTCTGCTGCTTCATCATCAGATCTAATTTCTGTGAACCAACGTAGTTTTGCTTCAGCTGTTGTTTAGTTCTGTGATAATCTGCTGTAAAGACAGTGAGTAAGGTTAACCTGCTGCTGCTGTCATGGTGGGAGACAAAACATCATTATTCAGTCTGGTTCCCTGTTAACTCTCATGAATTATTATCACTGCTACTGTTGTTTATAACACTACAGCATAGTGACGAACCAACACATCAGCCTGTTAGTGACATATACACATGTTGTGTTCATATACATTAAATGAACCATGACAAACTGTAAATGCCAGCTTGTGTCAGAACAACTCTCCCAATCATTCTCTGTTAAGAAAACACATTAGACTCTTGGGTAGATTCAGAGCTTTTTCTATTGAATGTTACTCAGTCTGAAACAACACGCCTCTTTCATTCAGGGTTTGAAATTCTTTATTTTTTAAATGATGATTTTTCTGACCAGGCTCTTGTTCTCGGAGTCTGGAAAGTCCTGAGCACAGACTGAATCAAAAAGTAATCCAAACCAATTTCCCTCTCTGTCTCACACTATTTGGACATCAGGACATAAATCAGATTCAACAAGCAGAATTTTTAAACCAGAATCTGTTTCTGTGTGAGGGGGCACGATGCCAGGAAAACACTTTAGGAGTCTATATAGTTTGAAAACTACTTTTGATTGTTTGGAGAGCACAGTGGCTCTGCTACATTTCTGTCAGTAGGCATGAATAAAACTCTAAGATAGATGTTGGACCAGCCTTCCATCATCTGTATGGCTTTTCTTCTGCAGCGTCGTGGATTTGGAGTCACCAGTCAACCTAATGAGCATGTTTTTGGTCTGCGTGAGGAGGCCTGAGTGATCTAACACACAGGGGTGGATCTAGAAAAATATTTATAGGGTGGCAAGAGGGGGGCAGGAATTTTTTAGGGGTGGCAACCTACATCAGATGCATAAAAACTGAAGCAGTTATCGTAGTTTGATAAGAAATAGACAATTTAGACTGAAGTACTCCTGCTTACAAGACTTAGTACATAACTTAGAACATGCTGTATATACAAGAACAAACTATCTTAATGGACTGTAGTAAGGTCAGCAGCATAAATACACAATAGAAACCAATGGGTCATGGAACTTAAACAAGGCACTGGACACAAACCTGAATAGAGGTCCCATATGAATAAATTTAGCTTCCAGTCAGAAAAACTACAAAAACATTTTGTAACTATGTACAAACAGGTTGTTTCTGTACAGTAATATACACAAAATAAGAGCTATCAAAAAACAAGAACAGCAATGTCAGGATTTTGTTCCTTCGTAATTCAAAAAGCTCAGTAAGGTCCGTACCAAAAACCCCTGACATAACTCCAAAAAGGAAAAATGATGATGAGACAACTGAAGGCAAAAATGATGAGGTTTAATACAGCGCTGGAGTTTTACAACATGTCAACAAGATGCTGATGCTGAAAAAACTGAAGATGTGTCATGTTCTGTCTCTATTTATGAGAGTGTCAAGAAAGGTGTGTGTTGACCTCCGTACCTCACTGTCTTGGAATGAGCCAGACAGAGCTGGTATGGAAGATGTCCCTCAACAGATAAGAGGTCGAAAGACAGCCTCCACACCGAGGTCAGATACGGAGGTCAATGAATCAGTATATATGGCATGTACTAAGATATGTCTAAGGCATGTGGGTGCGTGATGTGTTGTAAGAAGAGCTAGATAATTACAAGCATGGTTACATGACAGGATTAAAACAGAGTTACATAGAGTCAAATACATGAAAAGGTTATAAGGTTAAGTGATCATAAACATGTGTACAGAGTTGTACAGAGGTTAATTACATGACTGAATACATAAACTGTACAAGGGTCAAATTATTCTTCACATTCCCCGCTGTTTTTCATTTATTTGAACAGATAATAATGCACTTCTCACATCAACCTTATACAATTTCACTTAGATTTTCTGTAAAGGCATCATATAGGCAAAATACCTGCAGGGAAGCTAAATTTGTGTTTTATTCTCTTTAACTGGTGGGGTTGTTGGTAAGGTGAACTAAATATTGTTAATTATTAATATAATTAATTGTAGGCAAAAACAAATAGTAATACAAAATCAGTTTGTGGATATGTACCCATAACATCTGGAACAGTAAAGAAATCAGCACACATGACCCCAAGTGGTTTATTAGTGTCATTGTAACTATTGAAACCATTCTTCAAGCAGGGCATACAAACCTTTGAGCAATATCCTGGATCAACAGTACCCATGGGGATAGGTGTAAAATTTGGAGGATTGTCTTTATTGTAAAAACAGTCAAACTGAAAAAGTTTAGTTAGATGCACTGGACCATAAATTGGAGTGTTTTTGGTATCAGTAGTACTCAGGAAGTGTGTGAAATCTAACATACTCACGCTCGTCCAGGCCCTGAAATCATAGACCAGTTGGTTTGGTTCAGGAACTTAGCTGCAAGAGAAGAGCTGAGAACATGTGGAAACAAAGAGCTGACATTTGTGACAGATTTAGGTATGATATGTGGATTTCTAGAGGCATAGCAGTTCGTTTGATTTCGGGATTTCACCAAGAACTGTGCATATCGGTACCAAACGCTCATGTTCAGTTCGGCGATCTACGAGAAGTTGAAAGCCTTGGTGTACCAGTCCAAGGGCTGTGATCTCACTTTTTCAGACCATGTTCGCCAGAGGGAGCCAGAAACCGTTCAGTCCCAGTCCAGATGATGAGGCCACACAGCACTGCAGTCAGGAGATGGACAGTTGGTTTTGGAGGCATTTACCTGAGGCACACTGGGACGGAATCGCCGCGATGGATTCTTCACGGGTTTGAGACGTGACGGCGCTAGTCCTCTGGCCCCCATTGTAGCCCGTCTGGATCACCAGTGTACCTTAACAGTCTTGATGAAGCCTCTCCTCCTTACACCTCAGAAGTTTGCAAGACGGCCTTTCAGCAAGTTTCAGTGCTGTGGGTGTGGCCAGGAGAACTCGGTACGGCCCAGTACAACGTGGAGACGACCACTTCTGTCTCTGATGGGCCTTGATGAACACGAGATCTCCCGGATGGACAGGCTGGACAGGTGTTGGCTTTGGCTCTGGCTCTGGTTCTCCTCCTTGGGACACAGAAACAGACTTGGCAGCATCAATTTGTTCTTTCACTTTAAAACATTGTTCCAAATGTGTCACAAAGTCAGAGTGTTTCACAGGTTTCTTAGGTTGAATAATTGTCAGCTCAGCTCAGGCAGCTGCTAAGTTCTATGAAATACACATTCAAATGGTGTTAGCTTATGTTTGCCGCAAGGTGCTGTATTAATAGAAGTTTTAACCAGATGTAAACAAGCAGGCCATGGTTTTCCTGTTGATCCCATTGCTTTGATCAGTTGTTGTTTAAAAGTACCATTATCTGAATAAATAATTTCAGTTTTTTTTTTTTTTTTTTTTTTTTTAAATCTGTATCAGCATGTGCAGTTGGGTGTATTTCAGTCCAATTACTGTAGTGTCACACAACAACTGAACAAAACCTTTTATTCAAACATGTATCAAATTCAATGTAATTCAAACTCAAACTTAAAAAGGTGATGTTGGTTCTGGAAATGAACCTTGTCTTGTTCGTATGCCCCCTTGAACATTATTCTTTAGTCATATTAAACATTTTCTTTACATGATCATGTGCTGCTTTTTGGAAATTTGAAGCATAAAAACCTTTTTTTTTTGTACCCCCCTAACATTTGTGTACTCCCCCTAACATCCCCGCTGTTGTCACATGACAAGGTCAATGGGACACTTGGCACGCCCAGGGATATAAGGAAGGGCCATCACCAGTTTGCTGTCAGCTGTCTCATGTATGGATCCTCGTCACCGGGCCCCAGTCGAGTGCGGAGACCACCGAACCCTCAAGACGGGCTGTTCAATGCTGGAAATTTTTTTCCCAGGCCGTGCACGGACTTTCGCGATGGCCTCCCACTCTCCCAGGGTCACAGCTGTGAGGAGCGACTCGAAGGACCAATTTATGTCAGGATTTTGTTCCTTCGTAATTCAAAAAGCTCAGTAAGGTCCGTACCAAAAACCCCTGACATAACTCCAAAAAGGAAAAATGATGATGAGACAACTGAAGGCAAAAATGATGAGGTTTAATACAGCGCTGGAGTTTTACAACATATCAACAAGATGCTGATGCTGAAAAAACTGAAGATGTGTCATGTTCTGTCTCTATTTATGAGAGTGTCAAGAAAGGTGTGTGTGTGTGTTGACCTCCGTACCTCACTGTCTTGGAATGAGCCAGACAGAGCTGGTATGGAAGATGTCCCTCAACAGATAAGAGGTCGAAAGACAGCCTCCACACCGAGGTCAGATACGGAGGTCAATGAATCAGTATATATGGCATGTACTAAGATATGTCTAAGGCATGTGGGTGCGTGATGTGTTGTAAGAAGAGCTAGATAATTACAAGCATGGTTACATGACAGGATTAAAACAGAGTTACATAGAGTCAAATACATGAAAAGGTTATAAGGTTAGGTGATCATAAACATGTGTACAGAGTTGTACAGAGGTTAATTACATGACTGAATACATAAACTGTACAAGGGTCAAATTATTCTTCACAAGCAAAAACACTGTTTCATGTTCAGCAGAATTTACACCATTTACACTGGTGTCACATTTTCAACTCTTTATTTTTAAGGTTTTATTTATCAGATTTGCTCAGTAACCAAAACAGAGATTTACAGAAATTTAAAGAACAGATTAAATTTACAAGATTTCCCTTTACAGAAACTGAATCAATATTCAGTGTGTTTATAATGTGTGGATCACTGTGTCTGTGTTTATATCCGAGTGAGACACACAGGGCTGGTTTTGGTTCGATTTGGTGGGTTTTTAGCAGAAACACGGCCACTTTGGACTCTGATTTTTCTTCCTGTGATCGTCTTTTCAGCCTGTAGCATAGCTTGCACTCACACACACACAGCCCCGTTATTCGGGTGAGTAGCAGTGAATTGAGTCTGGACCTGGACGAATTATGAAGAACACGTCGCCGCCTGCGTGCCTCAAATACTAGATAATGGTTTTTACCTCTTTCCTCGTGCCTTCCTCCTCGACTCCCGACTGGCTCTCTCTCGCTTCGCACCCATAGACTGTATGTTCGGTGCTGCATTCACCGTTGTCGGACATCGGAACTTCGCGCTCGTAACTGTTAAATTTTTCTATCAGTTCATTGCTGCCAGTTGGGGTGACAGTAGGGATGGCAAGGGTTTATTTTAGGGTGGCATTTGCCACTCTATGCCACCCTGATAGATCCGCCCATGCTAACACATGCATGGGAAGAAAATGCAAACTCCACACTCCACTCAGGGATTGAACCAGAAACCTTTTTGCTGTGAGGCACATGAACTGCCTGCAGCACCATCCTGCCAACCTCATGGCTGAAATGTTATTTAGCTAAAATAGCAATGCAGTTTACTAATTTTAAATATCATTTAACTTCACCGTGTTTGATTGTGGTGTTGTTCATAGTTATTTCATGAAAGAAAAAGACAACAATACATAATTTCATCACATCACAAGTATGGTACAGTATGGTAACATCAAAAATGGAAGCAAAGCAAATATGTTTCTTCCTGCTAATTCAGAGTAATAAACCAACCAGCTGCACAGATCAAAAAGTTAAAAATATATATACATTTGGTAAAACTAGAATCTATTCAGCAGTTCTGTTTATAGTTCTGTAAAGAAAACAACCTTCTGATATTACACATAGAAGGTCACATAAGCAAAAATACTTTGCAATAGTCTAAAAATGTTCCTTGCTAATCTTCAACTTATTTTTGACAACCTGAGAAATAATCCCCCCCCTTTCCTGTTTCCAGCTCCGATCAGAATTAAAGTGGGTTCACACTTTTCTTTAAATCTGAAATCCCAAACCACTGCGTCACCAGACCATAGAGAAACTAAAATAACTACTTTAATGACCCTTTGTTGAAATACTGAGACCTATGGGTGTTTTATTTTGAAAGGGTATGCCGATCCTTGTGAGCTGCCAGTATAGCTTGACGGTGCAGACTTTACACTCAGGCTCTCTGTCCCTGTCTCCCTCTTGTGCCCTGAATGTGTTAAATATTTGACCCACAACACAAGCATGTTAATGCAAAATCACGCTTTACCTTGTCTTTCCCATCAGCCATTGCAGCCGCACTGTGTCGCCTCCATCACCAGCCACATTATGTTAAACAAATGTTGATCTCTGCTTTAAGCCCCGCCTCTAACCTAATATCACTTTTTGATTGGCTTTACAGTTTCTTACTAAGGTGTGATTGGCCGACCTCGCTGTCCCTCCATCTCAGATACACAAGGTTAAATTGCCTCCTTGTCTTTCACTACTAGCCTTTAACTTATCAATAAATGATTGTGTTAACTATAGATACTCAGATATGCAGTAACAACATTAATGTCAATCCCGGAAAGTTTTTTTTTAATGTGATAGTTTGTTTGTTTGATCAGCTCTACATGACATTAAATAACAGACATAAATGTAAAATACATCAACTGTCAGGAGTGCCGATGTCAAACCTACGCCCTTGGATGAAACACAGAACTTTATACATCAATCCGATATCTGAAATAACTTTTAAGAAAAAAAGATGATCTGGGGTCTTCTGTTTCAATCTTCAAGATAATCAATTCAACTGTTTGAAAAATGAAAAAATATGCCCTCTATGTCCCTCATTTCTTATTCTCCCAGCAAACAATGTTTTTTTTTTAGAATAACAAATGTATGTATTCAGTCCAAGTCTTTGTGTCAATAAACCTGTCTGAAAACAAGTCTCCTGGTCTGCTGTCAAACCTGCTTTTACAAGAATTCTAAGGCGTTATTTCTGGTAATATAAATCATGTTTTTTGTTTGAAATGGGTTTTTTTTCCACACTTGCAAACAGCCATTCAGTCCTGGTTCACAAAAACATTTTTTTTTTTTTAGATCTTAACTCTTTCATGGCGTCCACTACAGTAAACAGACATCTGGAATAAATCTTATTCCCTTTAGGTTGCAGCATCATGTCCAACTACCAGGTGGTAAATTCCCAAACCCATGTCTTAAGTTTCATAAAAATATTATCTTTTCCCATTTTTACCGTGTCACAATATGGCATCATAATCAAAATAGGCAAATTTCGAAGGGCAAATTGGGTATTATGCCTTAATTCAAATTCCACATAATTTTGTATTTTTTATTATAAATTCTGGTGTAACTTAAGAGTGAATAGCTTGACTTAACAGCAATGGTACATACACTTACATTTTTTTATTTACTCTATATAAATGTTTGTCAAAGATTTGTTATATTATTTAAATTATTTATATTTATTTTGAAGTTTCACTAAATTACTGTAAATACCACTGGTGCAGATACATAACTCCCTTCAAAATATTACATTAAAAAGAATGAACTTTTTTTTTTTAATTTAGCTTTAAAAGTAAAAACAAACATTTTTCAAAATTATTTTAAAAAGTGATTTTATAATTCATGCATGAAAGGGTTAAATAATTCTGAAATTATATGAGATGCCATACAAAAGGGAAAAATGCTTATGATATGAGGGTGTTATGTAGAAACTATCCTTAAAATGTAGAGTTGGACCTAAAACCAAAAAAATAAAAGGTTTTTGTTACATACCTCAGGGTCCCCTATCGCTGTTGTTACTGTTTGGGGACTCATGGCTTGAGAAATTTGGAATCATAGTGACCGGGTATTAAATTTCTCTCAAGACGTTAAGAAAAGTGTCATCTGCATAAAGCACAAACGATGTAGCATTTTTATTATACTGACTGTACTTATGATCCCTGCTCTGATGTATTGCCAGTTTCTGTTCGTACTGTTGCATTTAATCTAAACCTAACTGTTCAGTCTAAAAAAACCCTGACAGTTCCTCCTTGAGCCCACAGGTTTCAGCTGCAAACACTGGGCTTCGGCTCCTGCACATTTTACTGAAATTCTACCTCACAATGTAGGTTACTGACAGCACATGCATACAGAGTATGAATTTAATAATATAGGAACACGAAAACATCAGCAGCCTGACTGTGTTTGTGTCAGCTGTTTGTGTTTGTCTGTAGGGAGGGATTACTCAGCTTTCTCCAGCCTCAGGCTCACACTAACTTTCTTAACTTTGGTGAAGCGAGGCCTTATGTTCCTGTAGACTTTCCCTAATGGTGAAAGGCAAAATGGACTTTGGCTGCACAGAGCTGAAGTTTGACTCTCCTCTGTGAGCCTGTGGGTAGAAGAAAAACTGTGGACACTTTAGATGCTGCATTTTTAAAAGGTGTTTAGGGCAGAAGCAGCAACACTCCATAGAATCAGAGGCTTTTCTTTTCTCTTCAATCTGCTCATGTACAGATCTGAAATACTGAGGCTGCTTTAAAGGGAAGACTTGCTCTCTTTCTACGGTTTCTTGAAGCTTAACATCAATCATTTGAGTAAATGCTGAGTATCTGCAGAGTCATTGTTTTATTATTTGATTAGGGTCGTCAACAAAGGGCCACCAGAGGCATTGACAAAAATGAAACCCAATCAGAAATGAAAACTGCAGTACCCTGATTGTCCTCTTGGAGCTGGCTGTAATCTTAGTGGTCTGTGCTGCAAAGCTAAACCTTAACCAGTTCTTTAGAGGGTCATGGTCAGACAGGGTTTACTCTCAAACTGTCTGTTTTAAACAGGGAGGTTAAGGGGTAAGTCAATACTAACCTGACATGGCAGATGGACCGTTCCATATTGGAAATATTTCTCTAATCCATCTGGGAGAAGCCCTGAGAAATGTTTTCAGGGGCAGAACCTTCATAAAACAACAGAGCTTTTGATTGGACGATTGTTTGGCACATCAGACTCATCACAGACCAATCCATATCAAGCAGCGCTGCTATGACGTAGCATATGTAGCGGCTAACTGTTAGCCGCTATGGCTAATAGCTTACAAGGGCAAACAACAGTTAATGGCCATTAGCTGTAGCGACTAATGGCCATTAAATGTTGTTTGCCCTTGTTAGCTGTTAGCCGTAGTGGCTTATAGCTGTTAGCCAATAGCTAAACCACCTTAAGACGATCGTTCCACATTCACTTATACCACACAGATGTATCATCAAACACTTATATGTGACATGAACCTCGCCAAAGACAATCCCTAAAAAGTAAACTTCTGAGGAGAGCAGATTTCGCCAAGTATAACTGAGTAACCATGATGACCACAGGCTAACAGACATTAGCTGCCATTATTTGTACAACAGGAAGTGACGTCACTTCTTGTCAAGTTACTTCCTGTTGTCGTCACACCCGCAGCTCCCGCCTCTCTTCCCTGATTGGGCCATTAAGCATTTAGCCGAGTGAAACTGTTGGACAATGGAGGCTGGCAAGACGGAGATGCATGATTTCAGAATCAGGCAGGTCCGTCTGCTCGGTAAGGCTAAGTCAGTATAATATCTGAGCAAATTTTGGGAAAGAACCTTTGAAAATGTCTTGATGGCCATTGCAATAGTGTAAGATTAACTGACTATTAAAAAACAATCAGAAACGTCTGCCATTGGGTTCCTGGACAGTTTTGTAGTCCTTGTTAGCAGCTAGTTAGCAGCCATCATTTTAAACACATGACATGAGTTTTAATGTTCAAGCAACATCAGATGCTGTTTATTATTTCCCTTTAAACATTAAATGTGAACCTTATTTCAGGGACTTATCTGAACTCAATATTCTAAATCTCATTTACTCCAGGGATTGGGGATCAGGAAGCGCTAAATGCTAAATCACTAGCATGTTTTTGGGCTCATTCCTGCACCACGTTAAAAACCTTTAGTTTAAGACAAATATATAAACAAATATCTCAAATGACACTCCTTGTTGTGAACACTGCCATTTATTGGCACTTCTTCTTGATGGCATAAAAATATTATACCAGTCAGTGTATAAAATGGTGATTCAACCTTTACCTGTATTTTCTTTAAGCTGTTGTAATATTAGATAAATTAACCAAAACAGGGGTGCTGGTTTGGCGGAGTGGTTAGCACCCCATGTACTTACTTCTGCCGGTCCAGGTTCGAATCCGACCTGTGACCAGTTTGCAGAGTGTCTTCCCCTACTCTCTCCCCCTTTCACAAGCCTATCCACTGTCTCTCTCCTATCAATAAAGGCACAAAATGCCCCAAAAAATACATTAAAAAAAAAAAAAAAAAAAAAAAAAAATTAACCAAAACAAATACTTCTGTTATCTGTGGTAGATGTTTAGAATTAGATCAGCGTTTTAGCCCTTTGGAAAGTCTCAGTCATGAATCAGCCAAGAGCTGCATTTCTTTAAAAGTGAGTTATTATTTCTAATCACCAAGCCCGGAAAATAGTTATTTAAAGGTCCAATGTCCTGAAATATATATTATATTATATTTTAATGTTATTAGGAGAACATGAGACCTTTTACTAAACTGTAAGTTCACAGAGAAATGCTTCTTTAAAAAAAATGCCGCCATAAATGTTTATTTTGCTCGTCACAGGCAGACAGCATGGCTGTGTTATCATAGCCATGTCTGAGTGTTTCCAAAGGGGAGGGTAAAAGGGACTTTTCTGATCCTCTACAGAGATGAAATGTTTAAAATTGTAACCAACTTGAATCAAATCCACTTGCTAGTTATCCGAACAAACTAGGACTATGGACCCTTAAATGCATCACCCTCCTCTGAACCAGAGTCCAATCCTGGCACGTTCAGATCATCAAGACCTTGAAAACCGGCTTCGACAGTTCAATGAAACTTAATTCTGTCTAGATGTGAACAAGAGAGCACTGGGTTCATGTCATTGTATGTCAGTCCTGTGATTGACTGGCAGCCAGTCCTCTTGAATAACAGCTTGAACCAACACCAGACACTCCATGAGAGGAGGAAGCGGCATATATTACAGACGATGTATGTATGGAAATATCTGATGGTGATTAGAACAGTCTCAGCCTGCAGTCTGAGGCCCATCACTGATTTGCCACAGCTCTGTGTGCTCACATTGATTTCTTTTTTAGAGGATTTGCAATCAGCATATGACAGGTTTTATGATTTAACTAACCTTTGTGCAGTAAATGTTGATTGCACGTTGTAACGGCTGTAATATAACGACACCATCAGCATGTAGATTGGTTCCCATAAGCTTGGCCTCCACAAAGCAGTTCCTGCCCGGGCTCAATCTGCTGCCTCATTTTACAGCATGGCTGTGTGGAGCGGGTACAGGACGAGAGGAAACTGCCCAGGGAGGGGAAATTAAAAATATATCAAATTTCTACAAATCCCCTTTTCACAGAAGTTGGTTGCTGTGTAAAACATACACTGATTAAATGCAATGATTTTTAAATCCATGTCGATCTCTACTAAGACTGATAGTTTTTATTTGCAAATATTCACTTATTTTGAATTTGATGCCTGCAACAAATTCCAACAAGACAAAAAAAACATGGGACTAGGGCATGTTTACCACTGTGTTACATCACCTTGTCTTTTAACAATCATTAAGTGTTTAGGAACTAAGGACAATAATTATTGAAGTTTTGTTGCTTCTTTCTCAATTTTTTGAATGTTCAACTTTAGTCTTTAACAGTCAGAGGTCTCTATTGTCTTATTTTCGCTCATCATTCATCAAACATTTCAATGGGAGACAGGCGTTGACTGCAGGCAGCCCAGTCTAGTATCTGTACTCTCTTTGCCTCAGTGTTGTAACATATGCAAAATGTGGCTTTGCATCATCTGGCTGCAAAAAGCAGGAACATCCCTGACAAAGACTCCACTTGGATGGCAACATAAATTGCTCTGTGTGTACCATAAAGCATTGTTGGCTCCTTCAAAGATGTGCAAGTTACCCATGCCATGGGCACTAACACAGCCCCACACAATACAAATAAGGGAATTTGAACTTTAAAAACAATCTGGATGGTCTTTTCTGTTGGTTTGACAAAGAATTGTAAAGTTTTTAATATAACATGTTTTTTTTTCTTGCTGACAACGTCCCAACTACCCTGGAGACACCTAACTTAAAAAGATATGTCCATGCAAATCAACAATGTACGTCAACTGAAACTCACACTCGCTGTATGGGTGTGGAGATCTAATGTACTCTATATTGCCAAAAGTATTTGCTCACCCATCCAAATAATCAGAATCAGGTGTTCCAGTCACTTCCATGACCACAGGTGTATAAAATCAACATAGTCAATCTCTACAGACCTCCAAACTTCATGTGGCCTTCAGATTAGCTCAAGAACAGTGCAGAGAGCTTCATGGATGGGTTTCCATGGCCGAGCAGCTGCATCCAAGCCTCACATCACCAAGTGCAATGCAAAGCGTGGATGCAGTGGTGTAAAGCATGCCGCCACTGGACTCTAGAGCAGTGGAGACGCGTTCTCTGGAGTGACCAATCACGCTTCTCCATCTGACAATCTGATGGACCAGTCTGGGTTTGGAGGTTGCCAGGAGAACCATACTTGTGGGACTGCATTGTGCCAAGTGTAAAGTTTGGTGGAGGGGGGATTATGGTGTGGGGGTGTTTTTCAGGAGCTGGACTTGGCCCCTTAGTTCCAGTCAAAGGAACTCTGAATGCTTCAGCACACCAAGACATTTTGGACAATTCCATGCTCCAACTTTGTGGGAACAGTTTGGAGCTGGCCCCTTCCTCTTCCAACATGACTGTGCACCAGAGCACAAAGCAGGTCCATAAAGACATGGAGGACAGAGTCTGGTGTGGATCAACTTGACTGGCCTGCACAGAGTCCTGACCTCAACCCCATAGAACACCTTAGCTCAATACACAGATATTCATCATAAAGCATCCGGTTTTGTTACAAAAACTAACTGGTTCAGTTGACTTAACGAAAAATTTTAAGGCAGCCCTTGCACTCATTTTTTTACGTGTAAGCAACAAGTAAACATTTACAGTGCTCAGCTGGGTACAGTCAGGAGACTTTCAGGGTTATTTTCCAGGTGAGTTTATGTAGTTTATCAGGTGGTAACTGGTTCAGGATGTACCTCACCTCTCTCTCTACATCATGGGATGGCTCTAGCCCCCTGCAGCCATAAAAGGGATAAATACTGTATTGGCCCTTTTCCATTAGCCCTACTCTACTCTACTCGCCTTGTGCTGCTTTTCCATTAGCCCCAGTCGCCTGCCCAATGAAGTGCAGTGTCGCTGTAAACAGCTGAGTGGCTCTGCGGTGACGTCATTTTGAGCGCGACACAACAATCTGTGGCTTTTTGTCACAAACTGAGTAAAAAAGGAAAGCAGAAGAAGGCTGCAGGTGGTAAGAAGAAATACCCCTTGAGAAGCACAGAAGAGTTTATGAAGCTATACAACAGAATGAAGCCAAGGACGAGAGCAATCCAGCTGCAAAGAAAAGACGGATGAGGGTAAACTAATGGTAGCTACCGCTAGCATGCTAGGTCATTGCGCTCCTGACTCATCAATGACGACATTGTCTGACAAATCAGTCAGAAGCTAGCTTGTTTTAGGAGGTGACAGGCTAGTGGAAACATGCTGCAAATCGAGTAGGGCCGAGTAGAGTAGGGCCAAGACGTGCTAGTGGAAAAGGGCCATAAGTGGTCTAGCTGATGAATGGTCAAATTTGTTTAATTTTCGGCTGAAGTTAGTTTGAAAACAGTTTGTTCCTAAAGTTGAGAAGCGAAGTCTCTGCAGTTCTGATCAGTGGGTGTGAGACTGCGGGACATAAACGAGCTGACCTCTGAGTCCTGCTCTGACTCTTTTAGACTCTCAGAAAGAGAAGCTGGTAATGTGAGGTTGTATGAGTTCCTCATTTTTCTGCCTCCAGAGAGACAGGGCGTTAGCAGAATACAATCACCGTGGTGGAACATAAAGAAGAGTCTCTCGCCTTGCTGTCTTTCCATTCTGACGATTTTTCAAATACACTTTTGATATTCTCCATTTTCAGGACTCTGCGGGTCTTTAAAGGCTCTCTTTCTGAACATTTAATCCCCTGTGAGTTAGCACTGTGCCTGAAGTAATCAGAAAGAATTCTCCAAACTGTTTCTGCCCCCTGGTTTATCTCTCTGCTGGGTCACAGGGGTCCTCTTAGCAGCAGACGACAGCGCCCACAGGAATCCAGACGATCAACAGTAACGCCTGTTGGCTTTAAATAAGAGCTGCTGTGACAGCAGAGCTGGTGCTGCATATGGAAACACAAGTTTGACCTGAAAATAAAAGAATGGTCTAAGAGGTGCATCCTAAGGCCGTGTTTACAAGAAACAGGAAGGATTTATCTTTGCAACAACATTTATATAGATTGTTTTTATTTTTCATGTGCATGTAAGTATATGTGTATGCATGTGTGTACAAACAATATGTATAGGCATGTGTGTATATGCATGCATGAATGTAAAGGCATATGTATGCATGGGTATAGGCACGTTTGTGCATACGTTTGCACGTATATGTATATATTTAGGTAAGTGTGTCTGTGGATATGTAGTCCTCTCCCCTTCATTGTTTGTGGTCAATTACTTTTGTTATTTGCCCCAATTCTTTTATTTATGTTTAACTATTTGAGACAATCTGCAAAAAACTGTGAATTAAAAAAATATTGATTAGATTCCATTTCCTTTCACGTTTTAATTGAAAAATCAAAATAATAAAATTTCTCTTGGGAAATCATTCTTGTTATTCACCTGGATTACGAGAGTTGTTCCAAAACAAAAAGGCGTCTCTGGAAAAGTTTATTTGCAAAAATATGAACATGGCAGTCGATCCCTTTTCGGACTTAAACAAATGTGCCGGGCTTGTTTGAAAAAGGTGATCTTAACTCAGCCCAGGATTTCAGGAATGCTCTCCAACAAAACATAAGAACTATTCATGTAGAAATATAGTCATGCTGCACATCAAATTAAACAGGCAATTTTCAGCTACACAACCATATAAGACACTTTTACGCACACAAAATGCAACGTCAACACCAAGCAAATGAATGATCAAATATCCAAATCTGTTTCACTTTGATTCAAACTTGGGTTGATCTGTTTGGATTTATTTGAATGGGAAAATGTAGAGAGGTCTGCTTGATATTTTTAAAAAAAGATGCAAAAAATATATATGTATTTTTCCAAAAACAGTCAAAAACTGCCCTGGATAAGCAGAAGAAGATATAAACTGTTATAATTAGATGTAATGAACACCAAAGTGACATAAAAGTGAAATCTAAAGTTTGGTATATCAGAAATGTCAAATGGGACTAATGGAGCCAAACTGTGCCAAGATTGGGCCTGACCACTCTGTAGTAAAACCTCTCTAACTTTGATCTGCATCACTTTATCAGACTCAAACTTGGCAGAAGTAATGTTCACATATTTTCACATTCATTCATGGAGCTCTAAAGCTGCAGCTGCATCATTCCAAAGAGATATTCACAATAAAAAAAACTTGTGGATGAAATTTTAAAACTATAGTCTGACTTCTATCTTCATTTCCTCTGTCCCAGTAACACATATACTGATAATTCTCTTAAGTGTTACTTTATTATGACACCAACATTATTCAAATAGACCTTGTGGGTGCAGAGATTCACTCTTTTTTTCTTGAGTATGTCATTTTAGAGCAGAAGGTTTAAAAAGGGGCTGAACAGGTTGGTTACTTTGCTATCTGGTGTCCTCTACAGACATATGCTAATATGTTAAATCTGAACACAAAACATCTAAACATCAGATGTTTACCTCTGCTATTAATCAAAGAGTTGTTTTGTGGGTGGTTCATCCTACGAGCTTTAATCCAAATAATCTACAACACCAGTTGTGTGAACTTGAAATGACTCTAAATAAAAATATAACTTTTTTTTTGCTGCTTCGTCTCAATCTGATCAGATCTATAAACCATCATTGAACCTGCTCTCTAATGCACAGAATGTCGCCTCATACCATTTAAATCCTCTTGCAACACTTATCTTAAAGTATCCTATAGTTAACTCTACTCCACTGGATAACATTTGTATGCTCGCTATTTAAAGATGCTATGAGGAGTTTCTAAGTAATTACAAAAAGTCTCACTTTTAGATATACACACTTTAAGATGAGTTTTACTGGCCTGGATACTCAACTTCAGGAACAAGACAATTAAAACTAGAGCAAATTTATATTATTCAGACACATCTTAGAGCACCGGGCTGTAAGTAGCCATGTATAGCCGGCTACAAAACTACAATACTAAGTTTTCCAAAAATTGCTTGTTGTCACACATCAAAAACTACCGCTACGTAACTAGAAAGAGATACATTACCTCGTGGCTTTGCATCCTGTAAGTTGTTGAAAAAAGAAGTTGTAAAGCAATGCAGAGTTCTGAGGAAGGTCCAAGCTGCATTCATTAGCATCACAACAAACACACACTTTGGCTTGGGTCACGTCTTTACCACAGTCGCTGCGCGTGCTCATGGGTAGCAGTCTTTATGTTGCTGGAAATAGATTCTCCTCATAGCACCTTTAAGTTCAGACATGTTGTAAAGCTCTTCATGCTACTTTTCCCTGTGATGCCGTTATTAGAGGATTATAATATCTAATCTTTTTGTTCGTGTATCTGTTTTTTCTCAGTGTTGCAGTTCTGTTCTTTGGAAAAATGTATGAATTGATGATCAACAGAAAAAATGATTACGTGGTAATAAGTGAGTCATAAATGAAACTTTATTGACAATTTGGAAAAACAACTTGATCTGAATTTACTTAATTACATTTCAAACAAACAAAGAAATAGAAGGCCACATAATAAAGCTGAAGGTCAGAGAGGTCGATCACCACAGCTTCTCCATTCGACGGCGAGGTGCTGCAGTAAAGGAAAACTGCAGGGTGGGAAAAGCTCCAAACAAAAGTACAGTAGAGGAGTAAATGATCAAAACAACACAACCCTTCACAGAAGGAGCAAATACAGACCTCCAGCTGCCTCAGAGCACGCTGCAAAGACACTGTCAGAACCAGGGAGGAATATGTTTTTCTTTTTTAATGAGGTGAAAAATTAGAGATTTCCACGTCTGAAACAAAACATGTCGACTAAAATCATGATGTTCCTGCTGGAGAGCTGCTCTCTTTCATGTCAGGACTGAATCGAGACGTTCGGCTTAATGAACGCCCTTAACTCACTCCAGCAGAGCCGCACAACACGTGTTGCATAAAGGGATCCGTCATGCTTTAATAATGGCATCAAAAAGAGAGAAGAACACTGGCTGATGAAACAGATCCTCGTCCGTGAAGAACATCAGACGAAGCTGCCGCTGACGGGCCGAACACGACGTGGCCCGAGGACAGTGACGGCCTCTTAGGTGTTGGGAGGGTGGAAGGTTTTGGAAGTGGCTAGCATGGCTCGCACTTTGGCCATCAGATCCTGGAAACACAAGAACAGTGAGAGAGACAGATTAGTGGAGTGTAGAGAAAGACCTCCTAAATGATCTTTGTCACTTGGCTGACGGTAAGATCGTGAACTCATCTGTCCTGAAAAAGTTGAATGGTGTACGAAATGAAAACAGCCTCCATCACATTTACAGAAAGGCAAGACGTCTTAAAAATAACAGAATCTTTTACATGTAGGTGGTTTATATGATAAAAGCTGAAGAAGAACTTTTGAGAGGGTCACGATCAACGGCGACGTTACAGCATGGTGACACAGCGAGGCGTTCGGACGTCGACCATGATCGTAAACAAAAGCCCTGTTTCCACCAGAGGGTTCAGTTCGTTTTGGTACGGCTCGCTTTTTGTGCCGTTTCCATAGCCTAAAACCAGGACAGGACCTCTTATAAGTGAACTGTACCATCCTACATTTTGGGACCCTTCTGTTGGGGTGCCAAGTGCACTGATCCAACCCCAGAAGGTGGAGCTAAAAACACTGCAGTCCGTCGATTGGTCGAAGGAGATGTCACTTCCTGTGCAACAGCAGAACAACACATAACCTGCCATGTTTAAATCTCCACTCGTCTTTGTGACGATATCTCTCACGGCATACAGCCTTCTCTGAAACAAAGCTTGGTTGCACTTTGTAACTAGAAAGCACTCAGGGAGCGCAGACCTCCGCCAGCGCCACAGTCCTCAGCCATATTGTCATTTTGACCATAAATATTACTCCTACCTTTATTTCATCTAAATATTTAGATTCCTTGACCATGAAAACATACCATTAGCAACTGGATTCATAATGATATCTATTTTAGTTCAGTAGTTATTCACAGAAATCACATTTTTCGCCATGGCGGCCAGACGCTGATCCGGATCAACACCAAAATCGAAACACTTCTTCCTTTTCCCATGCTGAACATTTCCTGAAAATTTCATCAAAATCCATCCGTAACTTTTTGAGTTATTTTGTTCACGGACGGACGGACAGACGGACAAACTCTCCCGAAAACATAACCTCCTTGGCGGAGGTAACAAAAGCCACATGCTGATCACAAAAAAGAAGAATTGCTGGATGTCTTCCATCTTTGCTCTTTGTTTACTGTGTTGCATTTTCTTCTTCGTTGTATTTAATAGCCCGGTAAACTGTGTCGCGCTGCTATGACGTCATGCTATCGGCATCCGGCTTATACGCCGCCACTTTCAACTTCTGCCCTCTGGCCGCAGGTAGAGAACACTGAAATGGAGAAGGGCTCGCTTTAACAAGAGCTTTGTACCATCTGCCATCTCCATCCTGAACAAGACAACCCACTGACCAATGGGTTGTAATGGAAAATGCGTGCTCCATGGTTTTCTATGGTTTTTACATGGTTTTACATGTAATATCTGTTTCCCTAACTATGTTTTTCATGTTGTATATGTTCTTCTTCTATCTATCTATCTATCTATCTATCTATCTATCTATCTATCTATCTATCTATCTATCTATCTATCTATCTATCTATCTATCTATCTATCTATCTATCTATCTAGGGGTTTGGTTGGCTGTGGAAACGCAAACAGGATCAGGCTTTACTGATCCGGCCTGAGCCACACCATGCCGATCCACACCGGAGCACTTGTTGGAAATTGGGCTAAAGAGAAACGATGGAGGACTTCTAGTCCAGAAATTTTGTTAAATGAACATCCTTGCAACAGCAGTGAAGAAAACACTCTGAATCCATGGCTTATTTTAACATGTCGAGGTAAACGTTTTTGTTGCTGCTGCTGTTGCGTTAAGAACGATGGAAAAAAGACCAACACTTTTGGCTCCACCTTTAGTGTCAGTTTGGTAAACTCAGCACTGAACTGCTTGGTGAAATGATCGTGTTAGAGCTCTTACCACCATAAAGAACATGTAGAAAAACAGTAACAACATCAATGCAAGGCTCAAAACCATCATTGGATGCCTGTGACTCCATCTACTATATTAGAAACCAGAAGAACTGTGTGAAGGGAACATCACGAGTTCATAATCCACTTTTAAAGTCAGTCCAGTCTTTTGAAGAGAGAGTATAAACAGCTGGTTAAAATATATTACTGAATAAATCCTAAAAACAGACTCACATGTGATGTGTATTTTTCCTGATATAGTCTGTAGGCATCATCATTGTTCATCTTTTTCACTGGTGTTAGAAAAAGCTAAGTAAAGATTGCAAAAATTGGCAATATCGTAGAACTGCAATTTAAATCGAATCGACACCGAAAAAAATTGAATCAGGAGAAAAGCGTATTGTCCCAGCCCTACTAAACAACATCCTAAAGGTAAAAACAAACCCTAATCTGACTTACAAGGCCAACACTGATACATCCAGTTTCTTAAATGGTCACTTCAAGCTAACGCAAAACTTACAATGCTCCAAGAGAGTGAGTAACCAAAAAACAAAAATAAAATAAATAAAAGAGCTGAGATGCACCTTCTTCCAGCCTGTTCTCTGAATATTTCTCCAGACCGTTCTGAAACTAACCCAGCTCTAAAGTTTGTGTTTGAGACGACTGTGTCATGCGTCACAAACTGAGTTTTATATTTTTCCTAACAAATAAATAACCTCAGCTTCAAAAATAAATAGAAACCCATTCTCTGGGAACGAGTGTCCACTACAGTCAGATCAGATGGAAGATGCATTTGGCCGTGGGCAGCGACTGTATCTGTCCCAGTGTAGGGAGAAAGGTCACAGCACAGTAATGTCCAGTAAAACGGGTCACGGACGTGAACCTCAAAGTTTTTTATCAATGTCAGACCAAAGTGCTGCGGCCCATTTACTCCACGATTCAACCGTTTGCGTTGTAAAGCCTACAATCATCTGGGCTGACAGGAAAAAGTAATCTGCTTTAAAGGCTGGTTGTGTGATGGTGTGGGGGTGCACTACAGCCCATGCCATAGGTAACTTGCACAGTTACAGAGGCTCAATGATTTTTGTTTTTTTAAATGTATAAAACAGAGCCACTGGTCTGAGTGGGATTTATTGACTTTTATCCAAATGAAGGTACAAACAAATCACCTGTTACAAAGACAACACTATTCGTTTGTACAGTGGAAGAACATTTTCTCCATTTACTGAATTTTTGGGGTATAGGTAGACCTGTCACGTTAAATTTTGCTGGACGATAATTGTCCCAAAAATTATTGCGAATAAACGATATTATTGTCAATGTTATTTTGAAACATAATTTTTTATATTAATGTAATTATATGTCATAGTAAAGCAAGTAAACCATGTCAAAAGCAATGAACCTTAATTTCTTACGAGTATTTAACTGAAATTGGAAGGTCAAGATCTTTTAAATAAGAAAAAAAAAACAATATAATAAATTAAACAAACAAAAAAAGAGAAAAAAACAAAATGAAATAGGCTCTCTTTTGGGAAAAACTGCATGTAAAAAATCATTCTAACAATCAAAAACAAACAAAAAAATAGTTTCTGTAAAGAAAAAGAAAACCAAACTCTAATAAAAACTTACACAACAATAAAAACAATACATAAATGGAGTTTATACAGTTTCTGAATTGTTTGTGACACGTAAATTCTCCCAGTCAATTGAATTGTCTGTAAAATGTTCGTAACATTGCTGGCTTTCAACCGTATTGAAGGACTGCATTTCTTTTGCAATGTAGTGAACGACACTGTGAGCGCACCATTTTGCTCTGTTTTATTTGTATTTACTTTGCCAACCAAACGCCTCAGTAAGCACCTACAGTCGGGACGAGGCTCAGCTGCACCTCCCCTTCTTCATCGTCACTACTTTCAAACAAATCACATCTCAAATACCATATCGGCTCGTCAGTGTTCATGAGCTCATACCTTGTTTATTTTGTATAAAACCAAAACATTCCACCCTGGGGCTGTGGCATTCAGCTTAGGAACCATCGCTTTTGTGCCATCATTCATGTTAGTGTTTGTTTCCATGTTACTCCTCAGGATGCTCACTTCAGCTCTGTGTGTGAACGCGCGAGCAGCCCCGACTCCTCCTCAAAGATTGAATGAATGACAGATGCATCACTAACCCTAACCCCGCTCATTCTGCTATAGAACCAACACGCCCAGGCGTTGAGGAAAAATGGATGGAGTGAACCATCTTCTCATCCAACCTGTTTGGTGAAACGAGAGGAGGGAAACAAACACACATGCACGTCAATTTATCGAGGCCGGCAAACTTACCGAGGACGTTTTATTTATTGTTCAGTTAAAGCAGCACTACGGAAGATCTCCGCTTGACAGGATAGGGAACTCAACTACCCATGAGCTCTAGCGCGCGCATACTGTCGTAAGGATACAGATCTGCCGGTTCCGTGCATTTGTTTTGTAGGCGAATCACAGAAGCCAGGACTTTGCTAAAAGTATTCTTCTGTCTTCAGCGGCTGTTTGCAGGATGGATAGCGACGACGTAATGTATTTATTTTTGACTAAATGAAGATGTTAAAAATCGCTAAGTTCAACTTTGTTCGACGAGCTGGCGATATCACACACTTGAAATAGGTCTAAACAAAACTACATACTGGTACGTTCTGGATTTGTTGTGCTGTACTTTTTTCCTGTCAAGTTTTTTGAGGAACTTCGTCATAAATTAGTCGCCCAACATACCTGATAGTAGTCGGACGTCCCTCCTCGTCTTTTATTTCACGCCAGCGAGTGAACGCCGAACCGATGTTTATTCTGGTCGGAGCATTCAGCTTGTTTTTCTCTCGCTTTCTTTGTTTTGTATCCTCCGACAAAACTTTTCTCTTCCTAACGTTGTTGCCTCCGCCATGGTTAAAGCTCCGTGATTGGCTTACGCCGAGACTTCCGTGTTTTAAACTAATCGGGAATCGGGGGAAGTGACGTATGCCGTAAAGCAGTCCAAATGTGTAGTTTTTTAGTGTGGCAGGGTTCCCACCATCCACCTCGAAGTTACATAGCGCCAGTGAAAGGGATACAGACCACTCCAGACCATGACAGAGGTTTCATTGAACTCATTGTAAAGTGGTGGACCATCACAATGAATATAGAAGGATTATATTATGTCTGAAAAACTACATAGTGTTGGTTTAATTGATTTATTGATTATCCCGACAGGCCTAGGTATAGGTTTGTCTGACAGTGACCTGTTTAAATCTTTATGACATCTTTTCAAGGAATGTTACGAAATTTACAAAAATAGATATACACGAAGTGCAGAACTAAATAGCACACCACACGACGACCTTTTAGAAAAAAAAACTTAATTTCAAAAATATAAACATGGATGCCTGTGGGTCTCTGAGTTTCGTGCCAGCTGCTTAACCCCCACAGAGCCTGATGTAAAAAAAAAATCTCTTTCCAGCTAAAGTCCACGTTTACAGCCCGTACACTGCAGTTGATTCCTTCAGACATTTCTGCTCACTCCACTCCCAGGATTGTGTACGAGCGTCTTTCTCCAGTGTCACAAGCTTCATTTTGTTGTTCCAATAAATAAATAACCTTGGTCAGCCTCTAACGCTGATACAAACTCAGTCTTTGGGAAAAGTGTCCGCTACAATCAGATCATTTTGATGACCGACGTGCCGTGGGCGAGGACTTTATCTATCTTAGGTTAGAAAATGGTCCCAAAAGAAGGCAGTGATGTCACAGATCAGTAGAAATGGGTCAAGGGTAGGAAACAGCAGCTCCACAAACAGAGCATCATCAGAGAGAAAAGAGAAGCATAGATGAGTGGTCAGGGAAATAAATCATGTTTTATTAATGAGGATAATATATTACTGACCGCTGGGTAAGTGCTGGTGCTGCTGAACAGAAAGTGTTAATTTTCTACCCAAGAGTGATTCAGACACGCATGAATAAAACTCTACCCTTGAGCTCTTCTGACAGATGAGACAAATGAAAAGCTGTAATCACAGAGGGAAGGAGCTGTCATATCAAATCATGGCCGAGGATGTTTCCGTCTAAACCCCCGTGTATCCCAACAAACACAAACATGCCCAAAGTACACACAGTACTTTTTACCAGACAGAGAATGTGCTGCATATTTTGACACATTGCTATTACACTGGGACTGACCCTGAACTCGTGAGCTTTGGGCTGCCTGCAATAATAAAAGTAAACCTTGAGTCCAACAAAGTTAGTTACTCAAAAAAGGCCTTGGACATCCCAGAAGTATTTAGGTCCATCATTACTGATCATTAAAAATGGAGTATTCAAGGAGCGCTCCTATTCTGTCTGAACACAGAGCTATCACCAAGCACCAGGGAATTTGGTACCATTGCCAAAGAGGTTGTGTTTCTAATGGCCCTTTTCCATTAGCCCAACTCTACTCTACTCTACTCGCCTTGTGCTGCTTTTCCATTAGCCCCAGTCACCTGCCCAACGGGGTGCAGTGTCGCTGTAAACAGCTGAGCGGCACTGCAGTGACGTCATTTTGAGTGCGACACAACAATCTGTGTCTTTTTGTCACGAACAGAGTAAAAAAGGAAAGCAGAAGAAGGCTGCAGGTGGTAAGAAGAAATACCCCTTGTGAAGCACAGGAGAGTTTTGGAAGCTATACAACAGAATGAAGCCGAGGACGAGAGCAATCCAGCTGCAAAGAAAAGACGGATGAGGGTAAGCTAACGGTAGCTACCGCTAGCATGCTAGGTTGTCACGCTCATGACTCATCGATGACAACATTGTCTGACCAATCAGTAGCCGGCAGTCGGTGACGTCATCTTTTAGTATCAACTCAGCTCGCTTGGAACCAGAGCGGAGTAGGTACTAAAACTATCTTGTTTTAGGAGGTACCAGGCTAGTGGAAACACGCTGCAAACGGAGTAGAGCCGAGTAGAGTAGGGCCAAGGTGTGCTAATGGAAAAGGGCCATATCTATCATCATCTATCATTCCTGATTCGATTCTGGTGGTTAAATGAATTCAGATGCTGATCCAGGACTTTTTTGGATGACTTGCTAACATATATACTGCACTCATACTAAAATTAGCGGGTCAACGCGTGTTTCTCCAAAGTGGGTTACAATCGGCAAGTGGCTCTTTTCCCACTGCCAACAGATCTGGGGTTAAACAGGTTTTTTTTGTTTTACTAGTTCACCACATTTTGGAAAACAACTTGCCAGACAAAGTTGGAAATGCTTTGGCGGAGAATCTCCAAGAACTTCTAGTTTGTGGTATTTACAGGAATTTTTTAAATATTTCACAATCTGTCAAGAATTTTCTTTCTCATGTTCTGGATTGTTTCTTGTGTTGTACTTATTCTGGGATGCACATCACATCAAAAGAGTGAGGACTTATGTGCTTGAAATTTTATCTTTTTAAGCCTAGTTTTTTTTTATGCTTCTTGTGCTTTTGTTTGAGGTCTGTGGGTAGACTTGGAAAGTGAGCTTGGCCTCTGGACACTGTTAGGGTATCAGCACACTGACTCGTATTCAATCCTTACTAATCAACAAACATGCTTATAACTCACTCCGTCTTGTTTGCTGTTGCCGTGTGGCAGATGTGTTCAAAGTTGGCAGAAATCTGTAGCCTTTAGTTTCTAATGACAAACTGTGTTTTTGAAGCTCCAGATGGAAACACATCTGTATGCAGAGGAGTCTGTCGGGGAATCAGAGGGTGAAGGGGGACGGCGCATAAATGTTAGCTGTAGCCTGAGGTTTTCTAATTATTATTGTAATTATTAACAGCTTGTACAAACAGCACGGACATCTTTTTCTATTTCATTAAGTCTGGGAGGAAAGCTGTGCTGTAAAATTATTCACCTTAGTGTGCCAGGGAGGCAAAAACCTCACGTGATAACTTGGCAAGTCCAACCATGGAAAACAAAAACCAACTACAAACAAAACGAAACAAAGAAAGGATTGGTATGTACATCGGTATGACCCAGTCGGTAAAAGTCTGATGCCTCCAGAAATCTTTCTCAGCCTCCAGGGTGAACTCGGGTTATATTTCATTCATCAGCTGAAGAATAAACACACTTAAAGGTAAAAATATAAATGCATTCAATGAAGACTATTTAGGCACAACACTGTTTAGCTAATGCAATAAGGCGACTATGCAGTCTTAATTAATAAAGAAACAAAACATTATGAGTATAGTCTAGACCAGGGCTGAACAATTTACGCTAACGAAATGGCCCCATTACTTTTGTCGTCATTACCAGAGAGCCAAATTGTTTTAATTTGTAGTTCTCAACTTGAAAACTTCAGTTTGTCATGATTAAAAAAAGAAGCAATTGTTGAGCATTGAAAAGATAAAAAAATATACCCGATGGAATTAGACTCAAAACCAATGAGCAACGTTAAATTTAATGGGCTTAGCAGAGAATTCAACCCTTTTTCAGATGTTTTATGGGAGTTAGAGAGTATTTACTGATCATTAATGTATTAATTTTATAACTTAAAATACAAATGCAATTTATAAAGCATACAGTTTAACATGAAAGACAAAATTTTCTTGAAAATATTCCCATTTTGAATATATTTATGACAGACTTTGTTTTATTCTCTTTGTGCATTCTTTTTTAGTAAAGGCCATTAATTATTAGAGGTTTCCAAAAATATTGATACCGCAATATATCACGATAATTTAACCAACGATACAATGTTGATATTTAAAATCTTAACCTCAATTATTTGGTAAAAATAAAAACTCATATTTTATTCGAGTTGGAAATAAAATACAGCTTATAAATATGTATGTACAAGACACACTTCAGACAGCGACAAAAGAAATATGTTTTTTTTTTTTTTACTTCCTGTTGTGCTGTCAGGAACTCAAAGCACTTTGTTCCTCATGTGTTCAGTTACAGTTTGAGCTGCACTGCAGGTTTGTATGCTTTAAATACTTTATTAAAGGGAAAACAAGAATAATTTCTTTGCAACATTAGTTTAAGTTATTTGATGAACTTTCAGGTTAAGTGTATGTAACTGCATTTGACATATTTCAATAACAATAAAATGGAAAAGTTGTTTTCAATCAAATACCTATGACTTGATTTATATTTTCAGCTTGAGTAATATTGTGTGATTTACATAAATACCATCTGTAGTTTTCTCTTAGTTAACTGTAGAATATCGCACTACATCACATATATCATGATATTATGATATCGTGACCCAAGTATCGTGATACGTATCATATCGTGTGGTTCTTGCCCCGTCCAGGAGCAGGCTGGCTAAAATCTATCCAGGCTCTGATCCGTCTTGCCCGAGATGTAACCTGGAGCCAGTGGATCTTAGCCATATGTTTTGTCTCACTTATGTATGGCAAAGTCATCAGTCCTAACCCTTTAACTTCTGTCTTTGGTGCTGGATGGGACACATCTATTGGCAAGTCAGGCTGAGGCTATAGCTTTTTCTACGCTATTGGCCAGATGACTGATTCTTCCAAATTGGAAAAAGGCCGTACCACCCTCACATGATCGTTGGGTTGATGAGTGATGGCACACCGCAAACTTGAACACCTTAAGTACACCACTCGAGGCTCCTCTCGCAATTTCTATAAAGTCTGGCAACCATTTTTGTGTTATGTTCAACAGGAATTTCTCTCTGTGGGTACAGGCAATCCTGGCGGCTGATTTTATTGTAATTTTATTCAAATTACATTTCAAATCTATTCATACCGTTTATCTCTTTTTTTTCTCCCCCTTATCCGTCCTCCCCCCATATGTCGATAACTTAGTGAATGATCTAATATAAGCACATTTGTGAGCACAATTGTTATCTGTTATTTGTACTTAGTACGTTGTTAGACTTCTATGTAGGCTCTATGTGCACTGTTATTGTGCTGTTTCCTGGCTGAATGTTTTGAATATATAAAAACTCAACAAAAACACCTGAATAATATTGTGTGGTTCTTGCAGTTACTCACTCCTATTAACTGTAATGCTTGAAATGCTCTGTGAGTAAACATTTGCAGATGTTAACTCACTCCAGAGTTTCATCTTTAATGTACAATTTAAGCAAGCATTTAAAGAAGCTTCATAGTTTTTCCTTCAGACAAGAACATCCTCACTGCATTTATCGTTAAAGACAGAGATGATAGCAAAACTCTTTTTTCTGTGTTTACAACACTTTAGCTATTGCAGACAAGTGAATCAAAATGTTCCAACAAACTGAATCAGGTGCTCGTCCAACAAAATTTAACGTTTGATTTGGAAAAGTCGGTGCCACATCTTTGAGTTTCTTGTTTTTCCTACTGTTGTTCCGTACTGATGGTTGTCTTTGCCCCTTCCGCTACATTACCCTTCTTCAAAAACAACCTTCATTAAGAATCTAAAATGAACCTTGAGACTAAACTCCAGGTTTAACCAATCATCCATCAAATATATGTCTGGCAGAGAGGAGGGTCGGACCAAAGATGCAAAGAACGATGACAAACGGGAGGAAAATGAGAAATGTCTGAAGCAAAGAGCGAGCAGCCCCCTCAGGGAGGAAGAGGCCATTAGGCAGATGAGGACGAGCTGAATTATTCAAGATGTGTTTGTAAAACATCACAGATGGGGTATAAGTAGTTAGAGCCTGTGCATGTTGCAGTGCGAGCGTGTTTTCATGAGTGAACTTCTATGATACTGTGACGAACGCTGGAGAATGGATGATTAGTCAGTCTGACATGACGAGAAGCAGAAAGACTAAAGATGTGTTTTCTCCTCTGAGAGAGAAAATGAAGAGACGAGAAATGTGTGGAGTCTGTATCTGCTGAGCAAACACCTGCCTCTGTCCCACGCAGGAGTGACAGCACTCTGCAGATTCAGAGTTTCTGCTGCATTCAACATCTACTGACCTCTATTAGCTTCAGTCAAAACACTGCAGCCTCTCCATTTTCTGTGCAGATTTGTTTCCCATTGATACGACAGCAGCAAGGCCGGCTGTTTGAATCCAATTTTTAATCCTGTGAAACCCTCTCTAAAGTCTCCAGTGTTTTAAATTAGTGCTGCGTGATAAAATGATTTAATTTTAATGGAAACTTGTGCTTTAAACAATCATAAAAACAAGATTATCATTGAACCTGTGGTTGTTGAACATGAGAGGCAGAGCACGCTGGTGTGTTTGCCTTGAGGCGAGTGTAGATGTGTCCTGGTATCTGTAAGACTGAACAACTGAAAACAGAGGAACTTAAACTTAAACTCTGGTCTTTAAGACGAGATAGGCCTCAGTGTCAAAAATACTGAAAGTTTGCAGAAAGGACAAAGTTTAACAGCATTAAGGACAGGTTTGGATCAGTTTAAGAGCCTTGGACGGAAAATCTTGGAAACAAAGTTTGAAAACCACTGATTTAAACTCAAACCCCATTCACACCGGCAATAAAAACCCTGAAATTTCCTGAACTTTACTCTTGTGTGACGCATCAACAGCTGAGTTTTAACCAGGACTTATTTGGGCAATTCCCTCGCACCCCATGAGTATTTTATCAGTTTAAAGTCAGTGTGAGTCTGAGTGTGAACGCTGCAGTGATGTTTGGGTGATAAGACCCGTGAGACCAGCACAAAACCAGAGAAGGCAGATTTGATGGGACATATTAAAAACAATCACTGTTATGGGAGACTTTTTACTGATTATAAGGGACTAACACAAACTCAGATGTGCGTCTAAACTTAACACAGTGTTGTCTCCACTGCTCACCATCACAGTTTTGTTGGACTACGGCTCTAAAATGATTTTCATGTGGTCATGCTGTCCTTGGATTCAGAGAAAAAATGCTTCAGCTTTCTTTCTCTGGTGTAACTGTCCTGTTCTCATTTTCACCTAAATCTGAAATATGTCCAAGCGTCAACTTTTAAACTCTCCGGTGGTGTCCCTAAAGTGCGACTCGCTTCCTCCATGTTTTTTTGACTGCTGTAGTAACATCTCAGAGATCTTGTTCAGTGTAAAGCAGCGCTAAACGTGAGACGAGCAGGGTTGATACCACAGGCTGCTTCTCGGACCGTCAAATGAAGAACAAACTACCAACGTCAAAAGAATGATCTTCGGATTTTATGGATCGATTCTGAACCATTTAAAGGGAAATCGATTAAAATTGATTAAACTGATTTTTTTTAACCCAGCCCCACACTGTTCCAAGTCAGAATGATCAAAACTTAAAAAAAAAAACAGTTCCTGATGACTAAGGATGTTTGATGAGACTCTTCTTGAAGCTGTCTTACTGTTGTTTTTAAACTGACCAGAATATACAGTATGTTGTGGGTCCTTCTGCTCTCACTTAAATTATAGTGAGAGCTGTTTTAGTAGAGGGGCAGAGCAAACTAGTTAAACTAGGCAGTGCATTCAATAAACTACAGGAGACAAATCCCACGAACTGCAGCATGCCTGACAGTTTAACCTTGATTATCATGTTTACATTCATGGACAAGCCACATTTACTAAAACGCGAGACCTGACCAATCACCAAGCACTGTGCAGAAGCGTGATTCAAAAATAAGAGACGCACTGTAAGGGACCTTTAAATTGGCAGAAAGAAAACAGGTCTACTGTTAAAGCTATGGTCTACGATTTGGAAGCTTGGTACATCTTAATAACACCGTTTATAAGGCCGTTATGGTCCTATGGTCCGATTTACGCAATATAAAGACCAAAAAGAATGAAATAAATCCATTCAGTATATCCGCTGCAAAGCAGCATAATAGTTGACCAATCCAAACCGCCATTCCCCGCGGTTCGGATTGGTCCGTGAGTCCATCCAATCCCCTGTCTCCCCTGCTATGCACCGTCCCGCACATGGTCCCGCCTCCTATCCACTACCTCCCTCATGTACCGGGAGCAGCTAGCTGCACAGCTACTGAAGCGTCATGTAGCCAGAGAAGACCAGCACCGAAACCGGGAGGCAACTTCTTCTGTTACCCTCCACATCAAAGGGAAGGAAACGTAGAAGTTTCGAGGAAAAGGCTGAAGTGAGGAAGAAATATATATATATACATATATATAAAGATATTGTTAGGAGGCGACACGAGCTGGGGGGCGGGATCTTGGGACACGGACGGGAGGGGTGAAGTGGGGGCAGGCTGTGTTTTTCAAATCTGTCTCAACAGCCAAACTGGTTTTCAGATCGTAGACCCGAGCTTTAGAGGAAACACCTGCGTAGTGTTCTTGTTTGTTCAAAGATCACTACTGGAGAAAAGTGACCAGCGGAGGTGGGCAGCGTGACCTGCTGGCTCTGGGTTTTATTTTTGACATGTGCCACTGTTTCTGTGGAGAGCTTGAGCTGACGGACCTATAAACTCTACATGACAAAAACAGATGCTACTAAACATAACCTGCAGAAATCAGCTTGACAGAGCTGCATGTGAGAGGAAAACTAAATAAAAAGACATGAAAACCGCGTCTGAAAGAGTGAGGGAGGGGTTAAATTTATACATGTGAATATTAAAGCTAATGTGTCCCTGTGTCGGTTTGAAACCCCAGGCTTATCAGGTGGACAAATAGCATAAAAACATCCTTTTTTATACATTTAACAAGCTCTCCTCTTTCCTTCTTGTTGCCTGGTACGTGCGTCTGCATGTGATTGAGGTGCAGTTTGGAATTAGCATGACAGCAGCCATAAATTGGACATTAGACTTTGAAACAAGCTGGAGCGGAGGAGGAACGTGCTCTGGGATCAGGATTCATTACTAAGGTGTGTGTCAGGTTACATTGGGATTATTGTGTGATGCTCTTATCCAGGCACAGAGTGTATTTTAAAGCAGGATCCAACATTTAAATGAGGAAAACGGCGCTTCGTAGTGTAATAAATGAAAGACACAGACGATCAATTAGCTCTACTCTACCCTACAGAAAACACACAGTTTCTTTTATATACTGGTTCATCACTTAGCTCTACTCTACTCTACAGAAAACACACAGTTTCTTTTATATACCGGTTCATCACTTAGCTCTACTCTACCCTACAGAAAACACGCAGTTTCTTTTATATACTGGTTCATCACTTAGCTCTACTCTACCCTACAGAAAACACACAGTTTCTTTTATATACTGGTTCATCACTTAGCTCTACTCTACCCTACAGAAAACACACAGTTTCTTTTATATACTGGTTCATCACTTAGCTCTACTCTACCCTACAGAAAACACACAGTTTCTTTTATATACCGGTTCATCACTTAGCTCTACTCTACCCTACAGAAAACACACAGTTTCTTTTATATACCGGTTCATCACTTAGCTCTACTCTACCCTACAGAAAACACACAGTTTCTTTTATATACCGGTTCATCACTTAGCTCTACTCTACCCTACAGAAAACACACAGTTTCTTTTATATACCGGTTCATCACTTAGCTCTACTCTACCCTACAGAAAACACACAGTTTCTTTTATATACCGGTTCATCATTTAGCTCTACTCTATCCTACAGAAAACACACAGTTTCTTTTATATACTGGTTCATCACTTAGCTCTACTCTACCCTACAGAAAACACACAGTTTCTTTTATATACTGGTTCATCACTTAGCTCTACTCTACTCTACAGAAAACACACAGTTTCTTTTATATCCTGGTTCATCATTTAGCTCTACTCTACTCTACAGAAAACACACAGTTTCTTTTATATACTGGTTCATCACTTAGCTCTACTCTACTCTACAGAAAACACACAGTTTCTTTTATATCCTGGTTCATCACTTAGCTCTACTCTACAGAAAACACACAGTTTCTTTTATATCCTGGTTCATCACTTAGCTCTACTCTACTCTACAGAAAACACACAGTTTCTTTCATATACCGGTTCATCACTTAGCTCTACTCTACTCTACAGAAAACACACAGTTTCTTTTATATACTGGTTCATCACTTAGCTCTACTCTACTCTACAGAAAACACACAGTTTCTTTTATATCCTGGTTCATCACTTAGCTCTACTCTACAGAAAACACACAGTTTCTTTTATATACCGGTTCATCACTTAGCTCTACTCTACCCTACAGAAAACACACAGTTTCTTTTATATACCGGTTCATCATTTAGCTCTACTCTACCCTACAGAAAACACACAGTTTCTTTTATATACCGGTTCATCACTTAGCTCTACTCTACCCTACAGAAAACACACAGTTTCTTTTATATACCGGTTCATCACTTAGCTCTACTCTACCCTACAGAAAACACACAGTTTCTTTTTTATACAGGTTCATCATTTAGCTCTACTCTACCCTACAGAAAACACACAGTTTCTTTTATATACCGGTTCATCACTTAGCTCTACTCTACCCTACAGAAAACACACAGTTTCTTTTATATACCGGTTCATCACTTAGCTCTACTCTACCCTACAGAAAACACGCAGTTTCTTTTATATACCGGTTCATCACTTAGCTCTACTCTACCCTACAGAAAACACACAGTTTCTTTTATATACTGGTTCATCACTTAGCTCTACTCTACCCTACAGAAAACACACAGTTTCTTTTATATACCGGTTCATCATTTAGCTCTACTCTACTCTACAGAAAACACACAGTTTCTTTTATATACCGGTTCATCATTTAGCTCTACTCTACAGAAAACACACAGTTTCTTTTATATACCGGTTCATCACTTATCTCTACTCTACCCTACAGAAAACACACAGTTTCTTTTATATACCGGTTCATCACTTAGCTCTACTCTACCCTACAGAAAACACACAGTTTCTTTTATATACTGGTTCATCACTTAGCTCTACTCTACCCTACAGAAAACACGCAGTTTCTTTTATATACCGGTTCATCACTTAGCTCTACTCTACTCTACAGAAAACACACAGTTTCTTTTTTATACTGGTTCATCACTTAGCTCTACTCTACCCTACAGAAAACACACAGTTTCTTTTATATACTGGTTCATCATTTAGCTCTACTCTACCCTACAGAAAACACACAGTTTCTTTTATATACTGGTTCATCACTTAGCTCTACTCTACCCTACAGAAAACACGCAGTTTCTTTTATATACCGGTTCATCACTTAGCTCTACTCTACTCTACAGAAAACACACAGTTTCTTTTTTATACTGGTTCATCACTTAGCTCTACTCTACCCTACAGAAAACACACAGTTTCTTTTATATACTGGTTCATCATTTAGCTCTACTCTACCCTACAGAAAACACACAGTTTCTTTTATATACTGGTTCATCATTTAGCTCTACTCTACCCTACAGAAAACACGCAGTTTCTTTTATATACCGGTTCATCACTTAGCTCTACTCTACTCTACAGAAAACACACAGTTTCTTTTATATACTGGTTCATCATTTAGCTCTACTCTACCCTACAGAAAACACACAGTTTCTTTTATATACCGGTTCATCATTTAGCTCTACTCTACCCTACAGAAAACACACAGTTTCTTTTATATACCGGTTCATCATTTAGCTCGTTAATGGATGGATATTTTTACTAATTTATCAATTACTATTAACAGCGTTCTCTACCATTTACTGGTTTAACTCCTCAACATGTCTAAGCTTTAAGGGTTAATTTGCTCTTTTGACTATTCTGTTAAATATTTTCTCTCTTTTTTGATTTGTTTTATGTCACATTAACTTTCTCTACTTTTATCTTTGGTCCTCTTGGTCTCATTTTACACTGTTGTGTTTTTCTATTGCCTGGGCTCCCATGTTCTTGTTTTTTCTATACTGATTTGGTTTATTCCTGAAATACACCAGCTGTTTCAATCCTATCAGTATATACTATTTCCTTTGACTCTCGTGGTCTCTGATGACCTGATTGATTTTATTCTGCCTTTTTCTGCCTTTGTTTTGACTGTTAAAGCACTTTGTAAACTTCTGTTTTCAAAGGTGCTAAAAAAATAAAGTTATCATTATTGTTATTACTATTGTTATTATTACCACTTTTATTTTAATTTTATCTTATTATTACAAGTATAATTATTACGATTATTATTATTATTATTTATTATTATTGTTATTACTACTTTTGGTATTATAACTATTTTTATTTTAATTTCATTTTTATTATAACAATTATTATTATTATCATTATTATTATTATTATCAATTATAATTATAATTATTATTACTATTTTTATTTGTATTATTACAATTATTATTATTACAATTACTATTATTATTATTATTACTAATATTATTATTATTATTATTATTATTACTTTTTTATTTTATTTTTATTATGACAATTATTATTAATATTATTATTACTACTATTTTTGTTTTAATTTTATTTTTATTATTACAATTATTATTATTACAATTCTTCTTATTATTATTGTTATTATTACCATTTGAATTTGAATTTTGTTATTATTACAATTGCAATTATTATTATTATTGTTATTGTTTTTATTACTTTTTTTATTTTTACAATTATTATTTTTACTATTCATTCTTCTTCTTCTTCTTCTTCTTCTTCTTCTTCTTCTTCTTCTTCTTCTTCTTCTTCTTCTTCTTCTTCTTCTTCTTCTTCTTCTTCTTCTTCTTCTTCTTCTTCTTCTTATTCTTATTCTTATTCTTTTTATTATTATTTCTGGAAACTGATCAGCCCAGTCATCTGACCATGATCTGACAGAAAGAGGGCAGGACAGGTTGTAAAAAATGCCCAAATCAACCAGATATGCTCATGTGATGCAGCAGAATAACAAAGAAACAGTAACAGCACCCACGTTGGCTGTAGGGGAAGTACCTGAAAACACAGGCTGCTGACTACAGAGCGAGTCCAGTCTTTTAACACCTGCCTTCAGCACACCTTTGTCACCCACAGAGTCTGTTTGGACCAGTGTCAGGCTGCAGCAGTATGTAAGGCTACAGCAGTGACTCCCCTGTCCACAGAGCTCTACATGAAAGAGCTGGAATAAAGCGCAGTCAGCATCAGACTCCAGGCATTTACATCGCTGGCTCCAGGAGTTATGGAAACATTTTTACAGCTTTAGATGCAGCATGAAAGAGACTAAGCATTAAAGGCCCACCAACCCTGTGCACCCCCCGTCACTCCAAAAGAAAAGACATAACATTACCAGCTTATGTGCATTTTTACAACACAGTGAGGTTATCTTATGACCTGTTTGCTTCACTTTCCTTAACAGCGTCTCTTTGCTCATGTTTTTGCCAGGGGGATGTTCATGGTCTTTGACACAAACACACTGACTGACATCCTTTTCTGATGCAGAGAGCTCACACATGTTTCTTTGTGTAACAACATATTTGGAACATTTACAACACCACTGATGAGCTTGTCTTAAGAGTAGGGATGTAAAGGTTATTGGTAAAACTATAAACCGTGCTAAGTATCATCGTTTCCTATTTTAAGTAACAGTAAACATTGTTTGGTCACCACACTGTGTGAATAACTCGCGGTGAGGCTGCAAATTGCCTGGAAAAGCCGAAATTTTGTGTCTGCACCTTGGTAAAGAAGCAGTTGGTGCCTGCACAAACATTTTGCCTTGAAAGTCTGAAGTCTCGTTCATGTTTTAAGGATTTCATCAATCATAATTTGGAGGAGATCTGCAAGGCAGAGGGGAGACCAGAGGAGAGTCTTGAAGGAGGCTAACTGAACAGGAACTATCAGGAACTATCAGGAACTATCAGGAACTATCAGGAACTATCATCAGTAAAAGAAACTCCTGGACATGGTCTAATATAACGAGCTGTAACATGGACACTAATGCTGCAGGCAAACTAAAATGTGTGTGTGTTTGTAAAATAGGCTAAATTTATTTTTGGTCATCTCAAAACTTTGATCATATTCATTTATATTTGCTTGTAAAAATAATCCCATTTACGTTTTCCTTTTCTTATTACATTTATGAAGGAGTAATTCCGTTAGTAACTCAGTTACTTTTTCGGGTGAGTAACTAGTAACTATAACTAATTACTTTTTTAAAGTAACGTGCCCAACACTGTGTATAGTTGATCAAATCTACAAATATAACAGTTAAAGGCTCTGGATGCCCAAACAGATGATTAAAGTAAATAAAAGGTGTCTTTGGACCCATGTGACCATGAAAATGTTTTTTTCATTGACACTTTCACAAATCTATGAAATTTAAAGAACCAAAATCTGTCAAAAAAAAAAAGTCAACCTATACTCACCTTCTCCTGGTCTAACCAACCAGAGTGTCTGAAAACATCTAATGGCCCTTTTCCACTAGCACGCCTTGGCCCTACTCTACTCGGCTCTACTCGATTAGCAGCGTGTTTCCACTAGCCTGGTACCTCCTAAAACAAGCTAGTTTTAGTACCTACTCCGCTCTGGTTCCAAGCGAGCTGAGTCCATACTAAAAGATGACGTCACCGACTGCCGGCTACTGATTGGTCAGACAATGTCGTCATCGATGAGTCATGAGCGTGATGACCTAGCATGCTAGCGGTAGCTACCATTAGCTTACCCTCATCCGTCTTTTCTTTGCAGCTGGATTGCTCTCGTCCTCGGCTTCATTCTGTTGTATAGCTTCCAAAACTCTCCTGTGCTTCTCAAGGGGTATTTCTTCTTACCACCTGCAGCCTTCTTCTGCTTTCCTTTTTTACTCAGTTTGTGACAAAAAGCCACAGATTGTTGTGTCGTGCTCAAAATGACGTCACTGCTCAGCTGTTCACAGCGACATTGCACCCTGTTGGGCAGGTGACTGGGGCTAATGGAAAAGCAGCACAAGGCGAGTAGAGTAGAGCCGAGTAGAGCCGAGTAGAGTAGAGCAGAGCTAACGGAAAAGGGCCACATGTTGTTCCTCAGGGCTTCTAAATAACAAACAAATTCAATGACAGAGAATGAAAACAATCCAAAACACTACTAAAAAGACGCTTTTCTTTCTGTTAAAGTAAAACTGCCAGCCCTCAAATGATCAAAAAGAAAATGCAGTTGTTAACACGCAGCTCAATTAAATCCACATGATTAAATGTTGTGATAAACATGTTTTCAGTTTAAGAGAATTCCTCACTGCTGTTTGTTTGTTACAAATATGACAGGATGACTGTGGCACCACAGCTAAAGCCTGAGTGTGTCTGACATATTTGGGTTCAATTCTACATCAATTACTGCTTAAATGTCAGGCAGTGCTGTGATTACTCTCACAGCGTAGGAAGACTTACTCTTTGTTTTACAGAGGAAGTGCATGCATGCACAGCTTGGTTTGTGATTGCTGTAATTTAATGAAAAATAGTCTTGTGTTCTTCACACTCCACGGGGGGCTGTGGCTCCTGTGAGTCCGACCACAGTCGCAGCCGTCCTGTCAAAAACACAGTACTATTTTAATAATCTTTAATGTTAAATGTAACGTGTGTTTCAGCCTCTAATTTACTACAGCTGTGTCTAATTATTCATGGTACTTATTATCTATATTCACTGTATTACTGTATTTGTATAATTGTATCTGTATTCTGTATATTTTATTGTACTCTAAATCCTGACCAGGGACAAAGACTGCATGTTAGCTGAAGCTACATGTCTAATATACATTCACATTTTCCCATTTTCAGTGGCAATGTTGTATCTATCGTCCCTGTTAAATAAACATTAAATACATAATAAATAATAAATTATACATAAGTTAAATACATAAATACATTTTTGAAGGGAACTCCTATTTTTGGACTTTTTCTTATGAATCCTTAGATATGAAAATAGGATGTGTATGTCAACTTAAAGCTATGGTCTACGATTTGAAAGCTTTGTACAACTTAATAACACCGTTTATAAGGCCGTTATGGTCCTATGGTCTGATCTACGCAATATAAAGGCCAAAAAGAATGAAAAAAATCCATTCAGTATATCCACTGCAAAGCAGCATAATAGTTGATCAATCGGATTGGTCTGTGAGTCCATCCAATCCCCTGTCTCCCCTGCTCCGCACCGTCTCACCCATGGTCCTGCCTCCTCCCCACTACCTCTCTCATGTACCGGTGATCAGCTAGCTGCACAGCTACTGAAGCATCATGGAGCCGGGAGGCTGCTTCTGTTACCCTCCACATCGAAGAGAAGGAAACGTAAAAGTTTCGAGGAAAAGGCTGAAGTAAGGAAGAAATATGAGCAATACAGGTCCCAACAGAGACTCAACATTGGAGAATCGTACGGTGGAAAAAGCTGCAGAATGATTTGGGACTGGCAGCCACCACCGGCTGGGCAAACGACCGCAGCACTGGCCGCCGGCCGCAGCACTAGGCGCCGACTAGCAAATGGCCGTCCGACTTTCAGCACCGGCCGTTCCGCCCCTGGTTGAACAGGTAATAGCTTTGTTTACTACAGTGGGAGATGTCTGCTGAATAACTCTGGTTAATCTGTGCCTATACTGGCTAATGACTGAACGTTGTTGGTCGCAGCGGGTAGGCTCTGTGATTTTAGCATAAGTTAGCCACGCAGCGTTAGCATTGTAAACTGAGCTGGTGAGGACACGCCGAGAAACGTAAATCCTCTCCCACAATCGGCTAACAGTGGTGAAGCCAGACCCGCTTCGCCGCCCGTCCAATTGAAATGGCTACTGCTGTGTGTGACAAGGGGGATGACTGTCGTGTTTGTTACTTTCAGTTGAGCTGAGTTGTTTTTGAAGTTGTTGTCGCTGCTGATATTTTCTGCCGGCCGTCTTCTTGCTCTATCAGAGGGGGCGTGTTGTTAGGAGGCGACACGAGCTGGGGGCGGGATCTTGCAACACGGAGGGGAGGGGTGAGTGAAGGGGGGGCAGGCTGCGTTTTTCAAATCCGTCTCAACAGCCAAACTGGTTTTCAGATTGTAGGCCCTAGCTTTAATCTTTCTTAACAGAATCCGAATCAGAAATGCTTTGTTAAAGTCCAAGGTGGGATATTTACATCTATCATTTTAGGTATCTTAGATTTACTTTTCAACTGCTATTTGAATTTTCTAATTTCCCAAAGGGATAAACAAAGTTTAATCTAATCTAATTAACCCATTTAAATTATGTGACTGATGTCAACATTTCTTTAATCAAAGTTTACACCCATTCAAGGTTGTAGCCAGCATGAATTTTAACACTGATTACAACAAACATTTTTGACTTAAAGGTCTGACACCAGAGTTCAGACTGCAGGTTTACACTGGTGGCTAAAGGCAATAATGTTGTTTGGCCAGTTAGGTATTTTTCACAGTTATAGGTCGAGTTATAGGTCACAAGGTGATTTCTGTGAATCACCTTGTATCTGTTTGAACATACATTTCCCATAATGCCCATAAAAAGTCTGATTTGATATGTTGTACAATAGAACACAAAACCTTGTGAAGTGGACTATTCTACAAATCCATGGGCAATGGACAGAAAATGTGCATCAATATTTTAAAGTATTTTTTGTCCTGCAAGCCCAAATCTGATCTGTAAATGTACCTGCTGATGGCATGTATATCAACAACATTAAACGTGGTGGAAGATTTCATTGTTTATTTTTTCTGTTTTATTCAACAGAAGAAAGAAAAACTACCCAAGAAATGTACTAAGAGTTTATGTATGGAGATAGACTGTGCAGCAGTATGATGATAATAAGTAACTGTAGAGCTCACCGACTTTTTTCCTTTTCAGAATCTGATTTGCCAACTTGCGTCAACTTTTTCTGTTTAATTAGTAAAGACGAGCACCACGTCAAGAAATGTTAAGGTGTATTTTGACTTTCCTGTTGTGATTTTTAACATATAATACAAAGTTTATTAATGCAATTGTGTTGCACATCAAAAACTGCCAAAGAAATATTCACAATTTGGTCCAATTTAACTGCTTCACCTTTGGGTGTAAAATCCTTAAAGGTGAAATAAAAAACTGGTTGTGCTTTTGTAAAGGCTGCAGACAGCTTTTTGACAAACCCGCTGACAGACAATGATCACGGTGAGGCACTTAGTGAGACTGTGCCACTTAAACACAGCTCACATGGCCATTTCAAGCCTCCTCTGTGACACTTCACCTCCACTGTGAACATCGCAGAGACTCGTCTTTGTCTCCAGAGGTGGAGACAGAGGCACAACCGGGACAGAGCAACAAAGGAGAGAGCTATAGCTAACGGATTGAGCTAAGAGGATGAGAAAGTTGTGACACACCATGTGACGATTGTTGACGTGTTACTTAAGCATCCCACCCCGACACCAGAGAAATCAGAGATAAGGTGAACTCATCACAGCTTGTTGATTTTTAGAGCTGCAGCCCGAACAAACAAAATGTCTACCTGCTGCCGTGGTCTATTGTGTGCGTCATGTCTTTGACAAAGAGGCTCCCCCGGTGCATGTCCCACAGGCACCAACCTATTTGTCTGCACAAAGCCGTAACCACTGTGAATTGAGGACGCCAATTTTGTTTGGACTAAAATTAATCTCTCAATGTGCAATGAAGGCAGAATGTCAGCATGGTACATCTGTGCAGGGTGGCAACCTAAAATGATCTTTATTTTCTTTTTTCTAGATAATAAAAAAACATATCAGCCCAGTGCAAAACACAAAGCAGTTGTTCAGTCTAAAAACTTAAATCTACAAGAAACTTCTAATGAAACTAAACAAACACAAAGCTCTAACTGATAAAGTGAAGCTGGAATTTGATGTTGCAAACCATTTTTATTTAACTTTGAGAAAGCTCTTAAATCAGATTATACTGACAGGATGTTCACATGTTTAGAAACAACATTTCAAATCCCTGTTTCATTTGATGTCAAGACTTTATTTTGAGTGCTATAGCTGTAAATATCCAAACTACAGCTGGTAAATATTTAATGAGAATATTACTTATTGGAGGGAAGAAAGCTTTGACTAGGAAGTGGTTGCAACCCAAGAAAACAACCTTGTAAATCTAAATTTTCATGATGGAGAGACTAACTTTAAGGGGTTTTGGTCGAAGTGGGTTAAACACATTGGCTCACAGAGACCAAACTGATGAATTTATTTTTTCTTATGACTACTGAAGAAACTGTGGTGTGAGAGAATTTAGATCTGATGAATAAAGCACCAAGTGGTCCGGGACAGAAGAAAACACGACACAGTAAACAAAGAGCAACGATGGAAGACATCCAGCAATTCTTCTTTTTTGTGATCAGCATGTGGCTCTTTGTTATGAAGCTCAACCAAGATTTGTTTCAGAGAAAGCTGTGAGCCACAAGAGTTATCTTCACGAAGACGAGTGGAGATTAAACATGGCGAGGTTATGTGTTGTTCTTTATAAATTTTACATCTTTAGTGTAAATATTGTAAATTGTTCACACTGTGTATTAGGGGTGTAACGGTACATGTATTCGTACCGAACCGCTTGAAACGGACGTTTGGTATGGTACAGTGTTGTACTTGAACGAGTACAGTAAGTTTACGTTAGCCGCTGCACATGGCTCTTTAATACTCACGGGGGTACTCGTCTACGATTGGCGTGGTTAGGGAAGGCTTTTTAATATTCATGAGGAAAGTGGTCTGTGATTTGTGCTCTTGTGATCATGTACATATCATGTGGACGTGACGTCTCACAGCGAGCCAATCAGAAGACGAATATCAAAGAGCTTCTGTAACCACAGGGGCTTGTGTCTGAACTGTGCATCATGGCTATTGCTAGCGACCAACCGGAGCTTGGAGACCCTCCCCCGTCACTGAAATCTCCTGTTTGGGAACACTTTGGCTTCCTGGTGAAATATTGCAACGGGGAAAGACAGGTGGATAAAACGACTGCAGTGTGCCGATACTGTTCAACTGAGGTCGGGTATTTTCTGACAGCACGTCAAACATGCTAACTCACCTGAAACGGCACCACTCAAGTGTAAAGATTTCCACGGTAAGGAAAAAAAAACACTGTAGTGCAAATTCAACTGTCGTCTGCATTCAAGCAGCCTCTCCCTGACAGTTCAGATCGGGCCAAAGCGATAACAGCATCCATCAGCGTTTCTATAACATCAGGTCTAAGACCATATTCAGTTGTGGAAAATGCTGGTTTTAAACACATGCTAAAGGTGATTGAGCCCCGGTATAAAGTACCCAGTCGTCCACATTTAAGACAGAAATTTAAAAAGAAACTCATTATTTTTAATTTCATACATTTGTTGCTTATTTATTTTATTTAACTTATTAGTATTACCAGGCAGCACATTGAATTTATTTTGTCTTTCAGTTTATATAATGACAAATTTCTGGTTTAATAAACGTGCTAAACAAACAAATGGTTTTGCGTTGTTCCCATACTGTACCGAAAATGTACCGAACCGTGACCCAAAACCCGAGGTACGTACCGAACCGTCATTTTTGTGTACCGTTACACCCCTACTGTGTATACCTCCATCTCATTCAGAGTCTCATTTCCACTTAATTGTTACTTATTTTCCTTCATGAGGAAGTTGATATTGCTTAAAGGCTCTGCATGCTGCAACCTGTTCACTTAATTTTTCATGCTCTTCTCATTTATTTTCATTTTAGTTGTATTTATTCTATTTAATTTTTTTTAATTCTACTTTATTTTAGTTTAGCTAAACTATGCTCCTCTCTATTCTAATGTCTTCATCTGATATTTCCAACTGTTATACTGCATATAAGAGCAACTGAAAGAACCAAATTTCCCTTTGGGGATTAATAAAGTATTTCTGATTCTGATTACCGCTGTTGCACAGGAAGTGACGTCTCCTTCGACCAATCAACAGACTGCAGTGTTTCTAGCTCCGCCTCCTGGGGTCGGATCGGTATGCTTGGCACCCCAACAGAAGGGTCCCAAAAAGTAGGACAGTACTGTTTGTTTATAAGGTGTCCTGTCCCAGTTTTAGGCTATGGAAATGACACAAAAAGCGAGCCGTACCAAGACGAACCGAACTGAACCCTCTGGTGGGAGCTGGGCTAAAGTGTGACGCTCTTTGTTCATGTTTGATGTGTACAAAAGAGGATTAGGGCCACTGAGAAAAAAAAGGAATCCAATCTTGTTTTAATTAATATTTCTCGAAAAAACAAAAGTCAGAATTCTAAATTTAACTCAGAATTCTGACTTTTTTTTAAAATTAATTTATTTGATTTGGACAGTGCACATCAATCAACAATTTCGTGATACATGTCATTGTAAATATGCCGGAATTAGCACAATAGCTAAATTTCATCCATTGTCCTAAAGGTGCATTCACACCGGACGCTACCTGTACTACCTCGGCGATCACTCTCCATTCAAAGTCAATGTACAGCCGCGATGGGGTGGGGCTAACCCTCCCGCGATGCGACGGCCGCGTACAAGACGATCACTTCACTCGTCGCGCGATGTCAAAGTTAAAAAAAGTTGATCTATTCAGGTGATGTCGTGTGTGGCTGTGCAGCATCAGTCAATCAGCGGTGTGTGTACGTGTGACGGTACCCGAGACAAACAGTTATTCATCCGGACTACAGGGCGGATGAGTTCCGTCTCGGCGGAACTAATGTCAGTGAGGACATTAGTTCCGCCTAGACGGACCGCCGTAAACTCACAGATGATGCTGCTGCATCATCAGCTGCAGTGTTTTGTGTTTGATAAGTGAATGAAAAGGATACAGCTGGAATAATGTCCGCTTATACATCCTATTATATGATATATGATATGATCGCGGTGAAACTCGAACGGACGTGACGTCACCGAGCGACGGCCGACAACCAAAATGAGGTATTTATGGACGCGTGATGCTACGTCAGTGGGCGACGCGATTTTGGTAGCTGGGTTGCTTGCGGTGTGAACGCACCTTAAGGCAGGTGATCAAACAGAAAAAAACAAATTAAAATAGCAACACTTTCCACAAGACAGAAAACAAAAAACACGCAGTTTTAACAAACACGATCGACACAATGTGTAAACAACGGATAACTCAAAATCTATCTAAAACTATCTCAGACTTTTAACTCTGAATTCTGACTTTTAATCTCATTTAATATTTAAATCTTTTTTTCCCTTAGAATTCTGACTTTTAATTCTGAATTCAATTTTTTTTTTCGTTAGACAAATACTAATAAAAAATAAAAAAAATTGGACATTTTTTTTCTCTCAGTGGCCCTTATCCTCTTCCGTAGATATGTTTTGGTTTTTATAAAAAAACAAAAAAGTAAACTGATTCAGTGCATCCAAAGCTACAGCAGTTCTTCTTTCTTTCTGTAGGATCGCGTGCATTGTGATCACGTTGAAGAGGTGAACAAACCACCTATAAAAGTGCTCTGAAAGAAAACACAATGACGGCCCTGCTTCACTTCAGACTTAAAAACAAAAGGCTTTTAAAGGTCTTATATAAGACGCTATATTGTATTTTTGTCTGTGTGAATGTACAGCACTTTGTGTCCATCCACTTTGATGGAAACAAAGAGCAACTCTACTCCTGTAGTTTTCAGGCTTTAAAGGTCAGCAAAGGACTTAGTGGAGATAAACAAAGAACAATACCTGAGTTATTTTGGACTGGACCGAGGATACTATGGATGAGGACACGGCTTTGTCTTTCTCTTGGGAGCCTCCCCTGTAGAGAGCAGAGATGGAGAAAACAAAAGAGCCAGGGAGAGAAAACCAATCATGTTAACAGGATGGTCTATACAATATTCATGATATCTTCTGCAGTGTTCAAAGATAGACGGAGCGTCCAGAGCCTCGGAGGAGAGGGGATGACATGTGACCTGTAAAATCCAACCTCCACGCCAACGGTGTCAACGCAGCCGAGTGTGTAATCAGACAGACAAACAGGAGCACAGCCAAAAATCGCAGGCCTCAAACTCTGCTTCACGGCTCCGTCTGACGTCTTCAATCCCTCTTCTGTTCAACGCTTCATTATTTATCAAGGGGTTTTTAAAATAGAAAAAAATCAACCCTGTCAAGTAGATTAAACACAACAGGTGACACGAAGCTGCAGAGAAGACTGCTGATGATGTTCTGAGGTTTTCAAGACCAAGTGTGACAGTCAGATGAGTGTTATACACCCGTTTACTCACATAACCAGGGATTATTATAGCATGCTGCTCTAGTTCCACCCCATTTAGAAGTGAAACTGCAAACGGGGATGCAGCTCCATCCATGCGAAGAGTTCACTGCAAAGTTCATTTGAAAGCAAGCTTGGCAGGTGAGAGTTCCTTTAACAACTAAAAATGAGCAGAAGAAAAGAAAACTCATCTTCTCCTGGAATTATCCTGAAGTGAAGTAACTGTGTTTCTGGAAAAAGCCACAAGGACTGAAGAAAAAGGCAGAGTAACCTAGAATCAGGGCATCACCTGACAGGCTTGTCAAAATGATGAATGGACACGAGCTAGAATTTCTGACTTCTCATAAGAATTGAAAGCAAAACCCAAAATCAGCTAAGAATGGATAACAACCAGCGATAGGAATCAGTCCCTCCCCCTTTGTTTTACATGCAAATCAAAACTGTCACTCTGATCAGAGGCAGAAAGACGACAGCAGGGTCAAACTGTGGCACAGTTTCCACCAGATGATGCTAACTGTCTATGCAGCCCAACACTGTGTATAGGGCTGAACGATAAAATTCCATATGTCAATATTCATGACAGATATCTGAATATCGGTACGATGTGACTACAGGTTTGGTGAAAACCAAGCCATGCATTTAAAGGTAAAAGTAAAAATGACATTTTTTATGACTTCAAGAGCTGTATGTGCAGAGGGAGCGTGGGGGAAATCCATATCATTTATATCGCTGCTATTTCCATATTAATACCTTTGATATCTCGATATAGATACAATAATGATATATCGTTCAGTCCTAATTGTGTATCAGAAGGGCCATGTGTTTTACGCTGTTGACCCTGGTAACAGCAGCTGAACTGGATTAATGTTGCATGCCTCCAGAGCCACGTAGCACAGGGTTTGCACCCTTAAACCTCATTTGCACTTGAATATCAACAGATGAGGGCGAATTAACTAGTGCTGTCAGTAGATTAAAAAAAATGACCAATTAATTAATTATGACCTGTAATTAATTAATCTAATTAAAGCTATGGTCTACGATTTGGAAGCTTGGTACATCTTGATAACACTGTTTTTATAAGGCCGTTATGGTCCTGTGGTCCGATCTACGCAATATAAAGACCAAGAAGAATGAAAAAATCCATTCAGTACATCCGCTGCAAAGTGGCATAATAGTTGACCAATCCGAACCGCCGGGAACGGTGGTTTGGATTGGTCCGTGAGTCCATCCAATCCCCTGTCTCCCCTGCTCCGCACCGTCCCGCCTCCTCCCCACTACCTCCCTCATGTACCGGTGAGCAGCTAGCTGCACAGCTACTGAAGCATCATGGAGCCGGAGAAGACCAGCACTGAAACCAGGAGGCTGCTTCTGTTACCCTCCACATCGAAGGGACTCAAAATGTCAACTAAAAGTTATGAAATGCCATTCTAATGATGGGTTTTCTCTGTTATTTGTTGTTTTTTCATGTCAATTTACTCAACTTAAAAAAGATGAAACTATCAAAGGAGCATTTCATGTGAGTATTTTAAGAAAACAGTTTAGTTAAGAGAAGCCTCCCTTTGTCCAATCTACAGTGTACTTCAGAAAATAAAATTAAATCTTACAACTTCATTCTGAAAGGGAAACCCAGCTCATTATTAAAAATCACAAACTAGTTTAACCTTGGCATGAAATGTTTTAAATATTTCTCTTCCTCTACAGAGTAGTTAATCTAACAACAGTGTAAAAAGGGCCAAAGTGTTCATTCTCCTTTGTTTATTTATGTTGTTCTTAATCCAACATCTGCTGCTGCTGCAGGGAAGTTCATTAGTTCAACGTGTGTGGATTTAAAGCAGCGTGAATGAGCACAGACGGTATGATCCAATATAAGAAAACAATCCTCTAAATCTGTTTAATGATCCTCTCTGTGCTGTTTCAGCCTTTACTCATAATATCATCTGCTCATACACAAATGAAAAAGCTAAACAGTTCATGAATTTAAACATGGAGGTTCATTTCCACTGTAATTCCCTGTTGGTGCATGTATGAAGACTGTTTTCATGTTTTAACTCGACCTACTTCACTTCCTGTAGTACAGTGTGTTTACGCTTCGTTTGGAGAACATGAGAGCAGTGAGTCTGTTTTGCAGTTCGACAATAATACATGCAGCTTGAGTTTGTCTTTGTTGTAAATATTTCATAAATTAAACCACCATCCCCGAGACATGAGCCGAGGCGGTGTCCATGCAGCGAGAGCTCCTCTGCCTGAAGACCTTGAGCATGGAGATTCTGGCTCTAATCCATCACATCTCCAGCTCTTCAGATTTAATGCTTTAAGTCTCGTCAGCCCAAACTGGATTTAGAATTCCTCAGATACGACAGACAAGGCTGAGGCTTTGCTGTTCCCGCCTAGTTTCATCAAGTTTGTATTGCAAATGCTCTAAAAGAATCTTTTTGAGAAACATAAGGCCCAAAATGGAAAGAGTGAAAAGAAATCAAGAAAATACAACAGCTAACTGCATTTTATACAAACACTGTTGCCATAAACAGGCCTAAACGCATGTATTTGTGCTATGTATCTATTTTGTCAAGGGCTCCATCTCCAATTTTTACTGAGCAATGTGCAATGCAACTAGCACTTTTATATTCCTAGGTACTCTAGGTATCACAAATTACCATCGCTGGTATTAGATTACTGTAATATGAAATTGAGCATTAGGCAATCAAAATAGAACTGAATATTTTTTGGGCAATTTGCAACACAATAATGTACTTTACACTTTAGCACTCTGCACTTTAGCCAGCCCCTTGGCCTAAATGTTTTTTGATGATCAACTATGTTTGCTTTGTTTCGTATTGTTTGTTTTGCTTTGTCTTGTTTGTCTTTGTTTTGTTTTTGTTGTGTATAAATGTTTTGTACAACACCAACCTGCCAATGGGACTAGAGATAGACATTAGCCACACAGCTATGATCTCACGTTTACATTTATATGTTCGTTAACATGTACTGTCCCATTCCTTCTTTTAAAAATAAACAAATCTACAAATCCACGACTGCAATCTAGGATTGTAAGAAAATACTGATACACAAACATACTATAGTGTTTTCTGCATTAATGTCCAACTGGAATATTGTGTGATTTTGATATTTTGTTGGTTCAAAAGTTACAGAAATTAAGGCCATTTATTTCTGTTGTAGTTCAGCTTCCAGTAGCTATTAGCAAAAGGATTCAGCAATTTGAATTTGCTATTTCTGTTCAATCAGTCATTCACATAGACTTTCAAATAGTGCTGTCCATGGACAAAAACAACAAAAAACATGCAAAATAATAAAAATAAAGTCTATTATCACAACAAACTCATATAGTACAAAACAAAGGAAAGAAAACTGTATTAAAGACCTAGATTAAACATTTTAAGAAAACATTTAAGATGTTAAAAAGACTAAAATAAGACACACAAAAAAGTAATAAAATAAAAAATAAAATAGTCGTAACAACAAGTACATGAATAAAAAAAATACATAAAAGGATAGAGGCAATAAAATACATGTATTTACCAAAAACGAAAAAATTAAGAGTGAGAGGGATAAAAAGAAACTATGAGGTCTGATAATAAAATAATATTTTCACAAAATAAATGGACTGAGATAAAAAAATCTAAAAAATATTGTGCATGGACATTTACATTTAGTTCATGAAGTCTAGTTTTTCTTTCTTTTTTTCCTATTTCTTAAATTTTGTTCTAATTTTGTCAACTCCTCTATAGTCTATATTTCTGTTTGATTGTTAAACCTGTTTATGTTTGTTTTTATTGTGGATAATTATAATTTTTTAAAGCATGCATGCATGTATCACTTTGTGTTTTTACTGAAATCTTGACTGTTCTTTGCTTTTTCTTCTTATAGAAAGGTGAGCTCCTCTGCATAAGCCTGTTGGCTGCTTGACCTCTCCTGACACATTTTTGTTTTCTGAATATTTCCAGTTGATCTTCTGTATCTTTTCAAGTGTAAAAACTAATAAACACTAAGAAAGAATAATAAAAAAACAGGTTGATTATTGGTTTGTTTGGAATTTGATGATTTTTCTCAGGAGGTAGTGACTGGATGTGGATCCATGACTTCTAGTACAGGTGAACTGTAAATAATAAAACAGTTTCCCACATTTTCACAAATGACAAAAAAACTTTAAGCCCAGTAAGTATTTTAAATCCCAGTTATTTCAGAAGAATTAGAGATTTTATGGCACTACAGTTCAACAGAGAACAGGAGTGTCATAATAATTGGCCTCCATAATATGTAGTTGATAAGGCACTCTGCAGCTTACATAAAGGTGGATGACTCATTTGTACTTTCTTCTTTGTTACTAAAATAGATACCACTCTTTGAAATAATTAAACACAGGCTTTATTTCACCCCAGCTGCATGCACACCACTCGACATGTGGAGATCTCAAAGCTTGACAGGCTCGATAAGAATAGTTACACCATCCATGCTTTTGACTTTATGAAAAATAAACCAGTGAAAATGTTTTAAAAAGAGACAGTGCTTTTAAAAAGAGAGGAAAACTATTGAACATCAGCTGCATTTTGGTCCTTGTCATGATGCACTGGTGCTTCTGCATGATTAAAGCTGTTATAATGCTATTTTAACCCTTCTCTTAAGCAAGTGGACTCTACTTAACCTGTTCAGTCTAGGGCTGGGCAAAAAATCGATAAAATCGATTAATTCGACATCTTTTCTGCAAAAGATTTAAAAAATTAAAAATCGAGATTTTTTTTCTTGCCTTAGTCCAATTGTAAGTAGTTGCAATTTTTGAAAAAAAATTACATTTTTTTGCACAAGCACTTTTATAGGCTTGTATTTGTTATTTAAGTAGATTAAATATTGATCAGAGAGTTTCATGCTAATACTGTAAAAATACCTCAGCCTTTTAGTGTTTATGTAGACAAAGCTGCCTACGTTTATACTACATAATCAACCTTTTATGACCCAGACTTTGACTTTAAGAGGGAAACATTAAGACAACATAAAGGCAAAACTTGATTTGTTCATTTTTATGTCTCTGGGAGTTTTGTTTCTTTTATGGAGGGAAAAATCGATTAAAATCGTTAATCGAGTGTTGTGGGACAAAATAGGGGATTTCGTTTCTAGGCCATATCGCCCAGCCCTAGTTCAGACCCAAGTGCCTGATTTTGGGAATGCTTGCATGCTCTCTAACAAAAACGTAAAAAAAAAGAACTATTCATGCAGAAATAGTCATGCTGCACATCAAATTAAACAGGAAAATTTCAGCTACACAACCATATAAGCCATTTTTTACACACACCAAATGCAGCTTCAACACCAAACAAAAGAATGATCAAATATCCAAATCTGTTTCACTTTGATTCAAACTTGGGTTGATTTGTATGGATTTATTTAAATGGGAAAATGTAGAGAGTTCTGCTTGGTTTTTTACAAAAAGATACAAAAAATACTTAAATATTTAAAAACAAAAAAAGTCAAAAACTGCTCTGGATAAGCAGAAGAAGATATAAACTGTTGTAATTGGGTGTAATGAACACCAAAAGTGACATAAAAGTGAAATCTAAAGTTTGGTATATCAGAAATGTCAAATGGGACTAATGGAGCCAAACTGGTCCAAGATTGGGCCTGACCACTCTGTAGTAAAACCTCTCTAACTTTGCTCTGCATCACTTTATCAGACTCAAACTTGGCAGAAGTAATGTTCACATATTTTCACATTCATTCATAGAGTTCTAAAGCTGCAGCTGCATCATTCCAAAGAGATATTCTCTATAAAACACTTGGGTTTTTTTTAGGCGAGGATGAACTTTTGAACTATTCTGACTTCTATCTTTATTTCCTCTGTCCCAGTAACACATATACTGATAATTCACATCAGTTACTTTATTATGATAGAATGAAAATGGGCTGTTACCTGGAGAGTCCCAGGCTGGACGCAGGACTCGCTGATGGGGACAGAACTCTGCCTGGTGAGGAGTACGGTGACAGGGAGGAGCCTGCAGTTTGCATCGGACCTGAGGAGGATAAGGAGCTCCTCCTTTTATCTGGAGGGGACCTGTGGGACAGAAACAAGAAGTGAAACTCCATTATTTAGGCTGCAACACCACAGAAGACACAACACAACACGGGTGTGGAATATTTCATGACAGCAGAGCTCACACACTGAAAAAGCTCTCTTTAAAATCATGCTAATAAAAGCTGACTCATGTTTTAATCAGGTTATTTGGGGATTAAATGGTTTTGGAGCAGAAGTACGCAACTTCCTGTCAAACTGTTTCTTTCCATCCAAACTGGATTTTCTAGTTTCTGCCACACTTTCCATCTATGACTCCATTTCATTCCACTTCTGATGCTACTGGCCAACATTTATTCACCTCTTCTTCTGTGAAAGTGTTAATCCTGATAGATTTATTTTTCTTTTCAAAATTGAGCGTTGTAGGTAGGGATGTAACAGCTGCTGTTGTCATGGTAAACCACGGTAAAATTTCCCAGTTAGTATCACGGTTTCCTGTTTAAATTACCGGACATTAAATGGACAAAGTCTAAAGTCTGGTTGAAGTTTGTATCTTACAGGGATGCCGAGGTGCCTCAGATAGTGAGATGTTTGATTGGAGCATTCTTAATACCAGATACAGACAGATTGTTTATGAAGAGAATCCTGTTTAAATTCAAATCTGTTTTTCTTTTCTTGTAATTACACACTATTTAAGCATTCATAATGTAATTATGACAAATAGTTGCCAAAATTATTTATTTCTCATGAAAAAAAGGGTAGAAAAATGTACTTATAGGACATTTCCTGACACATTAATTACACAAAAAGGACAAAAGGTTGTTAAAATTATAACAGTAAAGGGGTTAAATGATTTCAAGTGTGTGTAAACGTACTTTTTGAACATTTTGAACATTAACTGTAGGGGCAAAAAATCACCTTACCTGAATTTAACCAATTTTAAATTTAAAGGTGCTATGAGGAGAATCTATTTCTGGCGACATAAAGACTCTGCTACCCATGAGCAAGTGCAGTGACTGTCGTAAAGACGTGACCCAAGCCAAAGCGTGTGTTTGTTGTTATGCAGCTCGGACCTTCCTCAGAACTCTGCATTGCTTTACAACTTCTTTTTTCAACAACTTACAGGATGCAAAGCCACGAGGTAATGTATCTCTTTCTAGCTACGTAGCGGTAGTTTTTGATGTGTGACAACAAGCAGTTTTTGGAAAACTTAGTATCGTAGTTTTGTAGCCGGCTATATATGGCTACTTACAGCCCGGTGCTCTAAGACGTGTCTGAATAATATAAATTTGCTCTAGTTTTAATTGTCTTGTTCCTGAAGTTGAGTATCCAGGCCAGTCCAGCCCTGTCCGACCCGACCGTGAAGCTAAAGAATAGCATTTATAGATAACCTATTTTGATACTTTTAAACTCATCTTAAAGTGTGTATTTCCATCAGGCATATATCTAAAAGGGAGACTTTTTTGTAATTACTTAGAAACTCCTCACAGCATCTATAAGTTACCGGACATTAAATGGACAAAGTGTAAAGTCTCGTTGAAGTTTGGATCTTACAATGATGCCGAGGTTAAACTGACTGAAGAAGGTCACCCTGTCTACAGTGAATGTTAGGGACCCTGCTCTCCCACCCCTCAGATAGTGAGATGCTTGAATAGAGCATTCTTAATACCAGACTGTGATTAACATTGTTTATTGCATGGTCGGTACAAATAGACATAGATACATAGTGAGTAAATGAGTGAGTATTTTATAAGATTTTTTAGTAGCCGATCTGATTTAAATTGTGATTCTACGACACTGCCAATTTTTGCAATCTTGAGTTAATTTTTTTTTAACACCAGTGAAAAAGATGAACAATGATGATGCCTACAGACTATATCAGGAAAAATACACATCACATGTGAGTCTGTTTTTAGGATTTATTCAGCAATATATTTTAACCAGCTGTTTATACTCTCTCTTCAAAAGACTGGACTGACTTTAAAAGTGGCTTATTAACACAGACTAAAATGAAGCATTTAAATTTGGAAAAAGATCGATTTTTGAACAACAACAAAAAAAAACGATATAAAATCTTCAAACAAAAAAACCCAGATACTAATGTGAATCGATTTTGTCTCCCACTCCTACTAGTGGTATTAGTTAACTTGCAGTGCAGCTCAAACTTTAATTGAACACATGAGGAACAAGGTGCTTTGAGTTACTGACAGAAAAACAGTAAGTAAAAAAAATAAAATAAAATAAAAATCACATATTTCTCTTGCTGCTGTCTGAACTGAATAGACTGCATGAAAAAAACTGTACATAAGCAGTTATAAGTTGTATTTTTTTTTCAACTCTGATATGAGTTTTTGTTTTCACAAAAAAATAATCGATATTAAGATTTGAAATCTCGATATTGTATCAGTGGTAAAAATATCCCGATATATTGCTGTAACGATATTTTTTCACACCTCTTATAGGGGTGTATTGATCCATTGATCTGGATCGATACATCAATTAGGCAATTATCCAATCACATCGATGGAAACTCAAAACATTGATCAAAACTGTCATCTTTAATATACACATTTATTTTGAAATCCCGACCAGACATGCGTCTCAGTTTCCGCCCAACCACGCGTCGTTCTGAAGTTTCCAGGCTCTCAAGTCTCACACACTCAGTGTTTGAGACACATTTGAACCTTTTCACTCTCTCTCACGCCACACCTGATATTTCTCCTGCTTTAAAATGTATTGTGTAGCGCCTACCGAGTAACACAGCTGTATGTGAACGTGTAGCAGGACGCTGTTAGCATCACAGAGCTAAACGGGAGCCAGACATGTCGGCCAATCAGAAAACAGCTCTGCTGTATCCGGGTAAGATACGGTCGATCTCACAGCATCCACAGGAGAGCATTATCACAGGAGTGCGGTGAGTTATCTCATCATTTGATTTTGTAGTGAACTGATTAATGAAATTTCATAAAGTTATAAAGTAAAACAGCGAGAGCTCAGAGTCATTCCTCCTCCACATCGACCATTAAACAGAGAAACAAAGTTTGATCACACGGACATACAAACTGTGGTAACCAGGCATCAAAACTAAATCATCAATATTAAGTTAGTAAAGTTAATAGTTCTAATTTTGAACATGAGAAATTGTTTAACTAAATTAAAATTAAAACCACAGATTTTTTATTTTAAAGAGCATGGTCAAATATTGGAGGGCAATAATAATAAAATTAAATTAATGATTCAATCATTGGTACTATAATGTTGCATCATTACTTGATATAATATACAAACATTACAATGTAACAATCAGACCCATAAGGTAACTGTGGAGGCAAAAAAAGCACCTTATCTGAATTAAACCAATTTTAATACATCGTTTCACATTTCAGTAATAAAACTATCAAAATTGTTTTGTATTTCTTTCTTGCTTCAGGTGAAATGTTGCTGATTGTGTTCAGTGAGGACATAATATCCTCTTAAATCGATCGAAGGCTCCTGAATCGTATCGTGGCAGACTTTGTGACATCAGCAAATATCGTATTGTATGGTCATGAAACTGGTGATTTACACTCCTAACATCTACCAATAGATTTAGATAATTTCTGTTTTATATACTCTACATGTGGCTTCCAAGTGAGTTGATCTAAAATTCTCCCGAAATTTTGGTTTCATATACTCTTTAAATTTCAGTTCCATTTAGAAGTAATTTAATTTCACGTGACAGGATATTTCCAACATTAAACCTCATGATGGCAGCTAAACGGCTGCTCTGCCCTGACAGGTGTAATGAGTGGGAGCACACCTTCACCTGCTGATGGTTTACCTGGATCTCGAGTGGCCTCTGGGATGGCTGGAGCTGGAGCTGCTGGGATGATGGCGCTCTCGCTCCCTCTCCTCTCGCCTCCTCTCCGACGAGGGGCCCCGTCTGTCCCGTCTCCCCGGGGAGTGCGAGCGGGATCTGACCAGACGGACCGACAAAGACAAAGTAATAAGATGGGGGGGGGGAATCCATTAAATTACAGAATATGGTGCTTGGCAGATGAGCTGATGAATTTAAAATGAAGAACAAGAGGAGAGGCTGATAAGACGGTGACAGAGGTAATGTGCAGGAGAGAAATGAGGCGAGGGATCGGGCCGATTCTTCAAGCAGCCCAACACCAGAAATAAAAAATGAGCGGTTTGTGATACTCTGAAGGTCCTGCTCGACAATTTAAAGACCAAAATGTGTCTTAATGTTCATGTTTGGGCTTTAAAGTCCAACTGCTGCACAACTGGGATGCTGAAAAACTAAAAACACACACAAGAGTAATTTTCTGGATCACTTTATGAGCATTACATCACATAGACTGTGTGTGTGTAAACAGAGCTTTCTAAAAAGAAAACACGATTAAATATTTAAGGCTAATATAAGATATTAATTCACTTCTCCAGTTTCTTCATAAAGGGGCATGGCTAAGTTCACCGAAGCACACTGCAGGGTTTGCATGTATTATGAATCTGAAACAGACAGATCACATATTCTCTGTCAACAAAGGCAGAAACTAAAGGTGACTGAGATAATGCCAGCTTATTGTTCACTAAAGTCTGAATGACACAAACAATGCAGTTTGATCACAAACCAAACAATCTTCATGTGTATATTCTCTTATACTGTTTGGATCTTTCTTTTTCTTCAATATTCCGTATATAAGACAGAATATCTTTATTAAATTATTTGATTTCCACACTTCTACTCCAACAAGAAAAACACAATAAGACACAAACATGCAGGGATGGAGTAAATGATTCAAACCTTTTTTCATTCACTCAGACTGAGTTTGATTTTTAACAAATAATTTTTTATTAATCTTCCTTCTCCGTTTATCTTTGGGCTAAATCTGTCCCGTTTTAATCCATATCCAGGGTCAAGACTATAATTTGGGCAGCTTTTGCTCAGATTTTGTCACCTTTTTTGGGCCAAACCAACAGCTGCTCAAATCTGGTGACAGGTCGGCAGTCCAGGTATTTTGGGATAATTTCTTCTATTTTTGAAGATGCATGATTGTTGCTCACACTTGAAATCAGGTCCTGGTTCATTTTTGGGGCCAAATTTAGACTGTTTAAAAACGGTTTATTCTTACTCAAATTTGGCAACAGGGTCCACAATCTTTTAGCCAAATTTAGACTGTTTAAAAACGGTTTATTCTTACTCACATTTGGCAACAGGGTCCATGTTCTTCTAGCCAAATTTAGACTGTTTAAAAACAGTTTATTCTTACTCACATTTGGCAACAGGGTGCACCATTTTTAGCCAGATTTAGACTGTTTAAAAACGGTTTATTTTTACTCACATTTGGCAACAGGGTCAACAATCGTTTAGCCAGATTTAGACTGTTTAAAAACGGTTTATTCTTACTCACATTTGGCAACAGGGTCAACAATCGTTCAGCCAGATTTAGACTGTTTAAAAACGGTTTATTCTTACTCACATTTGGCAACAGGGTCAACAATCTTTTAGCCAGATTTAGACTGTTTAAAAACGGTTTATTCTTACTCACATTTGGCAACAGGGTCAACAATCTTTTAGCCAGATTTAGACTGTTTAAAAACGGTTTATTCTTACTCATATTTGGCAACAGGGTCAACAATCTTTTAGCCAGATTTAGACTGTTTAAAAACGGTTTATTCTTACTCACATTTGGCAACAGGGTCAACAATCTTTTAGCCAGATTTAGACTGTTTAAAAACGGTTTATTCTTACTCACATTTGGCAACAGGGTCAACAATCTTTTAGCCAGATTTAGACTGTTTAAAAACGGTTTATTCTTACTCACATTTGGCAACAGGGTCAACAATCTTTTAGCCAGATTTAGACTGTTTAAAAACGGTTTATTTTTACTCAAATTTGGCAACAGGGTCCATGTTCTTCTAGCCAAATTTAGACTGTTTAAAAACGGTTTATTCTTACTCACATTTGGCAACAGGGTCAACAATCTTTTAGCCAAATTTAGACTGTTTAAAAACGGTTTATTTTTACTCAAATTTGGCAACAGGGTCCATGTTCTTCTAGCCAAATTTAGACTGTTTAAAAACGGTTTATTTTTACTCAAATTTGGCAACAGGGTCCATGTTCTTCTAGCCAAATTTAGACTGTTTAAAAACGGTTTATTCTTACTCACATTTGGCAACAGGGTCCACAATCTTTTAGCCAAATTTAGACTGTTTAAAAACGGTTTATTTTTACTCAAATTTGGCAACAGGGTCCATGCTCTTCTAGCCAAATTTAGACTGTTTAAAAACGGTTTATTTTTACTCACATTTGGCAACAGGGTCCACAATATGTTCATAAAAAATCTTTAATAAAAAATATTTTTTAAAAAAAAATACAGAGTGATCTGCCAATCAGGCCAATCAGGGTGCAGGTGTTCATGATGTTTTATCTTACTGGTTTGTATGCTCAAAAAAAATTTGATTCACTTTACATGTTTAATGATGGACATGATCAGGGCTCCCACTCTTTTCTAGAAATCATTTTCCAGGACTTTTTTAGTCTGACTTTTATGTAGTGTCTTACTATAAATTTATGGTTTATACTAGGGGTGAAAACATCGATTCTAATAAGCATCAGGATTTTTTGTCTGATCATGTTTAAATCAATTTTTTTGTTCAAGAATCGATTTTTTCCCAAATTTAAGTGCTTCATTTTAGTCTGTGTTAATAAGCCACTTTTAAAGTCAGTCCAGTCTTTTGAAGAAAGAGTATAAACACCTGGTTAAAATATATTGCTGAATAAATCCTAAAATCAGACTCAGATGTGATGTGTATTTTTCCTGATATAGTCTGTAGGCATCATCATTGTTCATCTTTTTCACTGGAGTTAAAAAAGCTAACTAAAGATCACAAAAATCGGCAATATCATAGAGTCGCAATTTAAATCGAATCGGCACCAGAAGAAAAAAAAAAATCAGTAAAAAATCAAATCGGGAGAAAAGTGTATAGTCCCAGCCTTAGTTTATACTAATTTTTTACATTTTGTTGATTTGCTGTTTAAGTAGCCTTCACTTAATTTTGACATTTTCATTATTTCTTTTTTTCACCACTGTTTTTAGATTTTATTCCTAAACTTACATTGTATAATCTACTAATATTTTATGGCTCAGTGTGCATTAGCTAAAAACCACATTCTACTTTATTTCCTGTTTCATTTTTGTTCAACAACAAAGTAAGAAGAACTATCAATCATCCACATGTTTTCCATGACTGGTAAATTGGTCAATCATTTTCCAGCTTTTCCAGGATAACAATAATAATAATAATAATAATAATAATAAGTTTTATTTGTATTCCACTTTACATTTTCTCAATCTCAAAGTGCTACAGAGTAAGATAGAAACAAGTAAAATCAATTAAGAAACAACTAAAAACCCTTTAAAAAACAATTTATAGAAGAGTTGAGATAAATAGATTCTTCAAATAATGGAGAGCCCATTACAGAAAATTAGCAAAATGCTTTTTTAAAAAGATAGGTTTAAGATTTATTTAAAATCTTGATGCCTTGAAACCCTAACGCTAAACAAATATGTAATTTTGCAACAGTAAACAATTATCTGTTTTTATTTTTTTTGTCAACTGTATGTCTTGGCATTATAACTAACCTGGTTTTGTCCATATAAACTATACTTCACTATCAGTATGGTTACAATTACACACCTTTAAAGTTAAAGAATATTGTAAAACTTTGTATGCTTCAAACTTAGAAATATCAGCATTATGATACAACACTTTTTTGAAAACTCAAGCATCCTTATGCATCCTGAAACTTAAATGAAGACTCATAAAGTGCTGTATTTCCAGAAAGACAGACAAAACCTCCATTAAAATTCCACTTTAAAACCTCTTTGCTCAGACCTGCTAAATAACGTGTTCCTATTCAAAGAACATAGTTTGGTTCAGCATTTTTTCTCCTCACAAAAGAAGACGGTCTCCATACAAAGCAGCACTCAACAGTAAAAAGCACGAGCACATTAAAGTTCTCGTTCCCCGGTGTAGAATCCAGAGGGAGCGGCAGCAGAGGCCGATAAAGATCTGAATCGGACAGCTACACCGAGCGCTGTCAGGGAAGAGCCTTTATTCTCCCGCTGAAACGGAAAATTGAAGATAACAAAGACAAACAGAGGGAGAAGACAAACAAACAGGCCTGCCATTGAGCCTGAGTCTCACCGTGACCTGTGGGATCTCCTGTAGGCGCTGGGGAGCGAGTGTCTGTTTTTTGACCGTGAGCGGGATCTCGACCTCCGCTTGTGTTTCTTCTTCTTCTTGTCTTTGTCCCTGCCTTTGCTCCTGTCCGACTCCCTGTCCCTCTCTCTGTCTCTGTCCCTTCCCCTGTCCCTGTCTCTGTCTCTGTCTCTCTCTCTCTCCCTGTCTCTGTCTCTGGTCGTCCCTCTGGACGTCGTGTAGGATGATGAGGAGGAGGATGAAGGGGCGTCCCTGCTGCGATGGTGCTCTGCAGCAGGTCTCTGATCCTGAGGACAGGTGGGCACCGAGGGCACCTGAGGAGGCACAGGGTCACACAGGAGGGACAGGGCTTCTTGGATCTGCAAACAAAGAGAAGAAAAAAGGAAGATGAAGCACATAAATCAGAGAAAGCAGGTTTAAGACGGATACCACTGCAGAATAAAGTAGAGCTGAAACGATTCCTGGGATAATCCTGATTATCTGTTTACAAAATATCCTTGGGGCAAGTTGTGTGCCTCGAAGCCTCTTTTAATATATAATTATACATATAAAATATATATCTGGACTAATATACAGTGCACAGTGTTTGACACGGACGGTCATTTCTGTGGCACAACGCGCCTGCTACCTCCGCTGCTGCGCGGCTTGTAAAATCATGAAGGAAGAGAAAAGAGAGGGACAGAAAGGAGAGTCCACAGAAGAAATGGCAGAGAGTGTCCCAAGTGTGTGGTCACTACAAGAAGGGACGAAAAGAAAACACAGTGCAGTGTGTCTGATGTTAAATGGAGTTAGCTTAGCACGTAGCTTAGCATGATAGCACGTCATCAATGCTGCAGCACGTTAACAGTAAACATCCGGTCTGTACGTCAGAGCGACACAACAGGATGACACTCATGATACATCAACAGAAGCAGCTAATGTGATCAATAACTGAGATATGGGCGAGTAAATAACCTACTTTGATTATGGCTCCGTGTAAAGGCTGGTTCAGAACGTAAATCAATGCAGAGGCTACTTGCCCAGAATCATGTGTATTTTGTTCACATAGTTTTCACATCCAATAACTTTACATTTAATTTGATTGCAGAGAGTAGAAGAGGAAACACTGACAGTGAGTAGAGGAAGCAGGTGTAGGGAATGCTTTCATATGTTATAGAAATGTACATTAGCTAGTTAAATGATCTTAGAAGAATCAACTGTTTCTCTAATTTAAATTTCATTTAAATGAAAGTCCGTTTTCTCGTGTCTGATTGGTCTGGACCTCCAGAGTGGATTAAATATGACAATAAATCTTCCAAGGTTACATTTTATCTTCTGGGGCAGGTCTTACATGTGTCCCAGGCCATCCCCCATTTTACATATGTATGCTTTTCTGGCACTAAAGGGACATCTGGATGAAGGCAGACATGTTTTATTAGCTAGCATTAGCATAAGTGCTACTCGAGGAATAAGCCAATCACATCAATTCAATAACTCCACCTGACCTTAGGAGATGGGTGCACATGAAAAGAGAAAGAATAAAGGAAATGGAGGTTAAAAGAGGGAGGAGAAGCTAAATGAGAAAGAAGCAAGGTGGAAAGAAACCTGGTAAGTTCAAGCCAGAAGACAATCAATACACGGCTTAAAAACAGGCAGGCGAGTGGAGGCAGGAGGAATATTTATTACCCCTCTCTGTTTGTACTCTATCTGCTGTCTGGGCTACGGGGGAGAGATAATGAAACGATAGAAGGGGAGGTTTGGTTTAAAATTAGGGCCGACACATGGAGGCTTATCCCGACTACAGGCTGAGAAAATGTCTGCGCTCTTACACCTGCTCTGAGGAGATACCAAAGTTTGGGACAGTTTAAGCAGTGACAGTATTCTTTCAGACGGAGCTGAGCTAAGTCAGGAAACTGTGAGGATGATAGGAGTTTAATTTAAAAACTACAAAGTTTGAATGAGCAATAATGCTGATAATTGTTGCTAAATTATGATCAGAGTTGAACGTCTCCATAATTCTGATACACAAGTCAGCGTACAGCAAGTAGACTGTGGAGAACAAAGATACAAATTCAGATTCTCAAATGATACATCTCACAAACTAGGGCTGAACAGTTATCTGTAAATTAGATTAAATCGCAGTATGGGTTGTTGCAATTTTCAAATCGTAGAAGGTTCAATATTTTTAGTCTATTACTCTATTCATACATTTTTTCCCACTTTTGGACCATTTTTACCTTTTTTTAACCCCGTTTTCACAACTTTCTGCCTATTTTGCCCCCATTCATCTTTTTTGGCTACTGTCAGAACCATTGTTGGAATTTTACATGATTTTTGAAATTGATATTGAAATTTAATTCCCAATTTTGCTGACGTAATCAATTTTTCTAAGCCACTTTTGGATTTTTTTTGCCAAATTTTCCCCTTTTTTTTTGCAATTTCATACCTATTTTGCACCTATTTATGAACCTTTTTCCGCTTTCATACCATTTTTACCCAGTTTTTACAATTTCATACCTATTTTGCTTCTGTTCTTCACTTCTCCACTTTTTCTCAAATCTTTTATCCTTAGATTAATTTAATGTCATATTGGTTTTACTATAAAAAGATCTACTGCTTATGTTTGTTTAAGAATACATAAGATGAGGAACATTAAAACAATCGCAGAGTAAATCGCAACATTAGGGGAAAAAAATCGCAATTAGATTATTTTCTCAAATCGTTCAGCCTTATAACAAATACACCAAAAATAGCAGAGACTGGAACATTTAGACAAGTTTTCCCTTTATCTAATTTTAATATGCGATGTCAAACACATAAGGACAGAGATCTAACAGACATAAAGAAAGCAGGACACCTTTAAACTAACTGCCTCATCTTTCAAAGAGTTTCTTAATAGTTACCATCTGCATGTGCATATCAAGTCTCAATGGACTCATAGGAAACATTCGTTTAGGCTTCCACTGTCAGAAAATTAAATGTAAACAATATAACAAACTCTGAGAAAGTGGAAATCAGCTCCTCCTCCCTGTTTTAAAGTTTAGCTAAACGATATGGTTTCTTCCTTATATTTGGAGGAGATCTGATACTGTATGTCCAATTCACAACCCAAGTTTCTTAAAATCTGGGGACCTTTATTGAGTACAGTGGGTACGAAAAGTATTCAGACCCCCTTCAGTTTTTAACATTTTGTTATACTGCAGCCATTTCCTAAAACCATTTAAATGCATCTTTTTCCCTCATGTGATATTTCAGTTTTTCTTTTTTAATAAATCTTCCAAAATTTCTAAAATTCTGTTGTTTTGTTGTCAATATGGGGTGCTTTGTGTACATTAATAAGGAAAAAAAATGATTGTTTGTAATGTCTGTACGACAGTTAAAATTTAAGGACATTTGTTGCTGCAAATGTAACAACTGATGAAATATTGGAACATTTTCTGTGCTACTTGCCACCTTGCTCTCTTCAAGAACTGTGCAGTGAGTATGCAAACAAACAAAACAGCAGTTGCTAATGCAAAATTATGACAAAGAAATACATAAATTCTCATATTTCATTTATCATACTCCCAAATATAAGACTTCCAAAGCCAAAGTTATGCCTAACTGTGCTAAACCATCATTTTAACCCTCTAACATGAGCAGCAAGCAGACACAGGAGCCCGGCTTAAATCTTTAGGAGCTCGGGCACTTACTGTAGATAACGTTGCTGAAATTAAACATTTATCCTGCAGTTTCTTATAGCTAAGATCCATTTTTCAGGACAGAAATGACAATCTAACTTTATCACATGCGTATCTGCTGTCCATCCACACTTAGTCGCATTATTAAGAAACCTTTAGAAATACATTATCATTGAACTTTGTAAAAACATATCTTTCCTTTTATTCAGACACGTCAGTTGTCAAAAGAAAGTCTCTTCAGTGAAGCACTTTGAATGTCACTCTTTACACCTTTAGTTCTCCTTGTATCTAAATTCAAACTTCGTATTTTAATCCATTAAATAGTTCCTTTCACATTTACATTTTTAGTCCCTGACTCTAAAATCCATGCATTACTCTGCCAAATCAAAAACTGACAGCTTCAGTCAGAGATCTTTGTATTTCCACTAGCTTATAATGCATGCTTCAATGCCTCAAGCAGACTCGAGGAGTATAATCTAAGACTCCACCAAAATACACCAACTAAAGTAAAAGAACAACAGAAACAAAATATTCACGAAGTCAAGAAAACAGGGCTTAAAGCTCATTCAGTGTGTTGTGTTTGCATATGACAGAGTACTACAGTAGAGCTGTCACATCAACAACATGAGGAGTGGTCCAGGAAGCAAAGCGAGATGAAATGATATTCATATCCTACATCCAGTCCTTTAAGCTCCAGAATACTGTCCCACAGAACAATCCCTCCATCCAGAGCTCAAAAATAAAGCATCCATGTAAACAATCAGCTCAACTCCTCGACTCTGTAATTAAAAGAGGAAATTCAACGGTCAAATGTCATACACTGTACGGCCAAAAGTATTTGCTCACCCATCCCAATAATCAGAATCAGGTGTTCCAGTGTCTTCCATGTCCACAGGTGTATAAAATCATCACCTAGGCATGCAGACTGCTTTTACAAACATTAGTGAAAGAATGGGTCGCTCTCAGGAGCTCAGTGAATTCCAGCGTGGAACTGTGATAGGATGCCACCTGAGCAACAAATCCAGTGGTGACATTTCCTCACTCCTAAATATTCCACAGTCAACTGTCAGCTGGATTATAAGAACGTGGAAGTGTTTGGGAACCACAGCAACTCAGCCACCAAGTGGTAGGCCACGTAAACTGATGGAGCGGGGTCAGCGGATGCTGAGGCGCATAGTGAGAAGAGGTCGCCAACTTTCTGCAGAGTCAATCGCTACAGACCTCCAAACTTCATGTGGCCTTCAGATTAGCTCAAGAACAGTGCAGAGAGCTTCATGGATGGGTTTCCATGGCCGAGCAGCTGCATCCAAGCCTCACATCACCAAGTGCAATGCAAAGCGTGGATGCAGTGGTGTAAAGCACGCCGCCACTGGACTCTAGAGCAGTGGAGACGTGTTCTCTGGAGTGACCAAGCACGCTTCTCCATCTGACAATCTGATGGACCAGTCTGGGTTTGGAGGTTGCCAGGAGAACCATACTTGTGGGACTGCATTGTGCCAAGTGTAAAGTTTGGTGGAGGGGGGATTATGGTGTGGGGGTGTTTTTCAGGAGCTGGGCTTGGCCCCTTAGTTCCAGTCAAAGGAACTCTGAATGCTTCAGCACACCAAGACATTTTGGACAATTCCATGCTCCAACTTTGTGGGAACAGTTTGGAGCTGGCCCCTTCCTCTTCACACGTACACACACCTCTGATTGGCTGATGCTGCACAGCCACACACGACATCGCCTGAATAGATCAACTTTTTTTTAACTTTGACATCGCGCAACGAGTGAAGTAGTCGTCTTGTACGCGGCTGTCGCATCGCGGGAGGGTTAGCCCCGCCCCATCGCGGCTGTACATCGACTTTGAATGGAGAGTGATCGCCGAGGTAGTACAAGTAGCGTCCGGTGTGAACGCACCTTAACGTTGAGTACTAGCTCAGGAAAAATTACTATTGAGACACAGAAGGATGACTCAGTTACACTGTTTTTGATTTATACATCCATTATGTACTTTTATGTATTTTGTCTTGTAAATTGGAAAATTAGATCTCCCTGATGAAAATGACATTAAAAAAAAGAAAAGAAAATCTCTTTATTAATCTTAAGATGTTGTATTGACAAGCCAGCTGTGACCTTAAACTCAAAACTATAAACCTTGACTGTTGCTGTGCCATAAAATTCACTCTAGGTCTGGATTGTTTACTGTTCTGTTCTTCTAAACATACATTTAAATGGGTCCTTTTCTGCTGCCCGTTCATAAAGCTCTACAAGAAACAGATTAATGGGCACTCGTCTATGAACATGATTAACCAAACAGCAGAGCTCATATGGACAGGCCACTTTCACTTCTCATCTGATCTGAACACACAGCGTCTTAGAAAGCTACTAACTGGGCTGAAAAGACAAAACAGCCACTGACAAGGAAGTTTTAGCAACTATGGCTGCCGTCACCATGAAGCTGTTAATCTTTAAGGGTGGTGTCTGCTCACCCTTAACAGGCCCGATGTGTCGAGATGGTAACTGCTGGAACATGATGGTATCAGACCTTTTCACCACAAAGTTCAGTAATTATGTCAAAGCTCTGCCATCATTACCCCGTTACGTGGATGTCAGATAATTCAGTTTCTGCATGATTACAGGACGACGCGAGAGTTAAGGGGCTTTGTTGGCCATTGACCTCGAAAACTGGTCTTTTCATCTCGTGTAGCCTTTCAAAGTATGATGACTCAAGACCTGTCAGGAAAGCAACTTTACAACAGAAAGTCTGATAATGCCACATGACAAGAAAACTAAACTACTATAATTGACTTTAAGATTATGACTATTTAACCCTTTCATGCATGATGTCCACTAGAGCTGCAGCTATCGATTCTTTTTGTAATCGATTACTATTTCAAATCTTTGGCGATAAATCGAGTAATCGGATAACAGTTATATTGCGCTCACTGCTGTTTTTTTTTTTTTTTTTTTTTTTTTTTTTTTTTTTTTTTTTTTTTTTTTTTTTTTTTTTTTTTTTTTTTTTTTTTTTTTTTTTTTTTTTTTTTTTTTTACATTAAATCACTACACATTATTATTATTAGTGACACACAAAACAGAAAAGCCAGGTCACTTAAATTAACACCTTATTTTTCTTATTTTCAACATTCGGAGAATAAATGGGATCTCAAAATCAAAATCTATACTTTTATTTTTACTTTGGGCCATATCTTGCTTTTTTCAGTATTTTTTTTTAAGTTTGGTTATTTTTATTTTATTTGTATTCATGCTTGTCTCTTTTTGCTAAATTATTGCCTTTACTACTGTACCATATTGATGATCTTATTTTGCTTACTTTATTTCTAGGACCAAATAATATCATACTTAGATACTAAGATCATTTAACTAGCTAATGTACATTTCTATAACATATGAAAGCATTCCCTACACCTGCTTCCTCTACTCACTGTCAGTGTTTCCTCTTCTACTCTCTGCAATCAAATGAAATGTAAAGTTATTGGATGTGAAAAGTATGTGAACAAAATACACATGATTCTGGACAAGTAGCCTCCGCATAGATTTATGTTCTGAACCAGCCTTTACACAGAGCCATAATCAAAGTAGGTTATTTACTAGCCCATATCTCAGTTATTGATCACATTAGCTGCTTCTGTTGATGTATCATGAGTGTCATCCTGTTGTGTCGCTCTGACGCACAGTCTGGATGTTTACTGTTGACGTGCTGCAGCAGTGACGACGTGCTATCATGCTAAGCTACGTGCTAAGCTAACTCTGTTTGACATCAGACACACTGCACTGTGTTTTCTTTTCGTCCCTTCTTGTAGTGACCACACACTTGGGACACTCTCTGCCATTTCTTCTGCAGACTCTCTCCTTTCTGTCCCTCTCTTTTCTCTTCCTTCATGATTGTACAAGCCGCGCAGCAGCGGAGGTAGCGGGCACGTTGTGCCACAGAAGTGACCGTCCGTGTTAAACACCGTGCACTGTATAGTAGTCCAGATATACATTTTATATGTATAATTATATATTAAAGGAGGCTTCGAGGCACACAATGTGCCCCGAGGATATTTTGTAATCAAATAATCGATTATTCGAGGAACAGCTTTTCAGCTCTAATGTCCACTATAGTAGAGAGATATTTGAAATAAATTTTATACTTTTTAGGTTGCAGTATAATGCCCAACTACTATGTTGTGAACTCCCAAATACCTGTCTTAAGTTTCATAAAATATTAACTTTGCACTTTATCATATTGAGATACTGCGTCATAAATCCAAAACAGCCGACAAATTGCAAGTTGGCTTTATACCTGTTTTAAGATTTTACATAATTTTGTATTTTTTATTTTAAATTTTGGTGTAATACACAAGTGAATCATTTGATTAAACCACAATAATACATATACTTGAGGCTTTTTAAAATATTTTTATTTACTCTTTTTGTCAAATAAATGTTTGTGGATCTAAACTTAGTTCAACTTCATTACTATTTAAACCGCTGATACATTGTGGAGTGGACAGATGCATAACTCCCTCAAAACATAAGACTGAAAAAATAAACTTGATTTTTAACTTGTTTGAAAGTTAAAACAAACACTGAACAAAGTATTCCTTTGTGATTTAACAAGTCATGCATGAAAGGGTTAGCAATATTACTCATTGGCTTAACGAAACATATACTGAAGTTTTCAATGACAAAAATATACTGCACTGAGAGGCAGCCACTGCTGTTTATTTAACTGCTAATTATTTGACAATAGTCCAATTTTTTTTTTTTAACATTTTCTGATAGTATTAACACAACAGGACTCATTTCACCTACAAAAGGTTTAAGAGCAAAAAATAAACTGAATCCTAAATAATATGAGCCTCTGAAATTGAGATTTTGAATCACTCTCCATTTCAAAGGCTGTAAAATGAATGGCAAACGTCTGTGGTTTAAGTTGTTTTGAATGTTTTCAGGAATTCTGCACTCCTGTGTTCACGACTTTATGAAACTAAAACTGTCAAACATGCACACACGAAGCTCTGAGTCTGAGGCAAAATGTCAAAGGAGAGTTAATAAGACTGCAACAGCACGAGGGTTGATCAAGTTCTGGCTCAACTCTTTCTGTCTCTGTTCCTCTCTCTCTTTTTCAATCCATGAGTAGAAGTTCCTGGAAGGTGGCACTTTCTTTAAATATTGCTTCTGTTGAGCTGAGCTGACACTTTATCTTGACATTAAGACTCTTCAGACTGAATAATCAAAGAGTATCATTGATAGAAACCTCACTTTGGAGCTATGGAGTGTAAACCAGCTATCCTACCACCTCAAAGTCTCCCGTTGTCGCCGTGTTTGGCATCTGCTCGGTGGCATTTTGACTATGAAGCCCATGCTGAGATTATATGGAAGATTAGACTGTGATGATGAACAACATGACAGGTGCAATAACAAAGAAGAGCTGAGCCAAGTTTAGCCGGTAACAGATATGAGAAAGAACAATTAATCTTCTGTAAAGTCATTAAAAACATGCTGCTCTTTTTCAATCTGGCATCATCACCGTTTAAAATCCTTCCATGCATTCAACGATGGCACCCATGTTTTATTGGGAGCTGCTGATCTTAACGTTGGTTCCTTCAGGGTACTTGTGCTCAGTTTGCTTCGGCATAAGTTGCACAACATCTGGAGAGAAGCAGCTGAGCAGGCACAACGGTGACAGGAGCCGACCCACGACCACCTGGCCTCACGGGCAAGAGGCCAACTCCCCACTCATCACATGAGGAGCTGACACGAGCCATCCATCACACCAACACACAATCTACACATCAAATGGCCACCACTGTCTTATTTGCACTATAAAGTGTTGCTGCCTTTTGTTTCCCATTTTACTAAAACAGACACAACATTTTAGATTTGCATTTCTGCGGCACTCCAAAGAACTTTCAGAAACAAAGACGTAAAACACGATTTTATCTCTGGGGAACAAAACAGGAGAAACGGTAAGTATGATCAGTTTTCTTTTTGTATGATTGTATGATGTCGATCAAAGTTTAACCAAGAGAGGATGGGGAATTATTTATGGAATATTTTATAAAGTTTTAAGAGTCAAACATTTGTCTCAAAAGCTCTCAATGGGTCTTAAATTTATCTGATAATTGAGGTTTAAATAAATACACTAAACAATAAATCTGATCATCAGTTATGATTACTAGGACGTGTATCCTGGAATAAAGCAGATTCTTGGTTATTGCTCCAGCGAGATATGACAGAGAGCTTCACTTGACCCTTTGTCATCCCATGTTTGCATCCCATTTGATGCTGCAACACACTTTAAGAAAGAAGCCTTGCTAAGGACAGCCAAAATGATTTTCTCCTGCGGCTGTCAAAACCTAGCCTTACAGAGCAAACAAACCTGCCTGATTCTGAAATCATGCATGCTTCATGGCCCAATCAGGGAAGAGAGGAAGAAGCTGCATCATGGTCATCATGGTTACTCAGTTATACTTAGTAACATATGCTCTCCTCATAAGTTTTATTTTGTAGGGATTGTCTTTGACGAGGTTCATGTCACATATAAGTGTTAAATGAATCATCTGTGTGGAATAATTTAAGGTTTAAGGTAGTTAAGCTAACAGCCTTTAGCCGCTACAGCTAACATCTAAGGGCTAACAAGGGCAGACAACAGTTTATAGCCATTAGCCGTTAGCCGTAGCGGCTAACTGTTGTTAACCGCTATGGCTAACCGCCATTAACTGTTGTTTGCCCTTGTAATGGTGCGTTCCAGTTGTACTGGGAAGTCAGAATTTCTGAGTTCCGAGTAGAAAACTGCAACTGCAACATCCCCCGAGGTCTGAATTTCCTACTGGGAACTCGTTGAAACCTCACCACCCCCGAGTTGACAATCAAAGATGGATGCCCCCAGTGTGAACAGTTATTTAGCTCCTGTAATAATCCATTTATTGTCACTTCTGACTGGGGTGTGTCACTCTAGATCAGCTGTATACATAGTATTGTTAGACTTATATTTACAAAAATGCTGCCATAGTGATAATCACATTCTTCATGTGATATTTGTGAACAACAACACAGGGCGTGCTAACAACAGCTAACAATAGCCTGGTAGATCAGCATGTTTTTTTCTGACTTCAACTGGAACGCCAATGAGTCGGAGATGATGTCACTCCCAGTTCAGAGGTTACTGGAATGCAGCATAAGCCGTTAGCCTCTACATTTAGCCGCTACATATGCTACATCATAGCAGCGCTGCTTGATATGGATTGGTCTGTGAAGAGTGTGATGAGCCAAAAGATCGTCCAATCACAAGCTGCTGTTGTTTTCGAAGGTTCTGAAAACATTTTGCAGGGCTCCTCCACAGATGGATTAGAGAAATATTTCCAATATGGATCTGTCCATCTGGCATGTCAGGTTAGCCAAAATAAAGAAAGTCCAAATTTTTTAACTTTATGCCTGGAAAAGTTTCATTAAGTGCTAAGCCAAAGAAACAAGTGGAACATAACCTCGATGCCAATATGTTGCATTATTTTTTTAAGAAATTAAACACATGAATCAGAAATGTAACTGTATGGAATTTTTTATTATTTTTTTTAAATGTATATTTTTGGTCATTTTGTGCCTTTATTGATAGGAGAGAGACAGTAGATAGGCTTGTGAAAGAGGGTGAGAGAGTAGAGGAAGACACTCTGCAAACTGGTCACAGGCGGGATTCGAACCTGGACCGGCAGAAGCATGTATACGGGGTGCCTGGTTGCTAACCACTCCGCCAAACCAGCACCCCAACTGTATGAAATTTAATATCACAATTATAGTACCCAAAATTATCCCATTATCATTATTATCATGGTGTTTTTGCAAGTCCTCAAAAAGTACTTTGACACACATGAAATCATTTAATCCAGGATTATTATCCAATTCAGGATATCTTCTTTGACATTTTTCCCCTTTTTCATGAGAAAAAAAGTTAACAATCATGGCAAGTAGTTGTCATGACTAGATGATGATGAATGAGAAATTGCAAGAAAAGAAAAAAACGGATTTTTAACTTTCAACAGGTTTCTCTTTGGAAAGAATTCAAAAGGTACCTGTTCAAGATTTTTGAGATGAACAAAGATAAATAAAACCTTTTTTAAATAAACTCAATCATTTTGTTTGTCTGCTGCATGATGTCTCTATCATTAAAACCAAACCTCAGTTTTAGGACATAGTGGACTGGAAGGGGACATTAATCTATTGTGTATACAAGACACTTTGTTGTTTACCATCTTCAGATATTCATTTTAATTTGGCTGATGTACACAAAGATGTTCCTATTATATTTAATGCATACTGCTCAGTGCAGCCAAACACAGCTTGGCTCAATAGACTGGGGGGTGTCTGTGAAATCATTTTCTCAAAATCAATAACGAAGCATCACAGGATGACAAAAAGAGAGACGTGCCATCTGGTATGAACACGTAAAAAATCCCACTCAGACACGAAGATCAAGGCTGTGTCTGCGTGGTGCTACAGAAGCAGCTAGAGTTGTGATTTTCCATTTGCTGAATCTCAAAGTGATCAAAGATTTGACAGCAGCTCAGCTAAAAGATTCAGAATACAGAACAATAAAGTCTGGCCGAGAAAACAGTCTGACAGTTACCAGGGTGGACAGGTCTAGCCAGAGATGAGGACTTGAACGATATTATTTATCATAATTTATATAATAATATACCATTCTTCTTACATGACTTCAGTCACCTTGCAGTGCAGCTGGATCGACTGATTCAATGTCTATAATCAGGCAGATCCAGGAAAGACAGCTGCACATATACCCCTTTCAGACTGGCCAAAAACACCTGTTTAATCGTAGGGCTGGGATGATTCACTTTTCTCCAGATCAATTTTTTTAGGTGCTGATTTGATTTAAATTGCGATTTTACAATATTGATGATTTTTGCACTCTTAAAGCCTGGGTTGGTAATCTGATTTAGATACACTTTTTGTAATACTGGTTAAAATGATCGTTATGACCTGATGGCAATCAATTCATAATGTGTTCTTAAAACAGAGCGAAAAATATCCACTATCTACAGCAGGAATAAAACAGGGAAAACACCAACCAATAATCATGCCGGGACACCTGTTTTTAAACCAATCAAATCCCGTCGCCATTCTGCCCGCCTCCTGCTGGTACATTTCGCTGGCGTGCACAGACTCTGATTCAGTGTTGCCGAGCTGAGAGGGATCCAGCTACACTGGAGAATGCTAACCTGTCAAGTTTAGGCTTTGAAAATAAGGGAAGCCCGCTGTGAGCCGTCCCACAACCCAACCAAGCTCCAGTATCCCTCACATTTTAAGACAGGTGTACAGAAATCTAAAATAAACACTTTGTTTTTCTAAGTTGGCATCCATCATTTTGGAGCATTAGCGCCCCCTTCAGGGTAGAGACAGAGCTCAGTTTGGAGAGGCAGAGGAATGTTTTTATTATTTTATCATCACCTTACCTGAATTAAACCAGTTTTAGTTTTAAAATATAATTAGATCATACAGATGGTTATAATCCTCTATAAACTATCAGACCCAAAGCTCAGCACATCGTTTCACATTTCAGTAATAAAACTATCAAAGTTGAATTGTGTTTCTTTCTTGCTTTAGGTGAAATGTAGCTGATCGAAATGGAATCATGGCAGACTTTTGTGATATCGGCAAATATCGTATCGTTGTTCAAAGAATCGATATCATATTGTATTGTCATGAAACTGGTGATTTACATCCCTATTAACAGCTGTTTGTGACTTGCCTGAAAAGAAACATGCTTTCAAATTTATGTTTGTAATCAAAATCAAATGTCATTTTTAGACTGTCCAATAAATGTTGATCCTGTAAAATCTTCATCTAAGACTGAGTTTTAAATATTAGGCCCATCTTTAATTCAGTTTTGCAACCCTGATAATCAAATAAGCTTCATAACAATGTCACCCCTTAAAGGTTGCATCAAACAAACAACATTAGCTGTTGATCAAAAACCTTTCAACACAATTTTACATTTTCTGTCATAAAAATGGTCATCAAAATATATCTATTTTTTATAATTCAGCCTTGAGACACTTGAGGAGCTGCTGTATTTCACTCATTTGCTTCGGCCTATTTTTAACACTCGAGCCTGCTTGTTAGGTTCGTTTGTTACCACCGTATATTTAAATGGACTCCTGCACATGTAATATGGAGTGTAATATCACACCCTCTTTGAGCTGTGATTCACTGGTGCAGCTCAGAGCATCCATCTTTAACGTCTGCACTCTGAATCTCCATAACAGATGTCACTATTCTAATTTAATGCGGACATATGGTTCAGCTGTTTGGAGGGACCTGCAGTAACAGCAATATAATTAAGTCCAAATGTTCTCATAACAGCTCGACTTGAAGGCGATTTAGTAGCTCTTTAGTTAGTGCTCATTCCATCGTGTTAACATGCACAGGACCAACACTGGCCAACTCTGCCAACCGTCCACATACCTCCAGCTGTGTGGATGAGTCCAGCTCGGCTCTCTTGGCGTCAGGCTCTCCGGGAAAAGGGCTTCGAAGGGTCTGTAGGAAGAGCGCTGCCTTTCTCTTCCTCTCCGCCTGTAGCTGCTTCTCCTTGGACTCCTTGGATGCCTGGGCCAGCTTCTCCCTGGCTGCAGCAGCGAGGCGGTCCTCGAGTTTCTGCTTGGCTGAGGGCGAGCGGATAAAAGGGTGAACACAGGAGAGATGGAGTTGGAAGGAGATTACACACACTGTTTCTTTTTGTTTTTACTATTATTGCATGCATAATAACACTGGAATGGGGTGAAACAGGGTAAAATGACTGAAAAGGCAGGGAAAGGGTTGTTATACTCTTCTGTTTGCTTCCTCCTGAAGGCAAATGGCCTTTGGAGAAGAAGGCTGAAGATGGAGCTTACATTTGGATCATTACAGATATGGAGCAGAAAACATAAATGCATTATTGTACACTGGGTCAAACGAAGGGTTAAGCTCTGCTAGTCCCTTCAACAAAGCAACAGAGAAACATTCAGTGAGGTTTAGGTACAGATTTATTGTATCTGTTGTTATTCGTCTACTTTTAAGTGCTGTACATGTATACAGTTTATACATCTGAAAATGAATAAAAACCCAACTACCTACTATAATGTCTGTAACTTATGTGCTTCTTTAAGTCTCAGCAACTAATTCCATCCACCTTTGAATCATCAGCACCGAGTTTGTACTTTTTTAAAGAAGGACAAAAGTAAAAGAACAGAAAACCATGTTCATGTCTTTCATGCTTCTTTCCATTGTTTACATGGACGTGTTTTGTTGCGCTGATGATGTCATCAACATGAGACATCAGCTTGACGGGCCAGAGGAAAAAAAACAGCCACACAGCTTGTCTGCTGCCAAATAGACACAAGTCCTCTGGCAGTGGGAAAAGAATCACTTGTCGATTGTTAGCAGACGTTGAAATACCCGCATTAACCCGCTAATGTTAGTGTGAAAGCGGTAAAACTGACTGCTCAAACAAACAAAACAACAGATGCTAACATCTTTGGTAGCGGCTTCAACACATCTGGACAGCATTTCTTTATCAAATGGAAAAACAACAGAGGATGCTGCACGCACGACAGGAGTGCATTATCACACGAGTGCCCCGAGTTATCTCATCGTTTGATTTTGTAGCGCACTGATTAATGACAAAGTCTGATCACACGGACATACAAACTGTGGTTACCAGGCATCACAGTAAAACTAAATCATCAATGGTGAGTTAGTTAAAAGTTCTAATTTTGAACATGAGAAATGTTTTGATTTAATTAAAATCAAAACTACACATTTTTGCTTTGATAAAGCATGGTCAAATGTTGGAGTACAATAATAATAAAATTAAAATAATAATTCAATAACTTGTATAATAATGTTGCATCATTACTTGATAAAACATTCAAACATTACAATGTAACAATCAGACCCACAAGGTAACTGTGGGGGCAAATCTGCTCATCCCTGCACCACGATGCACCAGCAGAACCATACTTGTTGGACTGCATTGTGCCAAGTGTAAAGTTTGGTGGAGGGGGGATTATGGTGTGGGGGTGTTTTTCAGGAGCTGGGCTTGGCCCCTTAGTTCCAGTCAAAGGAACTCTGAATGCTTCAGCACACCAAGACATTTTGGACAATTCCATGCTCCAACTTTGGGGGAACAGTTTGGAGCTGGCCCCTTCCTCTTCCAACATGACTGTGCACCAGAGCACAAAGCAGGTCCATAAAGACATGGAGGACAGAGTCTACTGTGGATCAACTTGACTGGCCTGCACAGAGTCCTGACCTCAACCCCATAGAACACCTTTGGGATGAATTAGAGCAGAGACTGAGAGCCAGGCCTTCTGGTCCAACATCAGTGTGTGAGCTCACAAATGCTCTTCTGGAAGAATGGTCAAAAATTCCCATAAACACTCCTAAACCTTGTGGACAGCCTTCACAGAAGAGTTGAAGCTGTTATAGCTGCAAAGGGTGGACCCACGTCAGATTGAACCCTATGGATTAGGAATGGGATGGCACTTAAGTTCATATGAGAGTCAAGACAGGTGAGTGAATACTTTTGGCAATATAGTGTATTAGTTATAAAAGCAAAATGTACCAATGTACCATAATCATGAGTCTGAAAAGCTTCCAAAGGAAGGGGAAAAAGGGCTGCATCTGATTCTGTACAGAGAGTAAATTTTTCATTTGTTTTATTAAACATAAAATATATTCTACTAAATAGACACCCTCGACATGATGTAATCAGTCAAACCAGAACATGGGAGAGAGTTTGGGATATTAACAAACTGCATTGATGTTAATATTGGTGTCAGAGATAAAGGCAAAATAAAAAAATCCATTATCGTTCATCCCTAAATATGATATATTCTGTTCTTTAAGTGAAGACTTGCAGAGTAATGTTTCAACCTTTTGGACACCCAACCATCAGCTCTCCTTTAGAGCTAATAGCTGAATCAGCTTGCGATGCAATTATTAGTGATTTAAGGCTGTGTTACTTAATTTTCCTGGGGGAATTTACAGCTAGGCTCTAAATTAAAATGTGTTTGAACTGGCAAAACATTTAACCCACTTATTTTCATTGGTCTTCACTCTCTTTTAGTTTGTATCAACAGTGCACTCGATGAAACACTCAAATGTTTTGTTTATTTCTAACCACATTGGTATTGTATTCTAAAATCACTGCAGTTGAGCTCTGTGTGTAAAGGTCTATTGTGATGAGGCACTGAGTCAGAGACTGCCAACCTAATGTTCAGAAGTTCAGGATAAAATTGACAGCAAGAAGCAGCGTGAAAATGTTTTAACAGCAGCACAGAAAGCTTCAGTTCTAACACACAACGCTGTATCTCAATCCCTAAATCTACAGAGGAGATGAACTGGTGTCTGTCCAAACTGACCTGCCAGACACACAAACTTTAGGTTGTTGTAAATACACCTGAGGCAGGACATGTGCAGGTATGGTAAACACTATCAAACTTTTTTTCTGTTCTATTGCATCCATTTTCTTTGATTTAGCTAGCAAACATGATCCCCAAATAAAACAAAATCAAACATAAACTAAAAACTAAAAAAATGACAGATTAAAATATTTTTTAAAAAGACTATCCTCTCTTGAACTAGCATTTTACATAACTTAGTACCTGACTGCAAAACTATTGTTTAAATCGAGGCTATACATAACTTTACAAAACACGTAAAGTCAAGAGAAAAATAAGACATTATATCAATCAAGCTAGTATGAAGATACAGTCTTATCCTTGAAAACATTACAGAGATGTAACGGTTACCGGTAAAATGGTAAACCATGGGACAAATTTCCCACAGTGATCATTACCATGTCCTATTAAAATTACTGTTAAACCGTGTTTGATCACCACTCTGTGTCAGCAACTCACGGTGATGCTGCTCTTTGACTGGAAAAGCCTGAACTATGTGTGTCTGCTCCTCGGTGAAGCAGCCGTCTCTCACAGACAGAGGAGCAGTTTGTAATGTTTGGCCTCAGCAGCTGGAGCCTCGCTCAGACTCTAACAGGTTTTCCTACTTGAAACAGACAAAGTATAAAGTCTGGTGGAAGTTTTGATTTTAAAGGATGTGGAGGGGAAACTGACTGACGACAGTCACCCTGTCTAAAACACCAAGCTGTGGTGAAAGACAAAAATGTGTGTGATTAAAACTGCTGTAACTCCTCGAGTAAACGAGCAGAGAGAGGGAGAGGATTCAGAGAGCCATACCTGAGTGAACTATAGGAGGTTTATCAGGATTTTCTGAATAAATAATGTATAAAGGTTGTAAATAACATTATTAGTATCATTCCGGAGTGAGTTCTTGTTGTTCCTTCGCCGTTTATTCACCATATTTCGTTGCAATAGATCGTCTTTTTCCGTCATAGTTTGTGTTTTATGGATTTAATCAATCCTAACTTGGAAATATTAAAGAAGGAGATTCGGAGGAGATCTGCCATGGAAAGAGGAGACCAGAGGAGAGTCATAAAGGGAGCTAACTGCACCAGGGACAATAGTTAGTAAAATAAAAAATAAAAAATAAATAAATAAAAAGGCCTGGACATGGTCTAATATAATGAGCTGTAACATGGACACTAATGCTGCAGGCAAACTAAAATGTGTGAGTGTTTGTAAAATAGGTTCAAAATATGTTCAAAACTTTAAACACGTTCATTTACAATTGTTTATGAAGAAAATCCTGTTTCAAGTTCAAATCTGTTTTTTTCTTTTCTTGCTATTACACACAGTTTTAGCATTTATAACATAATAATGACAAACACTTGCCAGAATTGTTTACTTTTATTTTTCATGAAAAAAGTTTAAATAAATTTACTTATAGGACATTTCCTGACACAGTTATTGACAAAAAGACAAAAGAGCTGATAAAATCATAATATTAAAGGAGTTTAATGATTTCAAGACTGTGTTAAAGTACTTTTTGAACATTCTGAGCACACTGCAACAATACCATGACAATTTTGGTCACGATGATCGTGAGATGATATTTTCATACCGTTACTTCCCAACTAAATTTAAAAATATGTTGATCAATCCAAAAGTCTCACCATAATGCCCCGCTTTGGTGAAGATGGAAACATGAAGTTCAAACAGAAGGAAAAAGGCTGAAAAGACAAACACATGCTAAAAGTAATTTCCAGCCTTTAATGTCAGATTTAATGGAAAACAGCAGACAGCTCTGTATTCTTGATGCTGTGGATGACAAAGTTTGTGCTCATAATAACATGGTCTGAGTAACTCCCCAGTGGTGGGTAATTTCATGCATTTCAGAGTTTATGAAAAGCCGTGTAGGAGGGAACATGTAGGTGGAGAAGAGGAGTCAGATAGCTGAGTGAAGTCAGGCGGTGAAAAAAAAAGTATGCTTTTGAGAGATGAGGAGTGTAGATGAAGTGACGGAGACGTGCAGATGGGTAAAGAGAGCAGGAGAACGAGATTGAGCTAAGACAGCAACAGGAAAGAGTGAGACGCCAGAAACAAGACGAGACAGTCAAGTACAAAGCAAACGCTCGTGCAAAAAACAAGCTCAAGTTATGCAACCGCTGGGCTACTGTTATCTCCTCCGGATTAAAAATAGGCTGCTGCCGAAGCAAATCATATTTGAGTAGAGTGTGCACAATAAATGAGCAAAGAAGAAACCATCTGTACTCCAGGCAGTGACACAGTCTGTGCTACGATAAGTCTGACTGAGCTGTTGTTTAAATTAATACTGGGCTGTTTTTTTAAATTAATACTGGGCTGTTTTTTTAAATTAATACTGAGCTGATGCTTAAATTAACTTGGCTCATAACTACACCAAGGAAATTCTTTCGTTCTTACAGCTCCTGTATTAGAAGAGGGCAGTCAAAAAATGAATAGAGTCCAAGAAAATAAAAAACGAAGAAAAAAACATGATAACAGGGCTCTAGAGTTTGGGCGCACATGCACCTAACATTTTTTCTTGGGCGCACTGATGCAGCAAGAAAAAATGCTTGGTGAACTTAAAGATCCACAAACATGTTTTTGACAAACATTTATTATGAGTAAATAAATGTCAGCTGTTTTGGATTTTGGATGCAATATCTCGATATGGAAAAAAAGTGCTAAGAAATATTTATATGAAACTTGAGACAAGGGTTTGGGAGTTCACCAACTAATAGTTGGACATTGTGCTGCAAAGTAATACTGTAGTGGACACCATGCATGAAAGGGTTAGCTTTTTAGGCTTTGTGCATCCCTACTTTTTATTGTTGTTTTTAATAAAAAGCATAACACAATTAGAAAACAATGATGAACAAACAGCAGGAGGAGGATCCATCTCTCAAGCAGCATTTAAACACACATGACAACATACCCAAGTAACCATATTAGTTCTTCTTCTGTCGAAATAAAGTTTGAAGATATGCCTCCCATATGTGGCATGTTGTAACTAAACAAAATCAGGCCTTACAGGTAACATGTAGGTGAGCCATTTTGACCACATTTCAGCAAAGATATCAATTTTATATCTCAGTTTCAATGTGATTCTCTTCATAACGTATATACTGTAAACAAAAAAGACAACAAAATCCTAAATAATGGCCCTTTCCCATTAGCCCTACTCTACTCTACTCAACTCTACCCGGCTCTACTCGCCTTGTGCTGCTTTTCCATTAGCCCCAGTCGCCTGCCCAACAGGGTGCAGTGTCGCTGTAAACAGCTGAGCGGCACTGCGATGACGTCATTTTGAGCACGACACAACAATCTGTGTCTTTTTGTCACAAACCGAGTAAAAAAGGAAAGCAGAAGAAGGCTGCAGGTGGTAAGAAGAAATACCCCTTCAGAAGCACAGGAGAGTTTTGGAAGCTATACAACAGAATGAAGCCGAGGACGAGAGCAATCCAGCTGCAAAGAAAAGACGTATGAGGGTAAGCTAATGGTAGCTACCGCTAGCATGCTAGGTCATTGCACTCATGAGTCGCCAATGACGACATTGTCTGACCAATCAGTAGCCGGCAGTCGGTGCAGTCGGTGACGTCATCTTTTAGTATGGACTCAGCTCGCTTGGAACCAGAGCGGAGTAGGTACTAGAACTAGCTTGTTTTAGGAGGTACCAGGCTAGTGGAAACACGCTGCTAATCGAGTAGGGCCGAGTAGAGTAGGGCCAAGGCGTGCTAGTGGAAAAGGACCATAAGACAGTGTCGTTGTGCTTCTCCAAAAGGAAAAGGCTCAAGAAATACAAGAAGTCAATGAATTCATATTCTTGGGAATCATTTTAGATCCACAGCTCAGGTTTGATAAACGTGAAGCAAATCACTAAATCAGTAAAGAGTGACCTACATTGTTTTAAATCACTGAGGCAGCTCAGATATTTATGCACTCTATGATCTCTTCTTATTTCTCACACTGTATATTGACAGTTATTTGACGGTTCACCTTTAACAATCAAAAGTCTTTCACTCAGCCCTAAAAGTTTTGGACAAAAAACCCATCCGTTGGCACCACTGCCACATTTTGAAAAAAATACAATCTATTGAGTTGTGAAAGCTTCGTGCAGTTTTCTTTCCTTAAATTAGTTTTCTTAACTGTATTAATAATCTTACCCCTGAACCCTGATCCAAATTTATTCAAAGACAGAAAAGCTGCAGAGTAACAAGAAGTGAGGTGAATGGAAACTGAAGCAAACAAAAATGTAAGTCAGCATTTGGAGAGTTTCTCTTTTAAAGCCTCTAAACTCTGGAATTCATTTTAAAATCAAATTAACCACAGATTGAAAACTTTCCCTACAAAGGTCAAGTGCTAAATCAGTCTTAGTCAGACATGTTTTTTACTTATTTTGAACTGGTTTGTAGAATTACTTGTTTTTACGGAGCTTGTTTTTTTATTGTTATTCTGTAAACTTTTGTGTTAATTTATGATTTGTTTATTCAAAGGCCCGACTAGAGACAAGAGCGGGAAATTAGCATTTGCTCTAAACTCTGTGCAGCTCTTCAGATTCATGCTCAGTGATGGAAATGTGTTAAACTGCATCGTCCCTAACAAATAAATAAATTCAATTCAACATCAGTCCAGTCATTTATAGTAGGTTTGTCCCTATTTAGCCATATTCTGGTCTGAGCCTTCTTGATTGCTACTAACAACAGTTTCAATAAACATTTTTCTCCCTATGCACATGATTTAAAAGTAAAGTCAATTTTAGACTTAAAAACTGCCTCCAGGACGCCATGAACGCATCTCCGAAATGGAGAGATGTGAAAATGGTTTCCATCGTACTTCCACAGGACCTCCAGCAAGCAGTCTGATCAGAGTACAAAAGTATCGAGTCAACCAGTCCAGCTGTTTACCTGATTCTTCAAATTTGCATTAAGGAAACTTTTACTGTTGCTGCTCAATATACAAAAGCTATTAATGCAATATTATATTTTTAATAACATAAACTGTTGGCCCAGTGCTGCTCTCCATCTCTAGATAAACAGAGTTATTCTGCACAGATGTGAGTTAAGTGCGTAGGGGTGTAACGGTACACAAAAATGACGGTTCGGTACATTTTCGGTACAGTATGGGAACAACACAAAACCATTTGCTTGTTTAGCACGTTTATTAAACCAAAAATTTGTCATTATATGAACTGATAACCACAATAAATTAAATGTGTTGCTTGGTAATACTAATAAGTTTAATAAAATAAATAAACAACAAATATATGAAATTAAAAATAATGAGTTTCTTTTTTAATTCCTGACTTAAATGTGGACGACTGGGTACTTTATACCAGGGCTCAATCACCTTTAGCATGAGTTTGAAACCAGCACAGCTGAATATGGTCTTAGATCTGATGCTATAAAAACGCTGATGGATGCTGTTATCACTTTGGCCCGATCTGAACTGTCAGGCAGAGGCTGCTTGAATGCAGACGACAGTTGGATTTGCACTACAGTGTTTTTTTTCTTAACGCAGAAATCTTTACACCTGAGTGGAGCCGTTTCAGGTGAGTTAGCATGTTTGACGTGCTGTCAGAAAATACCCGACCTCAGTTGAACAGTATCGGCACACTGCCTTCGTTTTATCCACCTGTCTTTCCCTGTTGCAATATTTCACCAGGAAGCCAAAGTGTTCCCAAACAGGAGATTTCAGTGACGGGGGAGGGTCTCCAAGCTCCTGTTGGTCTCTAGCAGTAGCCATGATGCACAATTCAGACACAAGTTTTTGTGGTTACAGAAGCTCTTTGATATTCGTCTTCTGATTGGCTCGCCATGAGACGTCACGTCCACATGATATGTACATGATCACAAGAGCACGAACCACAGACCACTTTCCTCATGAATATTAAAAAGCCTTCCCTAACCACGCCAATCGTAGACGAGTACTCCCGTGAGTATTAAAGAGCCATGTGCAGCGGTTAACGTTAACTTCCTGTACTCGTTTGAGTACAGCACTGTACCGAACCGAACACCCATTTCGAGCGGTTCGGCACGGATACATGTACCGTTGCACCCCTAGTAGTGTGTGACAGATTTTGACTTGATCTCAGGTGAGCCTTTGAGAAAATAACTTTGAACCTAATGGCCGTAAGGTTGTGCTTTACAGTTTGATAAATCTGTGCATGGACAGCACACACACGTTTTGTCTCATGTAAGGCTGATAAATGGAGGCCATTGTGGTGGCATTACTGTTGACATTCTGCAGAACACTTACAGTAACCTAAAGGATTGATTTACTTATATCTAAAAACCCATTTAGTGTACATGGCAGCCGTCCAGCCCATCAATACAGATTAGAGCCGTGCTGTCTGCCTCAGAGCGTCCTGCTATCTGATCAGGTTAGGCCTGCTGACTGACAGCCACTTTGCCACACAGCTAAGCCAGTACAGTCAGCTATTTATTAGGCTTTTCCAGCCTCTTTCTCTGCCGCCTGTCAGCTCACAGAGAGAACATTACACTCTGATTCTGTTCCACTGAACCTCAGACGGGGCCTGTCAGCCCCCTTGATGCTGAAAAGTGGCACGATTGTCTCGACTGTCTCTCCGTCCATCTTCACGGCTCTACGTTTCAGCTGAATCTCTGATCCAGGAGGGAGGAGGACACTTTGCTCTGTCCTTTCAGTCGTAATGAAACAGTGAGATCAGCATCTTCAAAGACGTCAGTGTCTTCAGGGCATTTTACATCACAAGTGACAAGATGATTGGCAGCTACATTGTGGCTGCAAGGAAGCCTCAAGCTGGTGCTTCAAATTACAGCACGGTTAATTTCATGGCAAAATAGAGAGTAAATATGGGAGAAGATGTTCTGTTAACAACACCACTGCAGCATGAATCTGAACATCAGCATCGGGGGTTTGAGTCAGAGGCTTAATCACAGAGGTGACACATTTCTATCATCACTCTCTGGCAGGGCTGAATGATTTTAGGAAAAGATCTGATTTCAATTTTTTTTTCAGAGATTATAATTTCAATACAGCTCACGATTTTCTTCAAATTAAGCTCCGGTGCAATATTCATCATGTTTACAGTATAGACAACAGTAGGGAAACCAATAATGAAAAGCACTAACAGTTGCAGGAAAAAGTCTGTGAACCCTTTGGGATTACTTGGATTTCTGCTTAAATTGGTCATAAAATATGATCTGATCTTCATCTACATCACGACTCAAGACAAACACATGGAATAGTCTCTTTATGGATTTGAGGCTATTGGCCTTTTCCCATTAGCCCTACTCTACTCTACTCGCCTTGTGCTGCTTTTCCATTAGCCCCAGTCGCCTGCCCAACAGGGTGCAGTGTCGCTGTACACAGCTGAGCGGCACTGTGGTGACGTCATTTTGAGCGCGACACAACAATCTGTGGCTTTTTGTCACAAACCGAGTAAAAAAGGAAAGCAGAAGAAGGCTGCAGGTGGTAAGAAGAAATACCCCTTGAGAAGCACAGGAGAGTTTTGGAAGCTATACAACAGAATGAAGCCGAGGACGAGAGCAATCCAGCTGCAAAGAAAAGACGTATGAGGGTAAGCTAACGGTAGCTACCGCTAGCATGCTAGGTCGTCGCACTCATGATTCATCGATGACGACATTGTCTGACCAATCAGTAGCCGGCAGTCAGTGACATCATCTTTTAGTATGGACTCAGCTTGCTTGGAACCAGAGCGGAGTAGGCACTAAAACTAGCTTGTTTTAGGAGGTACCAGGCTAGTGGAAACACGCTGCAAATCGAGTAGGGCCAAGTAGAGTAGGGCCAAGGCGTGCTAGTGGAAAAGGGACATAACAGAACTGGTCACTGTTGATGAATTAAGACTTTGTTAAGGGACCGGGAAAGAGCTAGCCTTGGACAATGTGACTGTTTCCATTCTTGACTGCTTCTCATTTTGTTTTGAATTGGTGTTTCCAGCACGGTTTGGTTTCAATGTGCTGATGTCTGAATGTATTTGCTGTTTTTACTGTGTAACTTTCTGCTGCTGCCATGCCAGGTCCCTCTTGAAAAAGAGATCAAATCTCAATGAGGCTTTTATCTGGTTAAATAAAGGATATAAATAAAATAAATAAACACAGTCTGCTTAAACTAATACCACTCAAAAAATTATAAGATTTCATGTTTTTATTTGACACAATATGTAAACAGTCACAGTGCAGGGTGGAAAAAGTATGTGAACCCTAGGCTAATTACTTCTCCAAGAGCTAATTGGAGCCAGGAGTCAGCCAACCTGGAGTCCAATCACTGTGATTAGATAGGATGTGTTGGTTAAAGCTGCCCTGCCCTATAAAAACACACACCAGTTGTGAGTTTGCTGTTCTCAGAGGCATTGCCTGATGTGAACCATGCCTCGCACAGAAGAGCTCTCAGAAGATCCACCATCAAGAATTGTTGACCTGCATGAAGCTGGAAAGGGTTACAACAGTATCTCTAAAAGCCTTGATGTCCATGTGTCCACGGTAAGACAGACTGTCTACAAATGGAGAAAGTTCAGCACTGTTGCTGCTCTGCCAAGGTGTGGTGGTCCTGTAAAGATGACTGTGAGAGCACAGCACAGAATGCTCAATGAGGTGAAGAAGAATCATAGAGTGTCAGCTGAAGACTTACAGAAATCCCTGGCACATGCTAACATTATTGTTGACAAATCTACAATACGGAAAACATTACACAAGAATGGAGCTCATGGTAGGACACCACCAAGGAAGCCACTGCTGTCCAAAAAAACATTGCTGCATGTTTGAAGTTTGCAAAAGAGCACCTGGATGTTCCACAGCACTACTGTCAAAATATTCTGTGGACAGATTAAACCAAAATTGAGTTGTTTGGAAGGAACACACAACGCTATGTGTGGAGAAAAAAAGGCACAGCACACCAACATCACAACCTCATCCCAACTGTGAAATATGGTGGAGGGAGCATTATGGTTTGGGGCTGCTTTGCTGCCTCAGGGCCTGGACGAATTGCTGTCATTGACGGAAAAATGAATTCACAAGTTTATCAAGACATTTTACAGGAGAACTTCAGACCATCTGTCCACCATCTGCAGCTCAACAGAGGATGGGTGATGCAACAGGACAACGACTCAGAGCATAGAAGTAAATCAACAATGGAATGGCTTCAACAGAAGAAAATACGACTTCTGGAGTGGCCCAGTCAGAGTCCTGACCTCAACCCGATAGAGATGCTGTGGCTTCAAAAGAGCGATTCACACCAGACAGAAATGTTTGGTTGAGGTTAATGCTGCCAAAGGAGGGTCAACCAGTTATAAAATCCAAAGGTTCACATACTTTTTCCACCCTGCACTGTGAATGTTTACATAATATGTTGAATAAAAACATGAAAACTTATAATTTTTTGTGCTTTATTAGTTTAAGCAGACTGTGTTTGTCTAGTGATGTGACTTAGATGAAGATCAGAACATATTTTAAAACCAATTTAAGCAGAAATCCAAGTAATCCCAATCTTTGATGTAAACCCCCATCTTTGATGAGCACTAAATTTTAATTAAACAATCAAAATTAGCATCCCTTGAAATGCAGAGCAGAATCGAAAAGACTTCAACACTTTTAAAAAAAATCATACTGATGCTTTTACTCCTGCTTTTCCCCCTTTTTTGGTCACTACCTTTGAAAACTTATCTGCTTCATCAGCATTTAAAGGCTGTAAAACTATGACAAGACGCAATAAATCAACTTCAAGTCCAATGGCTCCCAGCTCCCTGCTAAAAAGGTGTATTACTTTTGAAATTTACAGCCACAAGTATACGGGAATAAATGAATATTTTAGAAAAGGGGCTCTGACCTTGAAAATGAAATTGGCAACATGCATGTTCTGTGAAACAGGTTAATAATATCTTTTGTTCGATTTATACTTTAGTCTCTGCCCTAAAAGTGGAAGCTAAGTGTAAACCTCTTCTGCAGCGGGAGTGTTGTGTTGCAGTCTGATAGAGATAAATACGGCCATACACTTGTGTCAGTTTTTCCAAGTGCAAGGTCACTGATATATTACTTCATGAGAGTCCATTTAGAAATAAAACAACCGTGACTTACCAATGGAGAGAAACAAAAAGAGCAGCGTATGTCTCTATAAGGCCTTAGAGAGAAATATGACTGTTGTTTACTGCTCTACACAGCTTTGCTCTGACTGCAGGGAACAGCCCATGGAGAGAATTTATAATTGAGACTCAATGGATTTATTCATTCCTCCCTTCTCTTCTTTTTTTCCTCCAATTCCAACCTCACCAGAAAATAACAGCGTGCCAGTGGGTGTGACGGAGATGTCTTGTAAGCGTCTCTACTTTTATGCTGATGCTGAGACAAAGAATTAAACTCTTTTTCACCCCGAGAAAATAACCACAGAGCAGAATAAAATGAGCTCTGTCATAACCACCATGAAAAGCTTTAATGACATCCATCAGTGTCAAAGGCAGAATGAGCCAAAAGCTCCAAGAGCACAAACTGGAGGAGCTGCATTTCACTAAAGGACATTATTCCACTGGCATATATTACCACAAAACAGTTTATTGTTTGGAGATCATTGTGACTATTGAAGTTGTTCAGATAAAGACTTGTTGGTTGATGAAGTACCATAGAGAACCTTAAAGTTTCCCCTGCAGTTGCGATTTACTCTGCAATTGTTTTAATGTTCCTCATCTTATGTATTCTTAAACAAACATAAGCAGTAGATCTTTTTATAGTAAAACCAATATGACATTAAATTAATCTAAGGATAAAAGATTTGAGAAAAAGTGGAGAAGTGAAGAACAGAAGCAAAATATGTATGAAAATGGCAAAAAAAAAAAGGGAAAAATTGGCAAAAAAATCCAAAAGTGGCTCAGAAAAATTGACTATGGTAGCAAAATTGGAAATTAAATTTGAAATTAAATTTCAAAAACCATGTAAAAATTCCAAAAATGGTTCTGACAGTGGCCAAAAAATGATGAACGGGGGCAAAATAGGCATAAAGTTGTAAAAACAGGGTTAAAATAAGGTTAAAAATGGTCCAAAAGTGGGGAAAAAGTGTATGAATAGAGGTAAAAAATAGGCATGAAACTGCCAAAAAAACTACATCACAATGTCAAAATGCTCAACACATTTTGGGCTAAAAATATTGAACCAAGGTGAGTAGAGCAGAGCCGGTTAGAGTCGAGTAGAGTAGAGTAGGGCTCATGGAAAAGGGCCAAATTTATCTTTACAATGCAAAGTTAAATTATGTTTTTATTAAAAAATTATCATCAAAACATCAATTTAATTCATTTATCAGAATGTTTTTTGTAATTGTCACTGGTTCTCATTTTATTAAAATAAGAGAGCACATGACATAACTGCAGTTTTAAACTACATCAAACCATCATATTTTCAGACAACAAGTAAACAACATTTAGACACACCACAGCCACTGCCTGATAACTGCAATAAAATTACAGCTAGGTTTCCACTCACTGGTCTGGTTTGGGCCAGCACAGCTCGATACGATTCAGGGTGGGAAAGTCTGATAATGTTTGTATTTACACTGTCAGCTGTACGTTCACTTGAAGGCGAGGATGTGAGGGCTATTCTAACTACGTAAGTGCATGAAGCAGCCTGAAAGGCTGTTTACACGAGGCTTAATACGGCCAAATTCGAAGAGTTTTCATTGCGTTTTCACCTCCAAATTACATGGGGACAGAACCTGGAGTGCCTGAATCCTCAAACTTTTAAAACCAGGGTCCAGAGTGTAAAGTTTTTCTCAACGCTCCTACATGCAGCTCTGTGTAAACCAGAGTCAGAGCGTTTCAGAGTGAAACAGACGTCATCGCATGTGCAGTACTCTCTCACATGAAGGCTGTGCACACATTACAGGAACAACAACAGCTTCATCATCTTCAGAGTAACATGTGAGCTGCTTACCGTGCTCGCTTTGTTATCCAGACTAAACTATCCAGAAAAGAAACTCCTGAGTCTTGTGCGTCCACTCTCCATTGTTCTTTATGAAAAGTTTTTCTTCTTCGTACGTGGGTTGTAGCAGCTCTGTTTCACTGCAAACCTACATCACCACCTACTGGACTGGCATGCTCACTACAGCGGTTTCATTTGTTTCCAGCCTCTCTGTCTGAACGCAGATTGATTCCTGCTATCCCAACATTTTCTTCCTGTATTAAAGCTAGGGTCAGTAATTTTGGGAAACTGGCATGAATGTGAATGTAGCATCTCCTAAGGGGTTAAAGCTGGGGGGGGGGCAGCTTTAAGGATGCCTATAAAGTAGAAATAAAAATGTAATGTTTTTAATATTAATACCTTGTTTAGCTTCCAGCTCCTCCAAAGTGAGGGAGGGCTTCTTCTCTTCAGGTGCAGTAACGGGAGCAGGTTCCCTCTCGACCATCTCGGCTCCTTCGATCACAGCCTCCAGTCCTCCCTCTTCCAGTAACTGCAGGCAGACATGAGACAAGTCAGCGCTAATGTCTCAGGGCAGCTCTTATCCAGGATCTCTCTCCATTCTAAACCTTTCTTAAAGGGACTGTGAGGAGTGTCTAAGTAATTTCAAAAAGTTCTGAGGAAGGTCAGAGCTGCATTCATTAGCATCACAACAAACACACACTTTGGCTTGGGTCACGTCTTTCGGTGCGTTCCAGTTGTAGTCAGAAGTAGGAATTTCCGAGTTCCAAGTAGGAAACTGCAACTGGAACGTCCCCCGAAGTCGGAATTTCCTACTGGGAACTCGGTGAAACCTCACCACCCCCGAGTTGACAATCAAAGATGGATGCCCCCAGTGTGAACAGTTATTTAGCTCCTGTAATAATCCATTTATTTGCACTTCTGACTGGGGTGTGTCGCTCTAGATCAGCTGTATACATAGTATTATTAGACTTATATTTACAAAAATGCTGCCATAGTGATAATCACATTCTTCATACAACAACGCAGGGCGTGCTAACAACAGCTAACAATAGCCTGGTAGATCGGCATGTTTTTTTCAGACTTCAACTGGAACGCAGATAAGTCGGAGATGATGTCACTCCCAGTTCCGAGGTTACTGGAACGCAGCATTACGACAGTCACCGCACGTGCTCATGGGTAGCAGAGTCTTTATGTCGCCGGTAATAGATTCTCCTCATAGCACCTTTAAGCTAATGGAAGAGATTCAAGTGTAATAAAACAAATGTGCCTGACCTTGTCTTCGTCTGAATCATCGTCCAATCGCACTCTGTTCTTCTCCAGGGGAAGCATGTCGTTCTCTTTAGCCTTGATGGCAAAGCTGATTGGAGCAAAGGAGGCTGTGTGGCAAACAGAAACACAAGAAGAAAAGTGAGTATGAATCCACAGAGTACATGTTTGCAGGTAGTAAAGTGAAGGAGGTCTTCTGTTGACTGACAAGTGCAGTGAAGTGAAGAAACAAAAAAACAGAAGAGGAGAGTTTAGGACAAGGCGAGAATACAGGCAGCAGGCAAGATTAAGAGAGAGGCAGAGAGAGACAAAGGAGCCAGAGAAAGTGTACTTGAAGGAGAGTTTACAAGAGAAAAATACACAGAGACACGGGCAAACAAAGAGGACAAAGCAATGTGGAAACAGAAACAATAGACGGACAAACAGACAGGCAGAGCAGCGGTGGTTTGTCACACTGAATCCTATTTTAAATCAAACACATCTGCTCATGTGGAGATAAGACACAGGCCAGTGTGCATCATTCCCAAAAGAAGTGACCCTAATACAGGACCTTCGTCATTACTGTGAAGGGCTGCATTATTTTCTCGTGCACTTCGCCGTCTAAGTTATTAGTTTTTCTTGCGGCTGCACCGTGACCCATTGCCTCCCAGTAGCCTGTAGAATTCAGACTTTAATTTGCATACATGTGCAGGGTTTATGGATCCCACTGGTGTTGGACTGAGCCGGCGCTTTCATCTCTGCATGCACATTCCCCGGCTGATATTGTATCTCATTTACAGAGAGAATTGTTCCAAAGCAAAGGAGTTGGTAACAAATAAAGGAGTCAGAGTTTTATATCATCATGTCCTACCTTTGGCCAGCTTGGATTCTTTTGCCAATGAGTCCTCCTCCAGATTATCAGCAGCTCCTGCTGTGCCACTCTGATGGAGAGAGAGAGAAAACAGAGAAGAACAAAAGTTAAAAATATGCACTGTGAACACGGTGCCTCCCTATTTGGTCTTAACTCTGGTTCACACACATTTAGTCTTGATCACCGTCAGAGCAAGTTCACAATCACTAATGTTCAAAAATCCAGTTCTCCAGAATTACCTGTATTCTCACACTGTCGATAACGCTCCTTCCTCTTACAGTCCCCCTTCCAGTCTATTCTGATTGGTTGATAGTAGGAATGTAACGGTTACCAGTAAAATTGCCCGATTAAAATTAACGTTATACCGTGTTGGATCACCACACTGTGTCAGTAACTCATGGTGATGCTGCTCTTTGACTGGAAAAGCCTGAACTATGTGTGTCTGCTCCTCGGTGAAGCAGCCGTCTCTCACAGACGGAGGCATGCATGCACAGTTTGTAATGTTTGGCCTCAGAGCGAAAGTTAGACACTACAGCAGAGACTTTTCCTCTCAAAATGGACTCTTAAATCTGGTTGAATTTTGGATTTTGCAAGGATGTCGAGGGGAAACTGATAGAAAACAGTCTCCCTTTTTAAACATGAAGCTGCGGTGAAAGAAAAAGACGTGCGTGATTATAACTGCTGTAGCTCCTCGAGTAAATGAGCTGACTGAGCCGCAGAGGTAGAGGTAGAGAGAGAGAGAAGATTCTGTGAGCCATACCTGAGTGAATAACAGGTGGTTATCAGTATTTGCTGTCAGAATAATGTATAAATCTTGTAATTAACAGCATTAGTATCATTCTGGAGTGTGTTCTTGCCATTATTTTGTTGCGTATTCGCCGTAATTCACAGTAGATCGTCTTTTTTCCATCATAGTTCATGTTTTATGGATTTAATCAATCGTAGTTTGGAAATATTAAAGAAGGAGATGTGGAGGAGATCTGCCATGGAAAGGGGAGACCAGAGGAGAGTCATGAAGGGGGCTAACTGCTTCAGGGACTATCGTTAGTAAAACCAAAAAGAAATAAATAAAAAGAAAAAAAAATAATGAGCTGTAACATGGACACTTATGCTGCGTTCACATCTCAAGCGACCCAGCTACCAAAATCGCGTCGTCCACTGACGTATCGTCACGCATCCATAAAAAACTCATTTTGGTCACCGTTGCTGTCGGCAGTCGTTTCAATGACGTCACGTCTGCTCGAGTTTCACCATGATCATATCATATATCATATAATAGGATGTATAAGTGGACATTATTCCAGCTGTATCCTTTTCATTCACTTATCAAACACAAAACACTGCAGCTGATGATGCAGCAGCATCATCCGTGAGTTTTCTGCGGTTCGTCTAGGTGGAACTAATGTCCTCACTGACTAATGTTTCCACACAGACATGGATTGTTACTCTGTAGTCCAGTTGAAAAACTGTCTGTCAGTCACACGTACACACACCGCTGATTGGCTGTTGGTGCACAGCCACACACGACATCGCCTGAAAAGATCAACTTCTTTTAAAATTAAAATATTATCTGTATAAAACAGATAATGGTTGTTTCCTTAAAGATGTCCTCCAGTAGAGGGGTGTTGAGGTGGTTAATGGGAAAACAAGGTCAGTGGATTTTTAACAGAAGCAGAAAACTTTTACACTGAACTACAGTAAAATATAAAACTGAATGCACAGGCAGACAAAGAGGTTGTTTCTTTTGTGCACAGAAAAGGTTTCACAAGGCAAACCAGATTTTTTGCCTCTGAGAGAGTCCATTTAAGGCTGTCTTTATAACCACTGACTGACAGGTTTTTAGCTAACAGCACGATACTTTCATACCTGACAGGAAGCACAGGATGAAATACAATCCACCTTTAAAATCTAACACAAGCAGCTAACCATGAACTCAACAAAGAGTCAACAGTGTTACTTAGTTAGTTATATTGACAACATCACATTGGTTAATTTATTTGCTCAAAGTAACATGTCAAATTCAATTTGTAAAAACTCCAGTGATGGAAATTTACAGCAAAATTATCTGAAAATCACAAATGTTTGAATTTCTGCTTCAACCCATGGACACAGAAAAAAGGAAACAGCACAAATGTGCACATGTTTTGAAAAGGTCTGATAATAATGGGAGTAAAAAAAGAAGAAAACAGATTTCTTGCAAGACAGACCCATGTTGTGAAATATATAAAGTCGTTATTCTGCATTTCCAACACATGAATCGATGAACCAGCAGGATGTCTTCGTACAGTAGCTCGATGCTAATAAAACATTGGATCAACCTATGTTAAACTCATGAAACTTCCTACTTACTTACCAATGCCAAATAAAAGATCATTAAAATTAAAAAATATACTAATCAGTTATAGCAAAACACTCTCTCAATCTCTTTTAAGTTTAGTGATGTTAAATCCTAATATCTTCTGTTCTTTGGCAAACAGCATTTCACTAAATTACAGCCTTACAGGGAAAAGGACGGCCTTACAAATAAGCTGCTGTAATGGGTAAAAGTTAAAGTTGGTATATGATACAGTCTAATTACAGAATACCTTCAAATCATATAACTGGGATGCACAAAATTATCTGAACAATTTCCGTGTCTGCAGATAACGGCCTAATATCAGCAGATGTAAATATATGTATGACATAGATGTAATATTAAGTGTTGGTGTCTATATCTTTATTACACGGTGTTGCAGGTCAGGAGAGGAAAGAGAGAGCTGATTAAAGACCATGTTGATCCTCCAGTCCTTTAATAACAGCATCATCTTGATTGTAGATCACTATTAACCTGTTCAGCCCCATTTTAAGCCTTCTGCTCCAAAATGACATACTCAAAAAGAAAAGAGTGTATCTCTGCAACAACAAGGTCTGTTTGAATTATTTTGCTGTCATAATAAAGTAACACTTGAGTGGAATTATCAGTATATGTGTTACTGGGACAGAGTAAATGAAGATAGAAGGCATAACAAGTTTTTATTATGAGTATCTCTTTGGAATGATGCAGCTGCAGCTTTAGAACTCTATGAATGAATGTGAAAATATGTGAACATTACTTCTGCCAAGTTTGAGTCTGATAAAGTGATGCAGAGCAAAGTTAGAGAGGTTTTACTACAGAGTGGTCAGGCCCAATCTTGGCTCAGTTTGGCTCCATTAGTTCCATTTGACATTTCTGATATACCAAACTTTAGATTTCACTTTTAAGCCACTTTTGATGTTCATTACACCCAATCAAAACAGTTGTTATCTTCTTCTGCTTATTATTATTGACTGTTTTTGACTGTTAAATAAATAAGTAAATAAATAAATTATTGTTTTTTTCTTTTGGAATAAATCAAGCAGAACTCTCCACAGTTTCCTATTCAAATAAATCCATACAAAGTTTGAATCAAAGTGAAACAGATTTGGATATTTGATGATTCATTTGCTTGGTGTTGACGTTGTGTTTGGTGTGTGTAGAAATAGCTTATATGGCTGTGTAGGTGAACATTTTTTGTTCAATCTAATGTGCAGCATGAATATATTACTACAGAACAATAGTTCACTTTTTCTTATGTTTTTGTTGGAGTAGCCAAAATCGGGCACTTTGGGGCTTAAAAGTTTACTACACAGCTTTTTATGAAGTGTTTATGTTCAAAGGAAACAAAGCAGAATATCCATTAACAGCGAGTGACTTATTGGGGGTCAAATGAAGGCTATGTGAAAGTCAAAATATAAAATCTCTTCGGAGCTAGCTCTTTAGACTCCTGTTGTTGCTCTCCTCTTACCTTTAGTATCTTATAACCCTTTTACTGGCTCTAAATCTGTTTCCCTCTTGTTACATGTTCCCATTCAGAGTTGAGGATTATGACCGTTCAGACTGAGTGTTACATTAATGAATGTGAATCAAGGTAAAGAGGGTTTTAAAGTCTGAGCTACATGTGTGGAGCTGTGCCCACTTAATGCCTGCCAAGTCCATCAAAGGTCTGAACAGAGCAGTTTAGAGCCAGTTTCATTTTGCTGCTGCTTTTGTGAACTTTGATTCTGAGAATATTTTGGAGCTGTGCTCTCAGGGGCCGCTCTAAAGTGCTTTGACTGAGAGCACTGTTCAATTATAGCTGAATAGTGGGAAGTGGTCTTTGAAGCTTTCTTCAAACATGGTAAAATTAACCTCTGGTGGTTCGGCTCTTTCTCTGCCTCCTGTGGTCTTATCCCCACGCCTCTGTTTTACTCCATCAGCAGTTTACATCGTGGGAGCAGCTAAAAGAAAGAAAGAACGACGGTCTGATCATCTGCTGGATTTGCTTTAGAAAGCTTCTGCACATTTCCAAACACTTCCTGTTGGCTCTTTCCCAGATGGACTTGTGAAATGTATTAAATGGTCCTTCTGGGTGTCTGGAAACGTCATTTAGGCCTGAACGATAAACTGCTTTTCATTGTCTTCACAAGCCAGTCTCCCATATAATGTCTGTCAGCATGGGGCTGTAGGCCGCAGCATCTATTCAGGGAGAGAAAACAGCCTGTGGCAGCTTTTCTGTTCAATAAATGAACCCCTACAGGTTTAATCTGTGTTTCTCTGCACACTGGAGCTTTTTGATACTTTGGTGGCATGACCACAGGACGGGCTTTCAAAGGAAGATAGCTACTATAGATCTAGATATTCATGTAGAAATATAGTCATGCTGCACATTAGGGATGTAACGGTTACCAGTAAAATGGTAAACCGCAGTAAAATTTCCCACAGTAATCATTACCGTGTCCTATAAAAATTACCATTTTATCATGTTTGATAACCACAATGAGTCAGAAACGCACGGTGATGCTGCTCTTTGCCTCGAAATGCCTGAATTATGAGGCTCTTCCTGGATGAAACAGCCTCATGGGATGCGCGCATGCGCTGTTTGCATTGTTTGGCCTCAGCGGAAGTTACAGACAGCGGAGATTTCCCTCTGGAAATAGACTCTTAAGTCTGGTTAAATTTTGGATTTTACAAGGATGCCAAGGGGAAACTGTTAGAAGACAGTCACCCTGTCTAAACATGAAGCTGCTGCTAAAGGAAAAGACGTATTCGGTTAAAACTGCCGTAACTCCTCGAGTAAATGAACTGACGGAGCCGTGGAGGTCGAGCGAGAGAGAGGGCGAAAGAGAGAGAGAGCAAGAGAAAAGATTCAATGAGCCATACCCGAGTGAATTACAGGAGGTTTGTCAGTATACTCTGTCTAAAGCATGTCTAGATATTGTAAATAACAGCATTAGAATCATTCTGGAGTGTATTCTTGCCGTTCTTTTGCCGTGTTTTCGCCGTATTTTTAAATTTGATCGTCTTTTTCTGTCAAAGTTTGTGCTTTATGGATTTAATCGATCGTACTCTGGAAAAAAAATATCAAGGAGATCTGCCAGGGAGAGGAGGAGACCAGGATGAGTCATGAAGGGGGCTAACAGGGACTATCGTCAGTAAAAAGAAAGGCCATGACATGGCCTAATATGATGAGCTGTAACATGGACACTAATGCTGCAGGCAAACTAAAATCTGTGAGTGTATATAAAATAGGTTAAATGTTGTTCATTTTCAATTGTTTATAAAGAGAATCCTGTTTAAAGTTAAAATCTGATCAGCCAGGTCATGATTTTTAGAACGAGACACTGGTTTAAGTGTTTATTAATAATGTCAAATACTTGCTAGAATTGTTTACATTTATTTCTCATGATTCAAACTTGGGTTGATTTGTATGGATTTATTTGAATGAGAAAATGTAGAGAGTTCTGATTGATTTTCTCCAAAAAGAAACAAAAAAATATTGATTCATAAGCAGAAGAAGATAAAAACTGTTGTAATTGGGTGTAATGAACACCAAAAGTGACATAAAAGTGAAATCTAAAGTTTGGTATATCAGAAATGTCAAATGGGACTAATGGAGCCAAACTGTGCCAAGATTGGGCCTGACCACTCTGTAGTAAAACCTCTCTAACTTTGCTCTGCATCACTTTATCAGACTCAAACTTGGCAGAAGTAATGTTCACATATTTTCACATTCATTCATAGAGTTCTAAAGCTGCAGCTGCATCATTCCAAAGAGAAATTCCCAATAAAAACTGTTTTTTGTTTTAGTCGAGGATGAAATGTTTAAATGATTCTGCCTTCTATCTTCATTTACTCTGTCCCAGTAACACATATACTGATAATTCCACTAAAGTGTTACTTTATTATGACCCCAGAATAATTCAAATAGACCTTGCTTGTGCAGAGATACACTCTTTTCTTTTTGAGTATGTCCAGAGGAAAGTCTGAATTGGTGAAAATTTGTGGAAAATTTGATAATTTCTGTTCTTCTTTGCCAGGATTTGAGACTCCTCGACCTTAAATCCACACAGTATCACATTCACAAGAATCTGTCCGTACAGAAATGCAGACTAACACACAACCTGAAATATAAAGCCTCTGACTTTGGTTATCACAGGCGTAAAGGACTAAACTTCGCAGGCTTTGTGTTTGAAGGTGAGTTTGGGATTCAGGCTTCATTTTGAGCCTCAGGGATGCCTCAAAAGTGCAATGTTCTTTTTTGTTTACTTTCGCTGATTTGTTAGATACTTCACTTCTAACATGTCTCTACTGTCAGCTTAATTAAAAACATGTTCAACATTAAAAACTTTTTGAAGCATTTTAGTGAAAATAATAGACTAGAAAAACCTTTAATTAAAGTAGCATGTCAAACAGATTTCAACGATGTTTAATTAACTTCAACTCGAAAACTGTGACAGCAAAACTGCTGAAAATGCTTTGTTGTGTCCAAGCCCAATTATTTTGATTAGCCTTTGGTCGAGAACATTTTATTTTACAAAAAGTGTCATCCTGTTCCTGAGCAATACTCTTAAAAACTAGCCCAATATCAAACAGAACATAACTGATTGTCTATGACATGATTTGTAGAGATTTTATTCACATATGAGCCCCGAATGCATCATAACAACAAATCAGAGCCATGGAGAAGAATGTGTGGTTCAAATAAAATGTCTCCGCTACGCTATGGTCAAAGCAAAATTCAAAGCAAAATTCACATTCACATTCTACATTAAGTCAAACACTTAATTTTAGTGTTTCTCTAAAGAGCCCACATTTTGCCTTAAATTAGTTTTGTATATTAATTTCTAATGTCTGCCTACAACAAGCTCCTGATCAAGAATGTTCAGAAACCTTCCAACATAATTTCTTATATATAATATGCATATTTTTACTTTTAAGTAAGGTCTAATTTTCAGATGCATGTTACACACAAGCACAAGCAAAATACAGTATGTAAAATATTGTCTCATCAACATCCAAGTTACAACATCTGATATAAAAAGTCAAAATATTCTCTCTCTCTACAAAACATTACAGCCTAACTTTTGTACTTCTCATTAAACAGTCTGTTCAACTGTTCTAATCCAATACTTTGGGTCTTATTTAGTTTCCCTCTGTGTAATGATCGTCTAATTCTCAAGAAGGTATCACTAACTTGTAAACACAGGGTGCTGCCATCTTGTGAGAAAAGGGGCTAAAATAGCTGTGCTGTGATTGGTTGAAATATCGGCATGTTGATAGCTGCTCTGATTGGATCCAGATGAGACAGAAAATTGTGTACGGTGTTTGTTGTGAAAATACTGAAATTTCCTTGATTAAAACTTTGAGTAAAGGTAATTTTTGAGATGGCTAAGAGATTAAGGTTCAGGAAAATGTGGGTGCATGTTATATTTAAGTCCAGGGTTTTCCTGGAAAACACGTTAAAACAATGGAGTATGTCTCATATATGAGAAATTACTAAAGGTGGTAGAAAAAAATCAATTCACATAAGTATTGGGATTTTTTGTTTGACGATTTTTAAATCAAATTCTTTGTTCAAAAATTGTTTTTTTTATTTAAATGTTTCATTTTAGCCTGCATTAATAAGCCACTTTTAAATGCAGTCCAGGCTTTTGAAGAGCACAAATAAATCCTAAAAACTGACTCACATGTGATGTGTATTTTTCCTGATATAGTCTATAGGCATCATCATTGTTCATCTTTTTCACCGGTGTTAAAAAAGCTAACTAAAGATTGCAATAATCTGCAATATTGTAGAATGGCAACTTAAATCGAATCATCACCTAAAAAATCGTAAAAAAAAAAATTGAATCGGCAGAAAAGCGTATCGTCCCAGCTAGAAATGACTGTACTTTCATATACGTGGTGGTCCTGACAGATGTTTATTCTTTCTCTTATTCCAAGATCAAACTACATGATTTATGTACAAGTGCAGCCAGACCAACAGTCACATGAAGCCAGGACCCATTCGCCACAAAAATCAGTCGGTCAGTCTCGCGTCATGCCAAAAGTCTTTTTTCTGCCTCGCAGTTTGGTTCAGTAAAGTCTGATAAAGTTTGGAGTGCTTAATCCTGGTCTAGTTTGCATTTCCATCAGCTGCTGAACCTTAACTTGAGGTGCAGGGATATGAGCTGGGAAAAAGGGGTGGAGCCACCGACACAAAGACCTGACATCCTGTACCATGACAGAGTGAACATACTGTCCTCAAAGCTGTTGTTAGAAGCAGAAAAAACATGCAGGAGTCAGGGTATGAGCGAGTTTGACAAGGGCAAAACTGAGAACTGGGTCAAAGCAGCTCCAACAGGGCAGCTCTTGTGGGCTGTTCCCGCTCTGCAGTTGTCAGTATCTATCTATAATAGTCAGAAAAGTAACAGTGGTGAACCAACGACAGGGCCATGGGCCAACTGACGCAAGAGGGGAGGCCTGTGAAGTCTGAGCTACTGAAGTTAATGCTGCTTCTGACAGAAAGGTGTCAGGACACACCGGACATCACAGTCTGATGAAGAAGGTCCAACACAACATCAGGCAGGAGGTCAAAATGTTCTGCTTAATAGGTGACGTACATTAGACTGAGTTCTTTAACCTTGTTTTCTTCGAGTGGACCAGGATAATCACCAGCACTTTTAAAGTTTTCATCAGTCTATGGTCTGCTACTAATACTGCAACCCAAAGTAAAACTTTTACTAAGAGACTTGAAATGCTTCAGTAGTTAACCAATCACGAGGCAGTGCAACACCAGTAGGTCTAAAAGCCTCTTAACCTGTTCAGCCCCTTTGTTAAGCCTTCTGCTCGAGAATGAGATAAATGAGTATCTCTGCAAGCACAAGGTCTATTTGAATTATGTTGGTGTCATAATAAACTTGAGAGATTTGTCCAGATGTGAATTATCAGTATACGCATTACTGGGACAGAGGAAGTGAAGACAGAAGTCAGAATCATTTGAACATTTCATCTTCATCTAGAAAACAGTTTTTTACTGTGAATATCTTTTTGAAATGATGCTGGAGTGGCTGTAAAACTCCTAAAATGAATAATAAAATAATTTGACATCATGTCTGCACAGGATCATTGTTATAAAGTGATGTAGAGCGAAGTTAAAGAGGCCTTATGAACAATATGGTCAGGCTAGGATTTTGAAAAACAATACATATTGAGTCAAAAGTGAAATATATATGTATTTTGTCAAATAAAAGCCAGATTAGATAAATTAAGTAGCACTTTTTCCACTAAATAAAGTCCATTGGATCATTGTTCTAACATTGTTTTACTTGGAAAATGCTCTTTATTTTTCTATCTAAAATATGAACGATAAGACACATTTTTGGACGACCGCAACGGTTTTGGTCATAGAACAATGTATTTGGTGTCTTTGGAAAGGTTTCAGTCTCAGCTTTCTGCAGATGTCTCCTTTGTGTGTGTAGCTTTGCTGTAGGTTGAAGCTACAGGTGAAAATGTGTGAAATGCGATGACACTTTTCACCGGGTGGCGCCCTACATATTTTATTTCATTTTTTTTTCTTTTACCTTTTTTGCTTTGGTGTTTTAATTGTGTTTGTTGTATGCAATAATGGTTTATATGTTAACATGGCTGAGCTCTTCCTGTTTAATTTGATGGGCAGCATGATTTTATTTCTACAAGAATTGTTTACTTTTTCTTACGTCTTTGTTGGAGAGCGTGCAAGCATTCCTAAAACCGGGTACTCTGGGGTCATAGACGTTAAGGGTCTGTCTGAGAATATATTTATACATTTTAAATATGGCTGAACAATTAATTGCAAATTAAATTAAATCGCAATATGGCTTGTTGCAATTTTCAAATAGCAGAAGGTTCAATATTTTTAGCCCAAATGTGTTGAACATTTTGGCATTGTGATGTAGTTTTTTTGCAGCTTCATGCCTATTTTTTAACTCTATTCATACACTTTTTTCACACTTTTGGACCAGTTTTACCTTTTTTTTAACCCTGTTTTTATAACTTTATGCCTAATTTGCCCCCATTCATCTTTTTTTGGCCACTGTCAGAACCATTTTTGGAATTTTTACATGGTCTTTGAAATTTAATTTCAAATTTAATTCCCAATTTTGCTGCCATAATCAATTTTCCTAAGCCACTTTTGGATTTTTTGCCAATTTTTCCCCTTTTTTTTGAAATTTCATACCTATTTTGCACCTATTTATTAACCTTTTTCCGCTTTCATACCATTTTTACCCAGTTTTCTCAAATCTTTTCTCATTAGATTAATTTAATGTCATATTAGTTTTACTATAAAAAGATCTACTGCTTATATTTGTTTAAGAATACATAAGATGAGGAACATTAAAACAATTGCAGAGTAAATGGCAATATTGGGGGAAAAAATCACAATTAGATTATTTTCTCAAATCGTTCAGCCCTAATTTTAAATCAGTTTTAAGTTTTTGAATCTTAAAACTGAGAATACAGGGTCTCTGCAGGTTTCAACAAGCCAAATCTAAGACTTTTTAAGACTATAATGTATACAATTTAAAACCCATTTGACTATCGCAATAGCTGGTGGTGTTTGACAAATTCTGACCGGGCAGCATGGGCATAGTTCTGCTTTATAGTTATATATATGTTATAGCATTCTCAAAAATCAAAACATTTCAAATGTTTTTTTAAAATAAAAGTAACATCAAAATATTTTTTAAGACCTTTCAAAATCATATTTAGGACCTTTTTTGGGGGGATTTTAGGAGACATTTTAGACTTTTTAAGACCCTGCAGATACCCTGGAATAGAGATGAACACAGCAATAAACTCTTCATATGAGGATCACTTTGTGGCTTTCTCTCTACAACATCAAACCTCTAAACGCTACACAAATAAGTCTCATAATGGCTTCAAGACCATTATAATCATCCAATTACTAAGTACCACAATTATAAGATATTAAGTATTGTATAGGTAGGAAGCAAACACCTACTCACTTCCTGCTGCTGACTGGTGAGACTTATTTCAGCCCTTTCTCACTTTTTTCATTACCTGCGTAACTATAAATAATGGCAGTGACTGAGAGCGGCGATATCTGCATCCCATTAGCTGCCGCACCAATCACAAACACACGACAGGTTTGTTGATAGAAAAGCTGAGCAGCTGCTTGTTGGAGCAGCCTGTGCTGTGTCATAATGGGCCACACTCCTCTGCACTCTGACAACTTAATTGATTTGATTCACCACAAGACAAATTGCTCCCTGCAAAACTTTCCCACTCACTTTTCACCGTCTGCTTTCTCACTCTGAGTCAAAGCACACTCCACAAACCTTGAATTTACATCATGTATATAGATCAGGAAAATGTGCATGAAAAAGCCACTTTCATCTTTGTCCTCACTTTACCATTTCACTGTTTGAATCACATAAAAATACCAGAATAAAAAGCTGATGGGACTTCAGTTAGCTGGTAAACACTCAAAAGTCAGTTAGCTTCACAGACTGCGTGTAAAGAATCTTTTCAAAATTACTGCAAGACATTAAAGGTTAATGATTATGGATAAAACAGCACTTTAACTTCCTCTTAACACTTCAGATAAGTTGTGACTGTGCTGCCAGATCTACACTTCATTCATCTTCAATGGTGCCATCAAATCAGAGTCTCATGGGACCTTGGCGAGTATCAGATCGTGCTTTGGAGGAGTTGAGCTCATAAGGGCTTTCACTGAATGTAGTATATAAGATTTATTATAAGTAGGTAGAAAATAGTTAATGCATTTATGGCCTTGAGTTAATTCATCAGCCTGGTTAGAAGCTCTTTTGGCCATTTTATTGGAAATGTCCATCTCAACTGTCGTCTTACTGCTGACTGAGGCCCCATCCACACGAAGACAAAACGCTTAACAGTTTCCAAAACGATCATCATAAAGACGAAGGCGTCTCAGAAAATGTGTGCGTCTACATGAATGCACTCGATACGCATGAAAATGCTGTAAAACACATGCCAGACCTCTAGGGGCGCTGTAATGATATGACAGAAACAAACGGAAACAGATGAGAAAACAGCGGGCATGTGCACTTGCAGCAAAAGTTGTAAACAGAGATTGTGATAAAGTGATCATAAAGTGCTGTAATGCGGGCATGTGCACTTGCAGCAAAAGTTGTAAACAGAGATTGTGATAAAGTGATCATAAAGTGCTGTAATGTGTCCTTGATAAATGTTTGTTCAACTCGGTGGTGATTGAGAAGAAGGAGATTTTGCTGACACAGGGATAGTAGGGTCACTAGCTTCATCAGCACATATGCTTCACGTACGCCGCCATTGTTGTTGTCGCTGCCGCGTGTGGTGCATGCGTGTCAATGAAGATATGAAACTATGACGTAAGCGAATCTGAAAACTTGCGGAGAGCCAGTAATCACGGAGCTGTGTAAACGGCATTTCAAAATCTTTCCACTCTGGAACCTGGTTTCAAAAATGATCGTTTACAGACCCCCAAAACGCCGTCTTCGTATGGATGATACGCAGATTAGGCAAAAAACTTATGCATTTAGACCTCGGTTTGTCTTCGTGTGGATGGGGCCTGAGACATGACTTGGTGTAGTGTAAAACTAAACATTGTGCTGAGGGTGTAGAGTTGAATTAGTCATCTGGTTGTGGATCAGCGGCGCTCATGCATGTGATGATACATTCAGATTCATGCTAGTTTTCCATAATTCTGACCCGAGCTATAAGGAGCCTCGAAGGTGTCCACAGGGGCATTTCTAAAGAAACATAAGTTCACACCAGAGTCGATGCTAATTTGAATTCTAATTTCAATTAGTTTTGCAAATAAATTATACCTTCATCAATACATTTAATATGATTCATGTTTCAAAATGGCCTTTCATTCCTTTAAACTTTGGCTTGTGACAACACACATTTACTTCGATGTTCTGACGTAACACCTTTGTCACCACTGCTGCTAGCTGAAGTCCTTACAGTGTCCCCTGTACAAAAAGTCCCAACAGTGCAACTTCTGTTCATGGTGAAGTTTTACATAAATTAATCTTTTAAAGATACATATAAGTATAATATTCTTGTATTATTCTTAATTACCAGTAACAATTAATCTCATTTAAAGTTAAAAAGTAAACAATCAGTGCAGGGCTGAATGATATGGACAAAATTTCATATCTTGATATTCATGCCAGATATCTTGATATCAATATGATATGACTACAGGTTTGGTGGAAACCAAGCGGTGCATTCAAGGGATATCGTAAAAATGAAATTTGCTGTGACTTCCAGAGCTGTAGATGCAGGGCGAGCATGGGGAAAATCTATAATGTTTACATCGTTGCTTTCTAATATCAATATCTTGAATGTTCATATCTCGATATAGATACGATAACGATATATCTTTCAGCCCTAATTTGGTGTCACATGCGGCCTCCTAAATGCACACTATGACTTTTTAAGGTGAACTATGCAAATTTATGTCAGTTAGAAACATCAAAATCAAACAGGAAGCCCTCTATACTGCTTCTCATCTCTGTTTGGCTCTCAGGTCCTGAATGGTCAGTGATCCCTGCTCCAGAGATCAGTTTGCTGTAGTATGTGAATTTTTTGAATGAGTACTCCAGGGCTTGTTCATTATCTTAAGTTCCGTAGAGACCTGCTGATTGTTCACTTTGTTTTCTGTGCAGGCTCACCAGTACTCCCAATTATTTCTGCCTGACTTTTATTGAATTATCCAGTCAGAGTTAACAGCGAGCTCCTTCTGTCCCTGGACAGAGAAAACATCCACAGCCCTGTGGTTTGACGACGACGGTACCACCATCACTGTCAAATCCTCAACAGTACAAAAGCACAAAGCTCCTGTTTTCACTCCTCAAAATCAAAGAGCCCAGGATACTAAACTGTTTACAAGAAATAAACTTAAATTCAGAGGCTTTGAGCTACTTAAGAACAACAGAAGCTCAGACAGACATGCTGTTATGTTAGTCCTGGGAGCTCGGTCAAACATGGTGCTTTTTCATTTGTAGTTTGGATACGTCCCGCTTTGTGTTACAATACAAATAAAACCTCATTAATGATAGCCTGGTGTGCTTCTGATTTCTGTTGTCGGAGGTTTGAAATGCATCATGGGAAACTTAGTAGTATACTACAGTGTGAACGGTTGGCATTCTAATCATACTTATAGTATGTAGTGTACAGTATATACACATGAGTATGTAGTATGTATATAGTATGCCATTTCAGACACAGCCAGAGACTCTATTATCCACCCCTTCGGTATAGACCCTGCCGAAAACAACACAGTCATCATGACAGTTCAACTCTTAACGAAGCGCCGCTGCACTCGGCCGTATAACTTGAATAAAAAGTCGACGGCACAGCTCCCCTCAGATGATTCGGAGCTGCTAATGTCCGCTGGGAGCGGAAACTCTTGTTTACTGAGGTCAAGAGAGCAGCTGATGTGACTGATGATCAAGCTGCGCTCACAGCGCCCTCTGTTGGATGAAACAGTCCACTGCTCCAGGCGCCCTGATGTGCTGCTTCACTCAATATTTTACATTTGAATATTTATTTACTATTCCGTTACGGTTATTTATCCCCATATTCGAACGGTTATTTGAATATCGAATATAAAGTGAGAGCCCTAGTAGTCATTAGGGCTGAACAATTAATTGCAAATTAAATTAAATCGCAATATGGCTTGTTGCAATTTTCAAATCACAGAAGGTTCAATATTTTTAGCCCAAAATGTGTTGAAGACTTGGCACTGTGATGAAGTTTTTAGAAATTTCATGCCTAATTTTTTTTTACCTCTATTCATACGCTTTTTTCACACTTTTGGACCATTTTTACCTTTTTTTAACCCCGTCTTTACAACTTTATGCCTATTTTGCCCCCACTCATCTTTTTTTGGCCACTGTCAGAACCATTTTGGGAATTTTTACATGTTTTTTGAAATTTAATTTCAAATTTAATTCCCAATTTTGCTGCCATAATCAATTTTCCTAAGCCACTTTTTGATTTTTTTTGTCAATTTTTCCCTTTTTTTTTTGCAATTTCATACCTATTTTGCACCTATTTATGAACCTTTTTCTGCTTTCATACCATTTTTACCCAGTTTTTACAATTTCATACCTATTTTGCTTCTGTTCTTCACTTTTCCACTTTTTCTTAAATCTTTTATCCTTAGATTAATTTAATGTCATATCGCTTTTACTATAAAAAGATCTACTGCTTATGTTTGTTTAAGAATACATAAGATGAGGAACATTAAAACAATCGCAGAGTAAATCGCAATATTGGGGGAAAAAAAATCGCAATTAGATTATTTTCTCAAATCGTTCAGCCCTAGTCGTCATCCTTACAGCATTAATTTTAGCCCCACTGATACATGGGTCCGTCTGTACATGCAGTCTGTTGGGCAGCATGAAGGGGTTTATGCCATCTCCTTAGCTTTCTTTTTGCCTCTGAGAAGCATTTGAAATGCATTACTTCTGTTCTGTTGAAGCTTTATTATTACCTTGTGGTAATAAAAAAAGGTTGCATCTTTTAATATCTTGTAAAGTCTTTATTTTTTACACAAAATTTTGTGTTGTATTATTATCGATACCCATAAAGAGTATTGGTATCTGTATCCATAAAATCATAACGATATACATCCCTTGTTAGTGCTAAGCTCCAGAATGCAGGGAAACTACAATGAAAAAAATTGAAACCTAATGTGGAGCCTCAAATCGCTTGAGCGAGGGACAAACTGAGGGCGAATTTTCTGACCAAAAGGGTAATTTGTGGTTTGTTTTTGCTGAAGACGGTGAATCTAACAACCCCTCAAACTAAACCGGTCCTTGTTTCGTACGTCACCTGCCTTCATCACTTCAGTACGAAGACGATCAGGGTTTTAATTTTAGCCCCGCAGGTTCTGGCTTATCATCATCCAAAAAGCAGCTAATTTCAAGGTTGACTGTAAGTGCAGTGAATGCTCAGACAACCTTTTCCCCGTATCTACACCACAGCAGCAATTCTATTAAACAGAGCTGCATACAGGTGTGGAGAGGTGAGGCTGATGACAGGAGACAAGTGACAAGTTCTTCTGAGGTCACCTTCTCAAGTTGAAGTATAAGCTAAACTTTATCTGTTAAAAAAGAGCAAACTGAGCTACAACATCAAGATGATGATAAACACACAAACACGTCGAACATCAACAAAGAGAAGAGAAAATCAGAGGGCTGTTTTTTTAAGTCCTGTCTGTCCAGAGGATTTCTATTATTCTGTTTCTTCAGAGGAGTTTAAGCTCTATGAGAGGTAGTATTTCACTGCCTGTGATTGAATGAAACATTGACAATGAAGCAATTTCACAATCTGCCTCAGACATCTTGAAATATGATTTTTGTCTGAAAAGATGGAGGAACGTGTTCGAGCTTCTATTTTTCAGTGAGGTAGATTTTTGCACTGTGTCTCTGCAGGTGAAGGTACAACAGAAAAATCAATGTGACGGCGGCAGGTAGCTCTCAGAACTGCGTCACCAGGGTGGGGCAGTCGTAGTTACTTTTAATAAATAATGTGATGATACTTCTGTTCTAAGCTACCAGTAGCTTACAGCTAGAAAAAACAACAAAAAATATATATATATATATATATATCCAGTTGATCTTCACCCCATCCTCATATATGGTCACAAGCTGTCGGTCGTAACTGAGAAAACAAGATCGCGAGTACAAGCGGCTGAAATGGGTTTCCTTCGCAGGGTGGCCGGGCTCTCCCTTAGAGATAGGGTGAAAAGTTTGGTCACTCGGGAGGAGCTCAGAGTAGAGCCGCTGCTCCTCCGCGTTAAGAGGAGCCAGCTGAGGTGGCTCGGGCATCTGGTCAGGATGCCACCTGGACGCCTCCCTGGTGTGTTGTTCCGGGCACGTCCCACCGGTAGGCGGCCCCGTGGAAGACCCAGGACACGCTGGAGAGACTAATGGCCCTTTTCCATTAGCCCTACTCTACTCTACTCTACTCTACTCGCCTTGTGCAGCTTTTCCATTAGCCCCAGTCGCCTGCCCAACGGGGTGCATTGTCGCTGTAACAGCTGAGCGACACAAACCGAGTAAAAAAGGAAAGCAGAAGAAGGCTGCAGGTGGTAAGAAGAAATACCCCTTGAGAAGCACAGGAGAGTTTTGGAAGCTATACAACAGAATGAAGCCGAGGACGAGAGCAATCCAGCTGCAAAGAAAAGACGTATGAGGGTGAGCTAATGGTAGCTACCGCTAGCATGCTAGGTTGTCGCACTCATGACTCATTGATGACGACATTGTCTGACCAATCAGTAGCCGGCAGTCGGTGATGTCATCTTTTAGTATGCTCAGCTCGCTTGGAACCAGAGTGGAGTAGGTACTAAAACTAGCTTGCTTTAGGAGGTACCAGGCTAGTGGGAGTGTGACAAAAGCCACAGATTGTTGTGTCGCGCTCAAAATGACGTCACTGCAGTGCCGCTCACCCCGTTGGGCAGGCGACTGGGGCTAATGGAAAAGCAGCACAAGGCGAGTAGAGTAGAGCCGGGTAGAGTAGAGTAGAGTAGAAGTAGGGCTAATGGAAAAGGGCCATAACATACAGGTTTGGAATTAAGAGTGAAAGTGACACCAATAAATTTGATTTACTAAAGCATTACTTTTACACTTGTTTTTTTGGACACATCTCTTTCATCAGAGGGTAAATTTTCAGGCATTTGACTCCATCCAGAGTATCATTAACTCTGCTCTTGACAAAGTTTTGCCTACATTTTAACCCTTATCAGTGTGCTGTGTGCCAGCTGCTTGTGTGTGTCCTGCAGTCTGAATGACAAAAGCACAATGAAGTGTAAATGTGCATACGGGCCGGTCGGGCACTCATGATGGGGAGTGGAGGATGACGATTGAGCTTAAACGTGACATCGATCAATGGCCTAAGTGAGTGTGTCAGAGTGTCATTAGAGACAAACACCAGGCTCTTTTACCTTTTCAAACAGCCATTTGTGGTGTAAATGAAATGTGTGTGCAGAGCTCCGTTACAGTGTAGTATTGTTTGGATCAAACGCCAGCTGAATTAATTTTTGCCTCTCCAGCACTTAACAGCCCTTCTCTGAACACTACATTTTAGTTTGTGTCTTTTTAATGCAAATGAGCTCCTTCTCTCCCTGTCCCGTCCTGAAGGATGTGCCAACAGTCGTGCAGCTGAAGCTGGAGGTGGAGACAGGTTATACACTATATTCCAAAAGTATTCGCTCACCTGTCTTGACTCTCATATGAACTTAAGTGCCATCCCATTCCTAATCCATAGGGTTCAATCTGACGTGGGTCCACCCTTTGCAGCTATAACAGCTTCAACTCTTCTGAAGGCTGTCCACAAGGTTTAGGAGTGTTTATGGGAATTTTTGACCATTCTTCCAGAAGAGCATTTGTGAGCTCACACACTGATGTTGGACGAGAAGGCCTGGCTCTCAGTCTCTGCTCTAATTCATCCCAAAGGTGTTCTATGGGGTTGAGGTCAGGACTCTGTGCAGGCCAGTCCAGTTGATCCACAGCAGACTCTGTCCTCCATGTCTTTATGGACCTGCTTTGTGCTCTGGTGCACAGTCATGTTGGAAGAGGAAGGGGCCAGCTCCAAACTGTTCCCACAAAGTTGGAGCATGGAATTGTCCAAAATGTCTTGGTGTGCTGAAGCATTCAGAGTTCCTTTGACTGGAACTAAGGGGCCAAGCCCAGCTCCTGAAAAACACCCCCACACCATAATCCCCCCTCCACCAAACTTTACACTTGGCACAATGCAGTTCCACAAGTATGGTTCTCCTGGCAACCTCCAAACCCAGACTGGTCCATCAGATTGTCAGATCTCAAAGCGCTTATCATATCATAAGGTTCTTGCCAATACTCATCCCGAATAAAAGAAGCTTTAGAGAAAAACTTGTCCTTTCATTGCCTTTCTTATCAACATCAACAGCTCTTTTCTTTCAAATTGGCCTTTAAATTTCCTCTGCCACAGATTTCATGACAGCAATAATGTTTATCATGTGCCATTTGACAAGGCTTTATTATCTGTTAGGAGCTTTATATAGAAAGCTGCATCATTTATGTTCCTGCGATAAAGCTGTGGCTGTATGGTCACCACATCCATTAGGATTCATTAAAAGGGAAATGTGTGCACTGCTGCCAAACGGCATGGCGATGTGGAAGCTGGAGTGAAAGCTAAATGTCATCTCGTAGATCCTTTTGCAGAACAGAATCACAAAAGAAAGATTTATAAAAGAGAATACTTAAAGCTTCAAATACCTCTGACAATCCTCTTCCTTCCTTCTGCATGAAGTAATTCTTCTTAAACTCGTAATAGGTGTTGTACTGGTGCCAAGTCTGCAGAAAGTCAAACCTGCAGCAGACGGAGAGAGGAGGAAAGGTGAGGACTCATAAAGGATGAGCACGGGGATTATGAAGAGGCTCTGCAGTATCTGAGGAGGAAATTTACTGATAAGAGTTCCTAAAACTAAGACCTGGCAGGGGCAGTGGATTTATTTCTGGAAAGAACACTTACCGAGGATCGTTCTTGGCACGCACGCTGGCCTCAAACTTAACCCCGTTTCTTGTGACGTACTCGGCCAGCTTGTCTATGACCGGCTGGATGTCAGGCGGTGGGGGGATGATGGCCGGGGCTGCGGGTGTGGACGCTTGTGGTTCTGCTTTTAAACTGTGACGGAGAGAAATAAGAGATGTTAAAATGAAAAGTTGGTCTCTCTATGTCAAATACAGTAGTATGAAAAAGATTCTGGGCACCATTAAAGTTTTACACAATAGAAATTATGTACTAAAAAATCTTCTTGTGTTTCAAAAGGTGTGACTTTATCAGACACAAACAGATGCCAGTTTTTGTTTTTGTTTTTAAAGTCATGATCTCGGAGTCTGCCTGAACAGAGCTGTTGGAACACTGGACACCAGTTTGGTTTGATCGCTGCTGCTGAAGCTCACGCGATGTGATCTGGCAGATTTCTCTGCACACATGGGTCAGGATTAGGCCATGTCTTGCTGAAGAAACCCTTAGGAGCCCAGTTCTTGGTTTGTTTATTTCTGCAGAGTGCATCCAACAGCTGACTGACTGCATCTGCACTTTCTGGCTATCTGGAGGCAGCTGTACTCTTCCTGGCTGAGGTGTGTTTTCTGCTTTAGGTTCCTTACCTTAGCCATTTTTGTTTTTTGAAAAACTCATCCTGGCATTATATCGACTCAAAAATACTGTCTTCAATAAAATGCATAACCTTATTAATTATTTGATCAGTGCTACCAAAATGACACAACACTCAAAATTTCTTCAGTGTTTCTATGGAACCAATTAGGGCTGAAAGATATATCGTTATCGTATCTATATCGAGATACAAACATTTAAGATATTATCAAAAAAGCAACGACTTAAACAATACAGATTTCTCACGGGCTCACCTGCATGTACAGCTCTGGAAGTCACAATAAAATCCTTGTTTACGATTGTCCTTGAATGCACCGCTTAACACACATGCGCCATTACATTTTGGTGCTGACAAACACTGAAGTTTATAATGGCAAATCCCATTCGTTTACATTGTTATAGATATAGTAGCTTATTTGCAAAATGACATGAATGTTTTTCAAGGCTATGCCACACTACATTTCCCAGCTTCCCTCGCAATGCCAGGGGGACTTCTGCTAACATAGCGGCTAACAATAGCCTGGTAGATCGACACATTTTTTCCAACTTTGAACTGTAACGGTGATAACTTGAGGATCACGTCATTCACACTCCCCTCTTCCCACTTCTGATCTTAATGGAATGCAGCTCTGGAAGTCACAATAAAATCCTTTTTTACGATTGTCCTTGAATGCACCGCTTGACGCACATGTGCAGTCGTGGTAATCTGAGTCAGCCGTGATGTCACCGGAAGAGTTAGTAAACGGTATCATCGCTGTCCAGCAACAGAGCTCGAAAGTTTGGAGCATTTTACCAAAACAAAAGAGAAGAATGTGCAAAATCTGCAAGGCAGAACGACAGTGATGCATGAGCATCTGAAAAGGAAGCTGATGAAGAGGGACAGTCGTCTCAATAAGCTAATTGGCTAGTTAGCTGCCAACATTAGCATCAACAGTATGGTGATCTCTGGGGTCAGTCCCTGTTTTGGATGACCTGTCCCCGGTTAAAGCTGTCCCTGAAAATGTGCCTGATTTCAGTGTTTGACTATTGTGTGTCTACTAGAACAAAGGTTATTACTACAGCCGTGTAGGAAGCAGGAAGCGTGAGGAAGCAGACTAAGACAACAGTTATTGTGTTGCCAAGTCGGCTCATTAAAGTGACTTTGGGCTCTTCTGCTTGTGTGAATCCCACATGATTATCACCCAGCTGCCTCTATAAAGCAGACATGAGTGTGGTTGGTAGTCTGTCCTTTCCTTACCCCGTTTCCTGGTTATCACGCCGCAGGAATCAACCCAGCACACCCCCAAACACACTCACGCATGTGGGGCATGCACAACTACACAGGAGCCGTAGTTGCCAGGTCTGCTTATTATAAGTGAATTGGGCCTCCAGCTGCATTCTGGTGCGGTACGCTGCAGTTCATGCATTATGTGACTAGTGGACTAATCACAAAAATAGTCGTTCATGGCATCCCTAGTAGTCATATCATATCGATATAGAGATATCTGGCATGAATATAGAGATAGGAAATTTTGTCCATATCGTTCAGCCCTAACCTTAATAATTAGTTGATCAGTGGTACCAAAATGACACAACACTCAGAATTCCTTCACTGTTTCTATGGAACCAACTCATTTTAACTTTTAAAGGCTTTTTATGATTTGTTAAGTGCGTTGGCTGTACTTAAAGAAACTGCACTGTCCACTTCTGTACTGAATCAAACTACAGCTTTCATATCAGCATTTTTAAGCATTTCTATTGTCATGAAAATTAAAACTCACATGCTGTACAATTCCAAATTCTGCCACATTAGATTCCATGATTAAAAAAGGGCAGAAAGGAGAAAGTCATATGATTACCAGCCCCTTTCTCAAAATAATAAAACAAGAAATAGTTCTATGGTCTGTCTGTCTAAAAAATAAATAAAACAGAAAAACAAACAAACAAACATGGACAAAAACTTAAAAGACTGATACCTAAAACCCTGTTTCAAACATAACTAAAGCTAATCCAACCTATTGGACAAAAACAGACTATACTAAATAACTACTTGTCCTGTCTTTGCTGACATACTGGCAACATTACGTATGACTCCAATCAATCATCATATAATGTTTTCAACATGTGCTGTTCCCACTGGCATGTGTGAAGTAAAAGAAAGGTCATTATTGCCTACCATGGAGCTGTGTGTGATGCTAGCTGTTTTGTGCTAAGATAAGGGATGAAGGGAAAAGGAAACAAAGAAGACAAAAGAACACTGAACTTTTCTCTAACAGCCAAGAAGAAGAAAACATAGGCTAGCTATCCTTCTACAAGTACTTGAGGTAGAGTGTTTGGTAAATAAAGCCATTCATCCTATTTATAGCCCTTTTCATTCACACATTACTGAAGTTTCCTTGAAAAATACCACTGAGTGTCAATAAAATCCAAAGCCTTTCTTGTTCACTGTTAATGCTAACAGCAGTAGACTCTGTGTAGATAGCGTGTAGGTCAATAAAAGGCCAGGGTTGATGTGAAAACACACGAGGGTAGACATCGGTCTCTGGTTCAGACCTCAATCAAAGCTCTTTCTGTTACTAAGGTTGCTTATAACAATATCTACTCTGATTTGTTGTGTACTTTACACTGACAGGCAGCTCAGAAAGAAGTATCTAAGACTTCAATGAAGAAAAATAATGAATAAGTAAAATGATAGTTAAATGTAGTTCAGCTTTTATATTTAAACATGTGATTACTTTAGTTTAGTTTAATTTATTAGTTTATTTTGATCATTTTTAAAAGCATACCAACCAAAGTGACACCACTGAAAACCAGGTTGACCAAAAAGGTTTAGGCTGAAGCTACTTAGCTTATATGTGCCTAACCTTCTTACTGTACAACATTTAAACCAGAGCAAAACAAAAATCAAACAACACAACAATTAATAATCCAAAAAAGAACTGAAGCAAATACAAAAGAATTCCTGAGGACAAATTCTGCCTAGCCCATCAATTAATCTGTAGAGCAACGTATATACACCTATACACATATACTAGCAGACGCACATCCGTACACAAACAGCTAGGCTTGTACACACATATGTATACGTACATAGCCAAATTTACATACATGCACTTTTTTCTTCTTCCTCTTTCCCCTTCTATTTATTTTTTTTTTTTTTTAATACCTCCTCTTCTCCCTTCCCCTTTCCATTTCTTTCCTTTCCTCCTTTTTCCTCTTTTTTTCCTTCTTTTCTTCCTTCCTTCTCCTTCTTCCTTCATGAACTGTTTTCTGAATCTAAAGCCTTCGATGTCTTTAACACTGCTGGAACAAGCCTTAAAAAATGATACAGGCAATGGATTTAGTCCTGCATTAAAACTGGAAGTTGAGTAAAACTGTTAAGTTTGTGATGGTAAGCTGCCTGCATGATGAATACGTCATGCCAAGCTCTGCCTTTCCAGGGACATCGGAGAATCCAAGATGCACCCACACACGTTCTTTAAGTGAAAGAAGCTTTATCAGATCTGGACTGCATTTCTTTATTAAATGAAAATACAAATTACACGAAAACTTTTCTTTGATGGAAAGGATTTCTTCACTTCAACACATCATGTTTTGACAGGAGTTTGCTCTACAAAGTGGGTCGTGTTTTGTATTTTACAACACGGAAATCGGCCTCCCCCAACACTCAGATCGACAAGTAATATAAGGAATGGTCCATCTGGTGTGACGGGTTATTGAAATTTCAGGGTAATGTCTGGGTTAGCAAAAAACTGATGTTTATATTCACACATGCAGCTCGGCTTTAGGGAAATGTGCGTAATTTCAGGGCAGAGCCAATGTTAACAAACCCTGCTTTACTGATTCTCATATGCAGCTCAACTGAGTAAATTAAGGATTTTTTAGGGGTGTTCCAGCAAGTTTTAATGAAAGATGAGGCTTATGTGTGGTTCGCTATGCTAAATGCTCCTCATACACACACAGCCTAAATATTTCAGCTAAATTTTGAGGGTAACCTACTCAGAATGTGGATGAGTGGAGAAAAGTTAAGAGTATTTGGTGGACAGTAGGGTAATTTAAAGGTAAAGTCTGGATGAAAATTCACGCATTTTGCATCCACACATGCAGCTCACTCCGTGTAAGTTAGGTAAATCATTCTGTTTCTGCTGCATGTGTGAATGAGGTTTTTGTAAAACTGTATGTAAACAAAGGGCTACTCTTGCAAATTAAAAAGACAAAAAGTAAAAACAGTTTCCCTAATCTTTTTATTACTCAGCATTAAGAAACAAAGCATTCATATGAGGTCAGAGTGTAAACTCAAAATATCTCAAATTCCTGTTTTGTCTAATCGAGGTCACAGACTGACAATCAAACCCCAGGGCAGTGTGTGAAACAGCAATTCTATCAAAATCTGGCTGTTTGAGTCGTGTGAAGATGCTCATACAGAACCAAAGTATCTGAAATGTACAGAAGACTCGGTTGGCTTACCGTGAGACTGGGATTGGATCATGTTTTTTTATTTTCTCATGTTTATAACTAAGACATAGTCTCCAAAGTTATATCTAAGAATACCTTCTCAGTTTGTTCAACATCACTACAAACAAGAAGTGCAACTGGAAACAGGTTCATCCTACAAAAGTGAGAACAGGTGTAATCCAAAATACAGTTTAATACAGAGTTGTGATTCAGGGTTCAAATTCTTTTCTAGAAATCATTTTCCAGGACTTTTCCAGGACTTTACCAGGACTTTTTCCAGTGTCACATTACTAACTGAAGTTACATTGTGCTGTGGGCAGTTTTCAATTCTAGTTAGCTTTCTAAAAAACGAGATTAGAGGTTAATGAATAACATCTCTAGCTATTGATCATACTGCTATCTGTTTAGTCTGGCTTTTATGTGTCTTACTATTATAAATTTATGGTTGTACATATTTTTTAATCTATATTTACTGTGTTTTTTTATGAATGTATTTTGTTAATTCAGCCTAAATTTTATTTTGCTTATTATTTTATTATTTCCTGTTGTCCCCATTGTTTTGAGTTTTTATATTTTATGCCTTAACTTGCATTATTTTACCTACTCACATTTTCTGGCCACGTGTACACTAGTTACCATGTACATTTTTACTTCATGTCCTATGTTTCAAGCTGGAAGGAAGACAAATAATTTTCCAGGACAATTTAAGCTTTTTGAGGACATTTTGCTTTTTTCTTCATTTTCCATATGTTTCCCATAACTGGAAAATTGGGCAATCATTTTCCAGGTTTTCCAGGTTTTCCAGGACGCATGGGAACCCTGGTGATTGGATGAAATTCTTTACCACTGCATATCATTCAAATACTGGGGAGAGGTTTAAATCTTTTATGTATGAAATGTATTTTAAACTCTTTTTTCCCTTTGAATTTATTATGTGTAATTGAGGAGTGACAATAAGTTTGATGTGTTAAATTGTTCTTATAACCTCGTTTCTGCACCATGTTTGTTAATGAACGGCCATTTTGGTTATCTTCTGTTTGTAAATGTTTTGTGTACTTTTTGAGGAGCTGTGTGTTGTTTATTTATTTTTGTCCTTGCTTGTTTGTGTTGTGTGTTTTTTGTCTGACCTTGTGTGTGTGTTACTGGTGCTAACGGGGATCTTAATAAAGAAGAAGAATGAATCAGCAGTCTTATGAGTTGATCATTGACATTTTTATCATAGCACTTCCTTTACTAGATAAGCACTAAAATTCAAGATAACTACCACAAAAACTTTCATCTGCTACACAAAAACGAACGCATGAACGCAGGTAACTTCTCACCTGGTTTCTGCCACAGCAGCAGGAGCAGCAGAGGTCGTGACCTGGGCGGGGGCTGAAGCTGCTGGGACAGTTACTGAGGCGGTGGGCGTGGATGTCGTTCCCACATTAGTCAAAGCTGAGGCTGCGGTGGCTGCAACAGTGGCTGACGGCATAGTGCTATAATATGAGGTGGCTTCTATTCCCGGGGGAGGCGGAGCCAAGCAGAACGATCCATCAGGGAGCATGTAGTACCCGTAGTACAGGGCTGGGGAAGGAACGAGGAGAAAATCAACACATGAGAAGCAAAACACAAACAAAAAATGATTTAAAATACATTTATTCAACGCTGTTTAATCAACAGTGTAAAGGTGGAAAGGTTAGGTTAGAGCCTATGCTAATACAGCAGGTGTTACAGAGCTGTGGCTAAAAAACAAAGCAGCTAACCTAACAGTCATAAAGCACCAAGAAATATTGGAACAAACAACAGCCAGAGAGGAAAGCACAGAAAGACACTTAGCATCTACGAGGGCTGTCACTTCATATTTGATATTCAAATAACCGATCGAATATGGGGTTAAATATCCATAAACGAATAGTAAATAAATATTCAAATGTAAAATATTGAGTGTAGCAGCACATCAGGGTGCCTGGAGCAGTGGACCGTTCCGTCCAGCAGAGGGCGCTGTGAGCGCAGCTTGACCCTCAGTCACATCCGCTGCTCTCTTGACCTCAGTAAACAAAGAGTTTCCACTCCGAGCGGACATTAACAACTCAACAGCAATCATCCAAGGAAAGCTGTGTGCATTATCGAATACTTTCCATTATTTGGGTGCATGTCCGAAAACCGTTCAAGTTTGATTTTTGGGTAAAGTGACAGCCTGATCCACCTATGAAAGTAAATCTTGGTTAGATAAAGAAACAACAGTCTGCCATGAGCTCTTCAAAAACAGAGAAGAAACTGGTCAGCACCGTCAATATGTGGTATGTGCCTCAAGAAGAAAAGCACTGAGTATTCTTGGGTCCGTTAAGAGACAAGGACAGATCAGTGCATTTATATTTGGGTTATCACCTATATCAGGGCACCAGAGTGGCGCAAATGCCCCCAAAATTTTTAAGAGTGCTCCTAACATTTTTTCATGGTCGCACCGGTGCACCGAGGTGAAAACACTGATTTCTGTCAAGTAAAATGTGATCAGATTATTTATTTACACCAATTTGAATATCACCTTTAAATTTCCAAGGCAAGATAACAGTACCATAGTTATACTTTAGTCTTCTTCTTTCAACTCAGCTCTCTATAAACACTCTTAAAACTGGAACTACCGGTAGTTAAGATCATACTTTTCTTTTTCGCTGTACCGGGGCGATGGCAATCCTCAGAAAAGTACCGCTAACTGATGTGACCCGCCTCCTGACGTTAGTTAAGGGCAAATAACACACAGCAGCAATGGCAGCATCTTCTTCTTTGGATTTGCAAAGCCCTAGTCTGTATGATTCCAGTTTTCTGAGCTCTGGTGCCCTCTATGGTTGTTTAGTGTAACTGCACTGTCATTTAACAGAGCGCCTCACACCAACGTGCATTTGCTGACATAAAGAGGGAGGAGAAGAGAGCTGATTCAACATCCCGAGAGACAAATAACCATGTGGACTGATAAGGTTCAGTCTGATCATATTTCTTTTAAAATAAATCACGTCTCAAGCATCAGCTGTCAGTTGTGAGCTCAGCGTTTGTGCGTTTGTTCTGCAACTTTGACCGTAGCTTGAAGGCTGCGCCTAAAAAGTTACACCTGCAGTTTATTTGGATTGTATATTAAAAACATTACATGTCACAGTTTGTGTTCTGTCAGTGTTTATGATGTAGAAAACTGCAAACAAACCAAAAGAAATGATATTTTGTTTGTGGGATTAAAAGGTTTAAAAAGCTAAAAGCTACCATAATCTCTACCATAACTATTTTAAATACGTTCAACTGTTTGGAAGAGATCATTAAATTCAGGAATATTTAATAAGTTAAAAAAAACCATTACATGTCACAGTTTGTGTTCTGTCAGTGTTTTATGATGTAGAAAACTGCAAACAAACCAAAAGAAATGATATTTCATTAGTGGGATTTAAAGGTTTAAAAAGCTAAAAGCTACCATAATCTCTACCATAACTATTTTAAATACTTAACCATTTATTGATATGATGATATATATATAGATATAAAGTCTGTTATTTATCAAAAACTTTTTGTGTTTGTCAAACTCAGTAATTCTTGCATTTTTTACAGACATGTCGGCCTTTTCTTATTTTTTTGGACCAAATTTTTGTGCATTTTTATGTCACCACACAATTAACTGTTAGCTTTAAAACCCCTCAATCCCACACAAAGAAAATATATATATACTTTTTATTTGGTTTTCTTTGTTCCCTAAAGTGATAATGGAATCAAACAATGATTTGATTTATTCTGTTTCTTAAAACATTAAACATCTCTGAATTTAACGAGGACCTCTGCCAAACAGTTGAGCTGGTAGTTGAAGGGTTTGGATGAAGTGTAGGCTTATTGATTAATGTATTGATTAATGGTCTTTACAGACTGCTGCCTTTCTCCAAAGTAAACTTTATGTTGTGGTTACGTACCATGCAGACCTGCCTGTTGACAGCCATGTTTTTGTCTTGCTCATTATGCCCTTTGTGCAGAGATAAATTTTAATTAGCTGAACTAACACTGAATAAATCAAGACATGACCTCAGTGAGAAAAGTTGATCTTTGTCATCGGTGTCTGAGCCTTTCTTGAAAAGTGAGCTGGGTGAGGGAGGAGGGTAATTTGGAGACAGGGACAGAATATATTGTCAGTGTCAAAGTGGAGACAGTGTGATATTAACACATTAGTCACTCAGCTGGCTGACTTTGATGACACATTCAATTTTCTCCAGACAGGAAAATGGAGAACCAAAACAGGAGCCTTCATTTACAAACTTGCTGTAATGTGTTACAGCCGAGATAAACATTTCAGACGTGAGCGAGAAAGGCCAAAAAGGAAATTTGGTTCACAGCTGCGACAGACTGACTGATGCTGATCATCGTTCATCCATTGACTTAAATACTGAACTGAGCTTGTTTTTTAAACCTTCTCTTTTTGTGGGGGGCTATAATCCTCAGTACGCTGGAACGATTACTTAAAGGTGTAGTTCAGAAACTTTGGAGCTGTATAAGGCACATGGCATTAGCTTGAACGCTAGCCCAGTCTGTGCTTAAACATGATTTTAAGAATGTGGGGTGTAGGGATGTAACGGTTACCGGTAAAATGGTAAACCGCAATAAAATTTCCCAAAGTAATCATTACTGTGTCCTGTCAAAATTACTGTTTAACCGTGTTTGATCATCACACTCACTCACGGTGATGCTGCTCTTTGACTGGAAAAGTCTGAACTATGTGTGTCTGCTCCTCGGTGAAGCAGCTGTCTCTCACAGACGGAGGAGCAGTTTGTAATGTTTGGCCTCAGCAGCTGGAGCCTCGCTGAGACTCTTACAGGTTTTCACACTCAAAACGGACAAAGTCTAAAGCAGGGGTCGGCAGGTAAGTTTGGCCTTGGGCCAGAATGTTTCCAAGCAACTGAATGGTCGACCAAAACATCACATCAATCAGAAACATGTTTTCTTTTTCTCTTAAAAAAAAAAAAAAAAAAAAAAAGGTTTCTCTCTTGGCTACTATTATATCGTGTGCATAAAAAATGTAGGCTAATTTAAGAAAGCAATTTCTTTTGAATAAAGTTCTATGTGTGAGAAGAGAAGGGGGCTAACCGCTTCAGGGACTATCGTTAGGAAAACAAAAAATAAATAAATAAAAAGGCCTGGACATGGTCTAATAAAGTGGTTCCCAAACTGGGGTACGTGTACCCCCAGGGGTACGCGAAGTGACATAGGGGGTACGTGAAAAACTGTCAGGTCTAAACAGTTGTTTCAGTAGTTCAAGATCAAACTGATAAATGTTTGTATTGTGAGCTTTGATAAAAGGCCTGAAGTATTGGCAGAGAGGCTGAGGCATCTTGGAGAGTGAAATCTGTCCTAAATTATCTAAAATTCTTAAAGTAACATACAGTAAGTTCAGTCAGACAGCCTTTTAATCAAAGCTTTAAGTTCATTAATGAAAATGTTTCAGAAATGTACATTTCTTTTTCAAAAGTGGACTGGTGTTGCCCACTGACATTGCTGGTAAATCAATCTATTTAGATAGAAATAATTCACTTTAATAGGTTTTATTTATATGTTATGCATGTAAAATGTGGGAGGTGGGAGTGCGGCAGGCTTAAACATTTATTTTCCTTGGTGTTATCAGTGCATGAGAGTTGGGGGTACATGGCTGGAGGTCAAGTGTTGGAAGGGGTACAGGCTGTGAAAAGTTTGGGAACCACTGGTCTAATATAACGAGCTGTAACATGGACACTAATGCTGAAGGCAAAATAAAATGTGTAAGCGTGTGTAAAATAGATTACGTTTATTTTTGGTCGTCTCAAAACTTTGGATATGTTCATTTAAATTGTTTATGAAGATAATCCTGTTTAAAATACAAATTCATTTTTTTTTACAACAAGCCACAAAAACTGACTTTCTTTTCCACGAATAAGCCACTTTGTTTTGGCACTATTATGAGAAATGACAAACCAACTTGTCCTCCCACCAGCAGTGCCAACAAGGTTGCTTAAAAGAGAAAACAACTGCTCAAAAACTGGATAAAAAGGCAATTTTTGGAGTGAATTTGACAACCATTTACTTTAGACACTTATGAGCAGTTGTGTTAACCAGAGTTTAGACAATAAAAAACTTTTTTAGATGGACAGTTAACACGGCTGAATGAAAAAAATGGAGAAACCCAAGTTTCCTATTGTGAGCTCATGTTGTGAAACTATATCAAAAAAATGTGTGATGATAAAAATCATTTCAGGATTTTGTTATCTTTCACCCAATGGCAATCTTTGAGATTTGACCCTATCTGAGTGGAAAACTGTGCCTTTCAAACTACCAGAAAAACAAACGTAATAATAATAATAATAATAATAATAATAGTTAAATCATTATCAGTGTTTTATGGCAAACATGCAGATCAGGGAGCATTTAACAGCAAGCAATTCCCAACTAATATCCAAACAACAATATCCAGTTTGTGCACCAAAGACCAGGTCGGGGAAAAGCCTCTGCAGGCATCTCAGGGACAAATCATCCACAGTATTGGACAAGCAAACACTCAAAGTTCAGCCTGGCCTATTAACAGTGAGTTTATTTAAAAAGGGGGAATGAATACTCGCTTTTGGAAGAGTTACAAAGGCTGTGGTGTAATGAACAAAGAGCAGTGTAGGCGGATGTGACTCATCCTGGACGGGTGTAGTTATGGCCTTGCACACAATATGAAAGCATTCAAGAACTCTTCTGGTGTTCAAGGTAAGTGATAATGTTCTGTTTTATGCAGGTTTTAAGACACCATTGACATTTGGATAATTTCTTAATAATATGGTAATGAAGTTCCTCAAGTTTGAAAAGGTTCACAGATACGTTCTACAAGTGGTGATTATTTGTAAAGCTGTTGATTTCATATGCATTTTGATTGCCTGAGGTAGAGGAACGTCAAACAAAAGAACACTTAAAAACTGACTGTATAATGTAGATTATTTATTTCAAGAACATAAAGCAATTATAAGTCAACAGCTATATTTACACACGTTTCTTTAATTAAAGTCTTCCTACGAAGGCTTTCCAACTTAACTAGATGCTAAATAAGTAGTCAGATCATACACTTTATTTCCAAAAGTATTCACTCACCTACCTAAATAATCAGAATCAGGTGTTCCAGTCTCTTCCATGTCCACAGGTGTATAAAATCATCACCTAGGCATGCAGACTGCTTTAACAAACATTAGTGAAAGAATGGGTCGCTCTCAGGAGCTCAGTGAATTCCAGCGTGGAACTGTGATAGGATGCCACCTGAGCAACAAATCCAGTCGTGACATTTCCTCACTCCTAAATATTCCACAGTCAACTGTCAGCTGGATTATAAGAACGTGGAAGTGTTTGGGAACAACAGCAACTCAGCCACCAAGTGGTAGGCCACGTAAACTGACGGAGCGGGGTCAGCGGATGCTGAGGCGCATAGTGAGAAGAGGTCACCAACTTTCTGCAGAGTCAATCTCTACAGACCTCCAAACTTCATGTGGCCTTCAGATTAGCTCAAGAACAGTGCAGAGAGCTTCATGGATGGGTTTCCATGGCCGAGCAGCTGCATCCAAGCCTCACATCACCAAGTGCAATGCAAAGCATGGATGCAGTGGTGTAAAGCACGCCGCCACTGGACTCTAGAGCAGTAGAGACGCGTTCTCTGGAGTGACCAATCACGCTTCTCCATCTGACAATCTGATGGACCAGTCTGGGTTTGGAGGTTGCCAGGAGAACCATACTTGTGGGACTGCATTGTGCCAAGTGTAAAGTTTGGTGGAGGGGGGATTATGGTGTGGGGGTGTTTTTCAGGAGCTGGGCTTGGCCCCTTAGTTCCAGTCAAAGGAACTCTGAATGCTTCAGCACACCAAGACATTTTGGACAATTCCATGCTCCAACTTGGTGGGAACAATTTGGAGCTGGCCCCTTCCTCTTCCAACATGACTCTGCACCAGAGCACAAAGCAGGTCCATGAAGACATGGATGACAGAGTCTGGTGTGGATCAACTTGACTGGCCTGCACAGAGTCCTGACCTCAACCTGATAGAACACCTTTGGGATGAATTAGAGCAGAGACTGAGAGCCAGGCCTTCTGGTCCAACATCAGTGTGTGACCTCACAAATGCTCTTCTGGAAGAATGGTCAAAAATTCCCATAAACACTCCTAAACCTTGTGGACAGCCTTCCCAGAAGAGCTGAAGCTGTTATAGCTGCAAAGGGTGGACCCACGTCAGATTGAACCCTATGGATTAAGAATGGGATGGCACTTAAGTTCATATGTGAGTCAAGACAGGTGAGCGAGTACTTTTGGCAATATAGTGTATAAATGTATCAAATATTTCATCAGATTAAGACAAAGCTACACAACAAAAAGGGGAAGTTGGGGTGCTGGTTTGTATGACTGAGTAGCAAGCATGCACGTACCATATAATAAGGAATTGGCCGTGTGTCCTCCCTGTTCTTAAGTCTATGCATCATCTCTTTACTACCATCAAAGGTCAAAAATACCCTAAATATACCTTTAACAAGAGGTGCTGTTCCTTTAAGATGATGAATTAAATGAGATCTGCCATGCAAGAAACTGATCTTCATTAAAATACTTTTAGAGCATGCAATGGCAGAAGCCAATGATATTAAAGACTAATGAAAGTTTGACAAGTGTAGACATTTTTCTGATAATGAGCATGTGTTAGTCAAGTTTTCCTGCAGATTGAGGTCCAGCAGAAGCTTTACTGTACTGTTGCTTTTATTTCCTACATTTCTCTTATTTTAGGTTATTCAGAATGCACACCATGGCTTCAGAAGCACAATGACAGTGCTTTTAGATGAGTTAAAAATAGCATCACTGCACACCTCCAGATAATTTACCTCCACTCTTCCCTTTTTTTGATAATTTAATCTCTTCCCTTTGTGGCTTTGGATGTCTGTATCTTACTTTATTTCAATTTTTATTTTACTATCAGTGAGAGAACATCACCTACAGCAGGCTTGACTTTGTTATCTACTGTTTTCCAAATTAAACTTTATTGTCTGTTCAAGAGACAAAAATAATCACAGTAAATGTAGGTGGGAGAAGAACAAAATGCAGAACAAAAGCCCTTTATTTCTAGAAATAAGATCGATTTTTAAAATATAAACCAATTATTGTGCAACAAAATGTTTACTGGCTTATCCATATTTTCTTTTCTTATGAACTTCAGATGGTAATTAGGCTGTACAGGTTAATTTAATTTCATGAAAAGGCATGTGGTTTGTGGCTCTTTAGAGGTTGTAAATACATTAAATTGGTATAATGGTCATGGCAGCTAAAGGCACACAAACACAGTGGACTGGTTTGTGCACGAGGAATCTTGGAGCACAACCATGTAAGAAGGAGAGTAAAAGTGCTTCCCTTACAGCAGGGTGGGCAAATGGCCATCCGGGGGCCACATGCGGCCCTTCCCCTCACTCACTGCGGCCCAACAATCATTTCCAAAAAACAAACAAATGGGAAACATGAAGAAAACACAACAACTGCTGAATATGACTCATCAGGAGAAACCAGCACTTCATAATGCACAAACTAGGATAGGTGATATTGCTACGCATAGTAGTTATAACTACATCCAGACACAACAGTAAAGGTAACATATTTGTTCCTATAAATTGTTAAAAAAAAAGTCATTCTTTTACTGCATTAAGAGAAGGCTATATTGGTTTTAGCTCTGTGTCATGCCCATTAAATTGTGAATTTTTTTTATTGCATTCCAAGTAAAAATATACTAATGCTGGCAGAATCTTATTTTGAAACATTATATTTGCTATTTTGTTAATTCATATGTATATTTCCTCTAGCCTTGCAATGCAATCATGCATCTCCGTCTTGCCAGCCTTCATTGTCCAACAGCTTCACTCAGCGAAATGTTTAACAGGCCAATCAGGGAAGAGAGGCGGGAGCGGCGGGAGTGACGACAACAGGAAGTGACTTGACAGGAAGTGAAGTCACTTTCTGTTGAAAATAATGCCGACGAATGTCGGTTAGCCTGTGATCATCGTGGTTACTCAGTGAAACTTGGTGAAACATGCTCTCCTCATAAGTTTTCTTTGTAGAGATTGTCTTTGACGAGGTTCATGTCACATAGAAGTGTGAAATGATACATCTGTGTGGTATAATTTAATGTGAAATGATGGTCTTAAGATAGATAAGCTATCAGCTAACGGCCATTAGCCTTTAGCAGTAGTAGTGACTATTGGCTTTTAATGGTTGTTTGCCTTTGCAAGCCGTTAGCTTTTAGCCTCTACGTTTAGCCGCTACATATGCTACGCCATAGCAGCGCTGCTTGATATGGATTGGTCTGTGATGAGTGTGATGAGCCAAACAATCGTCCAATCACAAGCTGCTGTTGTTTTTTAAGGTTCTGCCCCTGAAAACATTTTCACAGGGCTCCTCCCAGATGGATTAGTGAAATGTTTCCAATATGGAGCTGTCCATGTGGCATGTCAGGTTGTATTTCCTCATTAACAATGCCTGACAAAATGTAACAGTGCAGCCCTTGGGCACTGAAAAAGTTTTAATGAGGCCCTCTTGGTAATCTGAGTTGCCCACTCCTGCATTACAGTTCAGTCAGGTTACAGATCACAGCTTTTAAAACCAAACTTTGTGAACTTTGTTGTTTCCTTGACTGCCTACAGTAAAAATCTGCCTGACATCACATTCAGTATAGGCTCACAAAGACAAAGGAGCACATGGCATGCAGAGAATATGAGGCTCCTGCACACAAAACGGAAAAAGTGACCACGTTTAATGAGACTGAACTGTTTCTTTCCTTTTAGATTCTCAATGACAAATTAAAAGAAATGTTTTTTTCATCTTCATAAATGGTCTGAAGTGCTACGTCCACGGATCTTTAGCAGCTTGACAGGCTTTTAAAAGTCTAAAATATTGGGCTTCTCATGGAGAACTAACTTAGAAAAGCACGAGATGTGGTCATAACAAAAGCTTTAAGAACTGCAATAGAAAAACAGAAGTTTGTCTCTATCTGCGTGGGTCACAGTTCTTTCCAGAGTGCTGCAGTGACCAATAGAGGAATGAGTGTGATTAAAGAAAAAGCAGTTTAAGATTGAAGCTCAGGTATTGCAGTTGTTGGTGTTTTTTCTTATTATCATTATTATTACTATTAAGAATTTTTATATTTATATATAAATATATTTCTTTTTGGGGGGTAAGTGGGCATACAAGGTTGATATAGGATTGAAAATGTTTTGTAGATGATGAATTGAGGAGGCAGTGAAAGTTCTTTAAATGAATTTTGTGTTGAATAAGACATTTCTTACCTCTAACTTTATCTAATTTTTCCTCTGTCAGTAATTATTTTTCTTTTCTTCGACTAAATTGAATGTACGTATATGTCTCATCTATAGGACCCTCATTAAAAAAGAGATTTAAAAAAAAATGTTGTTGCATAAAACACATTTATCCTGAAAGGTTCATAATAGAAAGTGCAATATGAATCACGGAAAAGAAGGAAAATTATAGCAATTTCATTTTTTCCCAATATCATACAGCCCTAGCTTGGAGCGCTCATGCAACCCAAAAAGGATTTTAGGGCTGAAACCTGCTTAAGGGGGTTAGGGATGCCTTGTGCTTGTGCCTTTCATGATCTTTAATCATGCATTACTCTTTATTTTACTTCACACATTTGTTTGATTCTTTTTTTCTCCTCTTTATTTCCTGGGACCTTGGGGAGGAAGTGAAAAAGTCGCTCTTTAACAGGTGATTATATTTTGACAGCTTAAAAACTCTTTGAACACAATGTGCACGTCTCCTCACAGGTTTTTGTTTTTTAACACCCTCTCTGTGAATGCATGATGTGAACCATCAGGGTGTGATGCACATTATACAAAACAGTGAAGTTGGCACGTTGTGTAAATCGTAAATAAAAACAAAATACAATGATTTGCAAATCCTTTTCAACCTATATTCAATTGAATACACAGCAAAGACAAGATATTTAATGTTCAAACTGGTAAACTTTGTTATTTTTTGCAAATATTAGCTCATTTGGAATTTGATGCCTGCAACATGTTTCAAAAAAGCTGCACAAGTGTCAGAAAAGACTGAGAAAGTTGAGGAATGCTCATCAAACACTTATTTGGAACATCCCACAGGTGAACAGGCTAATTGGGAACAGGTGGGTGCCATGATTGGGTATAAAAGCAGCTTCCCTGAAATGCTCAGTCATTCACAAACAAGGATGGGGTGAGGGTCACCACTTTGTGAACAAATGTGTGAGCAAATTGTCCAACAGTTTAAGAACAACATTTCTCAACCAGCTATTGCAAGGAATTTAGGGATTTCATCATCTACGGTCCGTAATATCATCAAAAGGTTCAGAGAATCTGGAGAAATTACTGCACATAAGCGGCAAGGCCCAAAGCCAACATTGAATGCCCGTGACCTTCCATCCCTCAGGCGGTACTGCATCAAAAACCGGCATCACCGTGTAAAGGATATCACCACATGGGCTCAGGAACACTTCAGAAAACCACTGTCAGTAACTACAGTTCGTCTACATCTGTAAGTGCAAGTTAAAACTCTACTATGCAAAGCCAAAGCCATTTATCAACAACACCCAGAAACGCCGCCGGCTTCACTGGGCCTGAGCTCATCTAAGATGGACTGATGCAAAGTGGAAAAGTGTTCTGTGGTCTGACCAGTCCACATTTACAATTGTTTTTGGAAACTGTGGTCGTCGTGTCCTCCGGACCAAAGAGGAAAAGAACCATCCGGACTGTTATAGGCACAAAGTTCAAAAGCCAGCATCTGTGATGGTATGGGGGTGTATTAGTGCCCAAGGCATGGGTAACTTACACATCTGTGAAGGCACCATTAATGCTGAAAGGTACATACAGGTTTTGGAGCAACATATGTTGCCATCCAAGCAACGTCTTTTTCATGGACACCCCTGCTTATTTCAGCAAGACAATGCCAAGCCACATTCTGCACGTGTTACAACAGCGTGGCTTCGTAGTAAAAGAGTGCGGGTACTAGACTGGCCTGCCTGTAGTCCAGACCTGTCCCCCATTGAAAATGTGTGGTGCATTATGAAGCGTAAAATACAACAACGGAGACCCTGGACTGTTGAACAACTTAAGCTGTACATCAAGCAAGAATGGGAAAGAATTCCACCCGAAAAGCTTCAAAAATTGGTCTCCTCAGTTCCCAAACGTTTACTGAGTGTTGTTAAAAGGAAAGGCGATGTAACACAGAGGTAAAAATGCCCCTGTGACAACTTTTTTGCATTGTGTTGCTGCCATTATATTCTAAGTTGATGATTATTTGCAAAAGAAAATAAAGTTTCTCAGTTTGAATGTTAAGTATCTTGTCTTTGCTGTGTATTCAACTGAATATAAGTTGAAAAGGATTTGCATATCATTGTATTCTGTTTTTATTTGAGATTTCCACAATGTGCCAACTTCACTGGTTTTGGGTTTTGTACATTATACACACCACTGACTTGCATCAGGTTGAGTTTAACCTGCATCAAGACCCATGTGAGAGCTTGCTGTGATAGTCTTTTAGTTTTCTGAGGGTCTGGTGTGCCCACAAACACCTGAATCGCAAACACTTTTGCCTGGAGGCATTAAAAATACTTCCACATCAATGATGGACAAGAGTCTACATTAAGTATTAAGGTGCTGTATTGAGCGACGAGCACTATCGGCACAAAATGGCCCACACGGATGAAGTCAAATGTCAGGCTTCTGCAGAAAAAGAACTCCTGAAAAAAAAGAATCTAATGTCCCGCGGGGCCAGGAGGCTTTATTTTTGTATTTTTCACAAATAAAACCATTACTGTGCTCAGTGGTGGAGAAACAAGCTAAAAACAACCTGGCTTGCAAAAAAATAAAAAGGGAAGGGAATGAAAAAGTAAAGAGAGAACAAAGGGAGGCACACCAGACGTGACGTGTGATGAACACAAAAATAGGCTTTATAAATTTCACATGACTTTTGTTCTCAGACAGAAAAAGCAGGTCTATACTCACGGTCTGCAGAGTACTGTACTTGTGTGGTGGGGGCTGGTGGCTCTGACACTTCCTCTGGTTTGGGTTCCTCCACTGCTGCTGTGCCGTTTCTTTCCTGTTGGGCTTTCCGCACAAGAGCCGCCAGAGGATGGTCCGGGTCCATTACTTTAAGAGGCTGTGAACGAATCGAGAGAACATGTTAAAAAAAGAGAATAAAGTAAGCAGGGCGACATCACACATACCTCTAATGGATACAGAATTATTGTACAGTTACTAATATCACTGAGTTGCCATAATCTGAACCATGCTGAGGTCAAACCACGACATGTCAGGGTTTCTCTATACTTTAGATGACAAGGATCATGAAGTCAAATACCAAGTTTAAGGCTTTTAATGCACATCTATGAAACTTATGTCAATTAAAGCCAATGTGCCAGTCAGAAACGTTACTATGACTGCATCCATAATGGTTCAACAGAAAATTACATGCCTGTAGTAAAAGTATTACATTTTTTTTTTCTTTACTTAAGCCTGTTTGTGCTTCTCTTGTTGTGGTATCTGCACCTGTTAAGTACGCAATTTTGGGAATGCTTGATTCTCTCCAACAAAAACGTGAGAAAAAGTGAACTATTCATGTCGAAATACGGCCGTGCTGCCCATCAAATTAAACAGGAAAACCTCAGCCGAACGAACACATGAGCCATTTTTACATAACCTGACAAGCCAGATGGACAGCTCAGCATATCTGCCACAGAAATATTTCACTAGTCCATCTGGATAGGAGCCCTTTAAATTTGTTTTCAGGGGCAGAACGTTAAAAAAAAAAAAACACAAGCTTGTGATTGGACAATCGTTTGGCTCATCACATTCATCACAGACCAATCCACATCAAGCAGGGTTGATTCCTATGATGTAGCATACATAGCGGCTAATGTAGCGGCTAATGGCAAACAACAATTAATGACCCTTAGCCATTAGCCGCTAACTTAGCTGCTAACAGCTAACGGCCTTATCCTATCGTCTTACACTAAATTGTACCACACAGATGATTCATTTAACACTTATATGTGACATGAACCTCGTCAAAGACAATCCCTACAAGTAAACTTCTGAAGAGGGCAGATTTCACCAAGTTTCACTGAATAGCCATGAGGACAATAGGCTAATCGGCATGTCCGTTCTCAACTTCCGGTTCTCAGCCTCATTCTTCAGCTCCCGCCTCTCTTCCCTGATTGGGCCGTTAAGAATTCAGCCGAGTGAATTCGTTGGACAACGGAGGCTGGCAAGACGGACCTGCAGGATTTCAGAATCAGGCAGGTCTGTCTGCTCTGCAAGGCTAATTTTTACATACAACAAACACAATTAAAACACCACGCAAAAAAAGTAAAATCAAAATCAAAATCTTTAGGGTGCCACCTGCTGAAACTTGGCATCACACTCAACATATTTTGGCCCGTAGCTCCTACAACAAATACACAAACAAACAAGACATCAGTGGAAAGCTAAGACCGAGACCTTTTATAGATACCAAAAACTCAGGAAACAGGCAGAGATATAGCCCTTTGTATTTTACCATCTTGGGCCCAAATGGAGGCATCGCATTATCAACTATTAAAGTTTTTAGGCTTATTGATAAGTAATTTTTGAGTAAAAAATGTCAGTACAACGATCCAAAAGAGTTTATTCCACAGGGAAGAGCTAAGGATACATTCAAACACTTTATCTATTAAATTTGGCTTTTATTTGACAAATACATATATCATTGACTTTTGGCTCAATATGCACTGTTTTACAAAATCCTTGCCTGACGGATTGTTATAAAAACCTCTTATTTGGCTTTTTATAATACTTTACAACAACAGTCCTTTGCAGAGATGATGTAAAAAAATGTATTATTCATATTTAGAGTTTTACAGCCACTCCAGCATCATTTCCTTGGCTGCTGCTTGCAACCATCTTTGGATCAAATTTACCTAGTTGTGTTTTTGTGAGTTTTGCACAACCACATTATGATGGTCCTGCCTGCCTAAAGAAGCACTGATACAGCCTTTTCTGTAAAAGCAAACTGTGCAGAGTTCAGCCAAGTTAACCTGTTCAGCCCCTTTTTTAAACCATCAGCTCAAAAATGACTTCCTCATAAAGAAAAGAGTGTGTCTCTGCAACCACAAGGTCTATCTGAACTATTCTGGTGTCATAATAAAGAAACACTTGATAGATTTGTCCAGATGTGAATTATCAGTATATGTGTTACTGGGACAGAGGAAATGAAGATAGAAGTCAGAATCATTTGAACATTTAATTCTCGCCTATAAAAAAACAAGTTTTTATTGTGAATATCTCTTTGGAATGATGCAGCTGCAGCTTTAGAGCTCTATGAATGAATGTGAAAATATGTGAACATTACTTCTGCCAAGTTTGAGTCTGATAAAGTGATGCAGAGCAAAGTTAGAGAGGTTTTACTACAGAGTGGTCAGGCCCAATCTTGGCACAGTTTGGCTCCATTAGTCCCATTTGACATTTCTGATATACCAAACTTTAGGTGTTCATTACACCCAATTACAACAGCTTTTAATCTTCTTTTTGGAAAGAAAATCTAGCAGAACTGTATGCATTTTCTCATTCAAATAAATCCATCCAAAGCAATACAAGTTTGAATCAAAGTAAAACAGATTTGGATATTCGACCATTCATTTGCTTGGTGTTGACGTTGTGTTCGGTGTGTGTAAAAATGGCTTATATGGTTGTGTAGCTGAAAATACTGTTTGATTTGTTGTGCAGTATGACTATACTTCTACATGGATAGTTCACTTTAAATTTTGTTTTTGTTGGAGAGAGTGTAAGCCTAAATGAAATCTTTTACTTTGTGGTTGAACATGTTAGAAGGATAACTAAGTGATTGTTTGTTATCTGTATAAAGGGGTGAGAACACAAACATGTTCTGCTCTGTTCATCTACCTGGATGATAGTGCCCGTTTCTAAAGCACTAGAGTAACGACAGTAGAAGGAGCCCCCATCACATCAATGCTCTGGTTTAATTGCAAATAAAAAAAGGAGTCTATAAAATGCTGCCAATTATCCAACTGAAAGACCTGGTAGAAACTCAGTATCAGGCCTCAGCTGTTGAACAGGAAAATCTGAAATATTAGGGCTTTACTCCGCGAGTCTTCTTGTGCAGTAATCGTCCTTGATGCAATAAAAGGCAGAATTAAAGAGTTAACCCCATGAAACGTTAATCTTTAAAAGGAAATGAAAGGGATGATCTGAAACGGGGAATCTATCTTGACAGGAGGCAACTGTGAGACAGCTTGCGACTAAAAGGGCCTCATTATGTTTCTTTTAAAGACGTTCTTCCATCCCGACTGCTCTGCCAAAGACTAATGGCTGTCCTGACGTGGCACATGAAAGCGCCAACAAAGAACTGGAACAGCACGAGAAAGGAGGCAGAATGTGGTTATTAGGGAACAGTGACACAAATTGGCAGTACTTATATAGTGCCCGCCTCAGAGTTAGGAGGGCCACATGCTTATGAAGAATGACTGAGTGAGCTACAGCATGCTCGCTGACATTACCTTCACCAGCTCCTCCAGGCGGGAGCATTTTTTGGGGGCAAACAGGCTGGGGTGGAGGTAACTGCCGTCGCCGTCATCATCTGAATCATCAGAATGGGATTCTGGAGAGAGCGAGCAAAGGCAAAAGAAGACAAAACATGCTTAATCTGCAAGGTGTCCACTGGATATCTTTATCTTATATTTCTGCATCGATAACAGAACAGCACCCATTGATCCAGTAAATGTAATGACAGTGTAGGGGACATGACCCACAGACTCAATAGCTGCTTTCAATAACTCACCTTGTGCCTGCTCTTGCTTGCCAGAGGAGGTGAGGTTGTATCGACCTTCCTTCATGGCTCGCAGGATGTGTTTGTAATAAGGGTTCAAGTAATGGTCAAAGCGGAGGAAGTCAAACTGAGAGTTCCCAGCCTGCTTAGCTTTCAGGACGATCTCAAACTGAGCCCCCTGCTGACACACGAAGTTCGCCGTTCTCTCGATGATGTTGTGGGTCTTGATGGTTGCCGGCTATGGAAAGAGAAAATCCAAGGTTTGTTAATATCGAACCAAAGCACTTACTTGTGTATCCTTTCCTGAACACAAAGATGCAGCGCTGAGTTTATGAATGGCTTTTTCAAACCAAGGACATAGGCTGTTTTCTCTCTGAGGCATTTTCACATCAGCTCCATTATAGTAACATAAATTCTTAAAAGTACACATGGGGCTGAAATAGTGGAAACAAGACATGCCCCATGAGTAGGGGTGTAACTGTACATGTACTCGTGCCAAACCGCTCGAAAGGGACGTTCAGTTCGGTACAGTGCCGTACTCGAACAAGTACAGTAAGTTTACGTTAGCTGCTGCACATGGCTCTTCAATATTCATGGGGGTACTCGTCTACGATTGGCGTGGTTAGGGAAGGCTTTTAATATTCATGAGGAAAGTGGTCTGTGATTCGTGCTCTTGTGATCATGTACATATCAAGTGGACGTGACGTCTCACGGCGAGCCAATCAGAAGACGAATGTCAAAGAGCTTCCTTAACCACTGGAGCTTGTGTCTGAACTGTGCATAATAGCTACTGCTAGCGACCAACCGAAGCTTAGAGACCCTCCCCCGTCGCTGAAATCTCCTGTTTGGGAACACTTTGGCTTCCTGGTGAAATATTGCAACGGAGAAAGAGAGGTGGATAAAACGCTGCAGTGTGCCGATACTGTTCAACTGAGGTCGGGTATTTTCCTCCGTCTGCATTCAAGCAGCCTCTCCCAGACAGTTCAGATCAGGCCAAAGTGATAACAGCATCCATCAGCGTTTTTACAGCATCAGATCTAAGACCATATTCAGCTGTGGTGGTTTTAAACACATGCTAAAGGTGACTGAGCCCCGGTATAAAGTACCCAGTCATCCACATTTAAGCCAGGAATTTAAAAAGAAACTCATTATTTTTAATTTCATACACGTGTTGTTTATTTATTTTAACTTATTAGTATTACCAAGCAACAAATTGAATTTATTTTGGTTTTCAGTTTGTATAATGACAAATTTTTGGTTTAATAAATGGGCTAAATAAGCAAATGGTTTTGCGTTGTTCCCATACTGTACCGAAAATGTACCAAACCGTGACCCCAAAACCGAGGGACATACCAAACCATCATTATTGTGTACCGTTACACCCCTACCCACGAGTCATTCATTATTTTTCCCCTTGAGTGCTCTCAGTGATTAATCAAATATCTGATATACCAAACTTTATCTTTCACTGTTATGGTACTTTTGGTGTTCATTACACCCAATTACAACAGCTTTAACCTTCTTAAAACAAATAAATATATATACTTTTGTTTATTTTCCAAAAAGTTAACCATAACTCTTTAGGTTTCTCATTCAAAGAAATTCATCCAAAGCAATCCAAGCTTGAATCAAAGTGAAACAGATTTGGATATTTGATGATTAATTTGCTTGGTGTTGATGTTGTGTTTGGTGTGTGTAAAAATGGTTGTAATGGTTGTGTAGCTGAAAATTTCTGAAAAGTTCATTAATATAAAAAAGGGCAATCTTGTGCAGAAGAACACAAAGATGCAGCGCTGAGTTTATGAATGGCTTTTTCAAACCAAGGTCATCAAATGTTTTCTCTCCGAGGCATTTTCACATCAGCTACATTATGGTGGCATAAATTCTTAAAAGTACACATGGGGCTGAAATAGTGAAAACAAGAAATGCCCCATGATTCATTCATTATTTTTCCCCTTGGGTGCTCTCGCTGATTAATCACTGTCTCGTCTAAGAGGAAAGAAAAGTGAAGCAGTCTCTACTGAAACCCAACAATCTCACAGAGATGACAGCCATCAACAAAACTATCTGAGGCACAAGCCAAAGAGACCTTGATAAAGTCCATTTAAGAGATAGTTCTGTATCTTTTATGTGGGCTTGGTTTTAACGAAGCAGGAGATTTTCCATAATTACAGGCCACCAGAAGAAACACACTTAGCCCACGGTTACGTACTTTACTTTTCTGGCCGCAGTTTTCAGTTTAGTTTGACAGCCTTGGTCATTTCAATTTCTTCTGTTCAATTCAGAAGTATTTTGGAAAATAATTAAAAGAACAGCAAGGGGTTAATAAGAACAGAAAGAAAGTTTTTTTATTCCAAAACTATTTCTTCCTTCAGTTTTAAGTAAAAAAAAAAAAAACCTTTAACATATATTGTATCTCTTTTAAAGTAGGTAATAGACAAATTTTATATTCAAAAAGCCAAAACTAATCAATCAACTAATCATTAATCAATCAAACTTTATTTGTATGGCACTTTTCATACAAAATGTTGGAGCAAATGTGCTTTAGGTAAAAAATTAAATACAGTAAAAAATACAACCCACCCATCCCTCACCCCCACCTTCGCAATCCACATACAGCCCACGCACTCACTTACGCACACATACAAACACATGAAGAAGAGATTCTAACAGAATACAGAGTAAAAGGACTGAGGAAACACCATTGTTCATTAAAAATGAGAAAACACTGGAGCCAAGACTAAAAAAATATATCAATAAATAAGATAAAATCTTGATAAGAAATAAGATTAAAATAAATAAATATAGAAATGAATAGGTAAATAAAATGCATTTATATGGTAAAATGAGATAAAATGCACCGAAGTAAGATCGTGGAAAGTAGGGCTGTAATCAACCAAAGAAATTGTTGGTCGACTGAAACACAGCAATTATCCACCAAAAATCGTCCAATGGCGGGGTTGTTGAAGAAATGAGAAGCTGCTCATGTCATCAGCTGGAGTTAAATAACTTGTTTCAGCTGAAAGATAATCACCCATGCAGTAATTATCCAATAGGAGGCTCAGACCTGTTGGCTTAGTTAAATCTAGGTGGAGACTTTTATTTGGCCAGGCAGAGTATCTTGACTCCTTCTCCCACTCAGACACTGCAGCACCTCCTCTCAAAGCAGTCGTGCAATATCTTGACCAAACTTTGGAGCACAACTTTTCACAGCAGGAGTTTCCTGCACTGCCTCACAGAGCAAATACGGCAATGATAAAGGGAAACTGTTTGTTCTCAAACCTCCAAAATACCACAGTTTAAAGGTCTTGGACATTGTACTGTACGGTTCATTATTTTATTGGGAATTGTTTGCTCCCTGCTGGTCACTCAGTATTTCCCTTGACAGAACTTTTTTACAAGAGTAAAGTTCAAATAAGGCACACAGAACTTCACTTTGACTTTAACCACCTCCTGTGACAGATGACAGACTCTTTAACTTCCATCTTCAGTTTTCCCCCTCATCCTCTCAGAAGAGGCACATTGACAAACTAAGTTTGAAGCCTCATAAAAGAAGCACAAATCTGGTGCTTAAGGGATGAGATCAAAAGATGAACATCTCAGCTTCGTGTCTTAACAGAGGCGAGGATGAATCAAAGTGTACTGATGCTCATGAGGATATTATTTAAAATTTGGATTCTGTATGTTTTTAAGGATGCATGATACCACTGGGAGGATACTGGTATCTGCAGACACTGGCCTAAAAAGTGGGAATGTCACTACTGGATGACACTGAGTGTTTTTGCAATTTTTACAGCCAAAATGTCAGCCATACACATTGGCCAAAACATTATGACGTGCTGCCACCCATACTAGTCTGCAGTTATACCGTATATGACACCCCCCATGACCCTGCCACCAGCTCACCACTGTTCAGTCCTTGGACCATTTTGATGATGCTACTCATCATCTACACATCATTAGATATCATTGGAATGATGGGGAGCCCTCTTTTCTGAGCTTCTGGTACACTATATTGCCAAAAGTATTCACTCACCTACCTAAATAATCAGAATCAGGTGTTCCAGTCTCTTCCATGTCCACAGGTGTATAAAAGCATCACCTAGGCATGCAGACTGCTTTAACAAACATTAGTGAAAGAATGGGTCGCTCTCAGGAGCTCAGTGAATTCCAGCGTGGAACTGTGATAGGATGCCACCTGAGCAACAAATCCAGTGGTGACATTTCCTCACTCCTAAATATTCCACAGTCAACTGTCAGCTGGATTATAAGAACGTGGAAGTGTTTGGGAACCACAGCAACTCAGCCACCAAGTGGTAGGCCACGTAAACTGACGGAGCGGGGTCAGCGGATGCTGAGGCGCATAGTGAGAAGAGGTCGCCAACTTTCTGCAGAGTCAATCTCTACAGACCTCCAAACTTCATGTGGCCTTCAGATTAGCTCAAGAACAGTGCAGAGAGCTTCATGGATGGGTTTCCATGGCCGAGCAGCTGCATCCAAGCCTCACATCACCAAGTGCAATGCAAAGCGTGGATGCAGTGGTGTAAAGCACGCCGCCACTGGACTCTAGAGCAGTGTAGCAGCGTTCTCTGGAGTGACCAATCATGCTTCTCAATCTGACAATCTGATGGACCAGTCTGGTTTGGAGGTTGCCAGGAGAACCATACTTGTGGGACTGCATTGTGCCAAGTGTAAAGTTTGGTGGAGGGGGATTATGGTGTGGGGGTGTTTTTCAGGAGCTGGGCTTGGCCCCTTAGTTCCAGTCAAAGGAACTCTGAATGCTTCAGCACACCAAGACATTTTGGACAATTCCATGCTCCAACTTTGTGGGAACAGTTTGGAGCTGGCCCCTTCCTCTTCCAACATGACTGTGCACCAGAGCACAAAGCAGGTCCATAAAGACATGGAGGACAGAGTCTGGTGTGGATCAACTTGACTGGCCTGCACAGAGTCCTGACCTCAACCCCATAGAACACCTTTGGGATGAATTAGAGCAGAGACTGAGAGCCAGGCCTTCTCGTCCAACATCAGTGTGTGAGCTCACAAATGCTCTTCTGGAAGAATGGTCAAAAATTCCCATAAACACTCCTAAACCTTGTGGACAGCCTTCCCAGAAGAGTTGAAGCTGTTATAGCTGCAAAGGGTGGACCCACGTCAGATTGAACCCTATGGATTAGGAATGGGATGGCACTTAAGTTCATATGTGAGTCAAGGCAGGTGAGCGAATACTTTTGGCAATATAGTGTATCTTTGTTATTCATTATCACCCCATATTGATTTTTTTAAAAAGCTATTGGCAACCTAACTAAAGGATATACATTACAATAGTCTAAGCTTAATGAAAATACATGATTAAGAAAACATCATGCATAGAAATGATCAATTATAATTCCTTTGTAACGTCATAGCACTGACAGCTTTAGCAGCGAGTGTGAGTCTTTGTTATTCGACGATAAGGACTGAAATCTTCTTTTACAACTGAGATGGAAAAAGAAAAAAGTCCAAACTGGACCAAAATGAGGTCGCAGGAAAGAAACTCCGTGTATGATCTAAGAAGTGAACAGTAATAATGTATGCATAGTGTATTCTGCAGCTATAAAGAGTTCACTCTGCGTGAGGGTGTTTGGGATATTTCCATACCCAAGATGACGCATAAACAGTCATGTATATATTCCCTATTCCAATATTAAAGCTTGTCTTTCTTCTCATGCATGAGAAATCTGCTACAAGAGGAGGTCAGAGTGGATGTTGTAGTTGTTGACTATGTGGTTCTGAGGGAAGATAGTTTTAAATATACAGCACACAACAGGGCAGCATAGATGCATTTTATTAAGCTGATTGAAATGATTTACTGCAGAAAACAAAACCACCGAAATGACCAAAAGCTGATCATTTATTAAAATATTTTAGACTCAAACACTACCAAAAATTATATTCTTATAAAGTGCAGTGGCTGTCATAGTATGTCTACATTAGAAAGGCTGATGTTGGCTTTCAGTCTTATTGAATTTGGCCAACACTGAAGCTTTTCTAAAATCAATCCTAATCTCAATAAGATTATAAGAGAAAAGAAGAGTGTTCCTAAATTTCTGATCCCAGCTCTGTAGGTGTTCAGAGAGACGGATAACGTTCTTTAGCACTTTGCTCATGTTGGGGCTTGACTGATGAGCTCTGTACTCTCTTGGATGGTTTCTTTACTTTGTAAGTCGATTTATTGTGTTGCCTAAAGGCACCGTGAATGGCTCTGCTCGGTTTCACCTCCAAAATGAACATCCCAGAGGCACAATGGGTGGACAGAGTGAACCCCTCTGCAGCTCTGAAGATGGTATAGAGGCAAGCTTAGCACTCATGTCACATCTCTGTTGGCCCCGTTGGCACACATTAGTCCTCTTTACAGTGCATTATCCACAAAGGCATCGTTATACTTAAAGACATCGACATCTCTTCTGCAAGGCTGTGATATATATGTCACTTCAAAGTGGGATGCAACCTGCAACCATGCACGTTTACAGCAGGGCTGAACGATTTGAGAAAATAATTGCAATTTTTTTCCCCAATATTGCGATTTACTCTACAATTGTTTTAATGTTCCTCATCTTATGTATTCTTAAACAAACATAAGCAGTAGATCTTTTTACAGTATAACCAATATGACATTGAATTAATCTAAGGATAAAAGATTTGAGAAAAAGTGGAGAAGTGAAGAACAGAAGCAAAATAGGTATGAAATTGCAAAAAAAGATAGGGGCAAAATTGGCAACAAAAAAATCCAAAAGTGGCTTAGGAAAATTTGATTATAGCAAGAAAAATTGGGAATTAAATTTGAAATTAAATTTCAAAAAACATGTAAAAATTCCAAAAATGGTTCTGACAGTGGCCAAAAAAAGATGAATGGGGGCAAAATAGGCATAAAGTTGTAAAAACGGGGTTAAAAAAGGTAAAAATGGTCCAAAAGTGGGAAAAAAGTGTATGAATAGAGGTAAAAAAAAAATAGGCATGAAATTGCAAAAAACTACATCACAATGCCAAAATATTGAACCTTCTGCGATTTGAAAATTGCAACAAGCCATATTGGGATTTAATCTAATTTGCAATTAATTGTTCAGCCCTAGTTTACAGTGGAGGTGAAACTTCACAGGGGCGTAATTATTACAGCTCCAAACTTCAGCATGTTGTGAGGATACAAGTCTGTGGAAGAAAGGCTGCAGTGAGTTGATGCTCGTTGTCCAGCCAAAATCAGGGAAAAGCAGAGTTGAGCACTAATTTACAAAGTGCACTCCATTTATCTTCAAACTAAGAGATAAGAAGTGGGTTAAAGGCTTTAAAGGTAGTGTCCACCAAAGGGGAGCACAAAGCAACTGATCAGGTTTGACAATCTGACTTCCAAAATCAAACTGAAAGGATTAAAAGCTCTGCTGTAACTGCTCGTGTAAGAAACTGTCAATAACAAGTTTTGTGGTTGTTTTGTCCCAGTGAACTGTAAAGTTTCCGTTTCTCTCTGGTTTTCAGTTTGGTGTCTATGAGGTCTTTGATTTGAAGGGTTAATGTAGTTTAGGATGCTAGGTCACCATACGATCACTGGTTACTTTATTGATAATTAGGTTTTTAAACCAACACTATGTAGTTTTTCAAACATAATACAGTCCTTAGATATTCATCGTCATGGTCCACCACTTTACAATGTGTTGAATGAAACCTCTGTCGTGGTCTGAAGTGGTCTGTATCGCTTTCACTAGCGCTATGTAACTTCGGGGTGGATGGTGGGAACCCTGCCACACTAAAAACTACAAGTTTGGACTGCTTTACGGCATACGTCACTTCCCCAGATTCCCGATTTGTTTAAAACACGGAAGTGTCGGCAAAAGCCAAAAACAGAGCTGTAGTCATGGCGGAGGCAGCAAAGAACGCAAGAAAAAGAAAAGTTTATTTTGAAGATACAAAACAAATAAAGTGAGAGAAAAACAAGCTGAATGCTCGGACCAGAATAAACATCAGTTCGGTGTTCACTCGCTGGCGTGAAATAAAAGACGAGGAGGGATGTCTGACCGATGCCAACTTGGCCCTGTTATTGCTGGACTTGTAAGTACTTGTTGATTGTTTACCATCCGTTTACAGTATTCATGAGAACGTACCAGTATGTAGTTTTGTTTAGACCTATTTCAAGTGTGTGATATCACCAGCTCGTGGTTGTCTTTACTTTTATTCACTTTATCGCTTCAACAGGACGGGGGCGACTTCACGGTAATAAAACCAAGTTGAACTTAGCGATTTTCAACATCGTCATTTAGTCAAAAATAAATACATTACCTCGTCGCGATCCATCCTGCAAACAGCCGCTGAAGACAGAAGAATACTTTTGAGAGAAGTCCTGGCTTCTGTGATTCGCCTACAAAACAAATGCACGCGACCGGCAGATCTGTATCCTTACGACAGTATGCGAGCGCTAGAGCTCATGGGTAGTTGAGTTCTCGTTCCAGTCAAGCGAGAATCTTCCGTAGTGATGCTTTAAAACAGCTCTATGTAAGATTCCTGCTTTCTGCTCTCTAGTGCCGTCTGTGGTCGTTGAGTGTAACTGCGCGGTCATACACTGACGTGTGTTTGTTGACATACAGAGGGAGGAGAAGATGACAGGATGTCCAGAGAGACAAATAAACCATGTGGACTGAAAAGGTTCAGTCTGATCATGTTTCTATTCAAATAAATCAACATGTTCTAACAAGTTCAACAGTAACAGGGATAAACCAGCATCGGTCAGACATCCCTCCTAGTCTTTTATAGCATGCCAGCTAGTGCTTGTTAGTCTCCCGCTTTCCTTTTTATATCACCTCCATTAACATGTTTCTTTTCTTCAGGGTTTTTCACTGTTTCTGCCATGACAACAACTCTACATTTAGCCTTCTTCTTCTTCTTTCTGTTTAACGGCAGTTGGTATCCAGTATCAAGAGCATTACCGCCACATATGACCCTTTTCCACTAGCACGTCTTGGCCCTACTCTACTCGGCCCTACTCCATTAGCAGCGTGTTTCCACTAGCCCGGTACCTCCTAAAACAAGCTAGTTTTAGTACCTACTCCGCTCTGGTTCCAAGCGAGCTGAGTCCATACTAAAAGATGACGTCACCCACTGCGGGCTACTGATTGGTCAGACAATGTCGTCATCGATGAGTCATGAGCACGACAACCTAGCATGCTAGCGGTAGCTACCATTAGCTTACCCTCATACGTCTTTTCTTTGCAGCTGGATTGCTCTCGTCCTCGGCTTCATTCTGTTGTATAGCTTCCAAAACTCTCCTGTGCTTCTCAAGGGGTATTTCTTCTTACCACCTGCAGCCTTCTTCTGCTTTCCTTTTTTACTCGATTTGTGACAAAAAGACACAGATTGTTGTGTCACGCTCAAAATGACGTCTGTATGTTTTATTTTTTGTTTTGTACTGGTGCGCTGATGCCTGCTGCTGAAAAACAGTTTTCCCACAGGATAATAATAAAGTTGAAGTTGAAGTGGAAGCAAACAAAGCAGGCCTCCAGCAGTTGCTCATTATTAATGAAACTAATAAAAGATAGTTTGAACTTTACAGTACACACCTATCCTTAATATAAAATAGCTGGAAACTAGGGATGTAAAGATATGGAAATTTTGTATCACGGTTATTGTGACCAAAATTATCACGGTTATCATTATTATCGCGGTATTGTTGCAGTGTGCTCAAAATGTTCTAAAAGTACTTTTACACAGAATTGAAGTCATTTTACCCCTTTAATGTTATATTCATAACAGTTCTTTTGTCTTTTTTGCCAATAAATGTGTCAGACTCAAGAGGCCAAACAATGCAAACTGCGCATGTGCACCTCGTGTCAGGCTCCTTAATCAAGGGCAGATACATAGTTCCGGCTTTTCCAGGCAAAGAGCAGCATCACCGTGCGTTACTGAGGCAGTGTGGTGATCAAGCACGATATAATGGTAATTTTAATTGGACACGGTAACGATTATCGTGGGAAATTTTATCGCGGTTTACCATTTTACCGGTAACCATTACATCCCTACTGGAAACATAATTCAGTTTGTGAAAACAAAAAAGCTTTATTGAGAGCATGTATTTACATATTACCAAAATACAGAACTGAACCCACGAGCCTTTTGGCTGAACTTAATGTCTGAACTACAGACTTATCCAAACTCTCTCTATGAGACACACGGAGCTCAGGGAGACCCAAATCCTCCAACCAATCCATTCTGTTCTCACTTTCCAATAATTCACTTCTGTTTGACATGACAGACTAATTGTGCTCTATTTATAGACCATCTGTGATCACTATCACAGTGATTATGCTTTAATCCCTTTATTACTGGATTATTTGAACATAAATTTACACAGACTAGAACTCTCCTGTTTGCCATGCCCTTATATTTATTTCTCACTGTATGTGAATTAGATTACAGACTTCTGCTGGACCTGTCTTCATAAATTAAGACATTCAGAACATTAGTCACCTCTCAAAACACATAAGATGTGAAAAAAAATGTACCTTTTTAAGCATATTCTATTTTTGATGTGGTCTATGATTAGGAGTCTGTTCAGATAGTATTTTAAGATCTTCACATCAGAAGATTTGCATCACTTTCTTCTTTGTGAAATAATGAACTAAGCACAGTCAAGTCATATTTGGGACTCAAAAATACTTTTTGTTTTTGCAATGTATGTCTTCAGCAGCAGCTTTATCAGGTCTAGATCACATTTCTTTATTAGCTGAAGTACAGATATTAACATTAGAGACTTCTCTATTTGGAAGATATTTTAATTCCACTCTCAACATGTTTGCAAAGAGTTTGTTCTGCAAAGTGAGCTGCATTCTGTCCTTTACACCGCAGCAGTAGCAGCCTGTCTCCTGCATTATCTGATTGGCTCATAATGAATGTGACTGGCTGAATGATTGGTCAATCATCTGCTGGACATGCTCTTGAAAGGTTCTGTCTTCCTCACACACTTTCTGTGGGCTCTTTCCAAGATGAACTAGTGAAACATATTGAACAGGCCTTCAGGTGAGTCAGGTAAGGTCAAGAGTGCCCATGTTTGCCATAAGTCAGGGTGAATGAGGAGAAAATCAGGGCAGCATGTTCTGTTGGCAAGGATAAAAATCACACAGCTATCGTTTGACTGTAACAAATGGAACTTTCCAATAGGGCTGTCACAATTAGTCAATTAGTCATGGCGATGTTGAAAATCAAAATCATCAACAACTAATTCAATAGCCGAAGCGCTGTTTTGTTTTTTAAGCGTTGTTATCTCTCTAAACTGCTGCTATACCTTCTGCTGTCTTGTCTACCCTTCTGTCCTTGACACATGCACAGTTGTGGTAATCTGGGTCAGCAGAAGAGTTTTGCTCAAACAGTATCATGGCTAACGGGCAACAGAGCTTGAAAGTTTGGGAGCATTTTACCAAAACAAAAGAGAAGAATGTGCAAAATCTGCAAGGTAGAACTTTCCTTCAATGGCAGAACGACGGTGATTCATGAGCATCTGAAAAGGAAGCACGCCGAGGCTGATTCAGCTTCTGACGAAGAGGGACAGTCGTCTCGGTAAGCTACTTGGCTAGTTAGCTGCTAACATTAGCTTCAACAGTATGGTGATCTCTGGGGTCAGTCCCTGTTTTGGATGACCTGTCCCCGGTTAAAGCTGTCCCAGAAAATGTGCCTGATTTCAGTGTTTTACTGTTGTGAGTCTACTAGAACAAAGGTTATTACTACAGCCGGGTAGGAAGCAGAAAGCGTGAGGGAGCAGACTAAGACAACAGTTATTGTGTTGCAAAGTCGGCTCATTAAAGTGACTTTGGGCTCTTCTGCTTGTGTGAATCCCACATGATTATCACCCAGCTGCCTCTACAAAGCAGACATGAGTGTGGTTGGTAGTTTGTCCTTTCCTCATCCGTTTCCTGGTTATCACGCCGCAGGAATCAACCCAGCACACCCCCAAACACACTCACGCATGTGGGGCATGCACAACTACACAGGAGCCATAGTTGCCAGATCTGCTTATTATAAGCGATTTGGGCCACCAGACAGTCAAAATAATCATTTGTGGCAGCCGTACTTTCCAACACGAGCACAATAAAAGTTGTGCTGCAGTTTAAAGCTGCAATATTAATGCCTCTGATCTCCACGGTTATATTATGGAGACTGAATGAAGGAAACGAGGCGATCTTCTCTTTGCTCCGTCTCCAGCGGTAGTAATAGATGTGTAATATTGTAGAGAGGGAGGTGCATGCACTCAGCAAGAAGCAGGAAGCCTTTGTGAGTATGTGGGGGGATTTGGCATGCAACCCTACAGCAGCATTAATTAAGACAGACTTTTGACCTCATGGAATGATTGTGAATATGTTGATATGTAAATATGACAGAGTTTTGCTTTAATGCACAGTAAATTGGGCTTCTTGTTGTTTCATCAGCAATTGTTTTTTTGTTTCTGTATCAATGCCTGCTTTCACATGGCAGGTCAAACTGACCTGAATCTGTTCAATCAGACACAACTGCCTCAAGACAGTGGGAAGACAACAAGTGAGATGTAATTTGATGTCTTTAAATCAGATTTGGGCCTGGGAAAGTACCTTAACCAAAGCTTATTCTATGATGATGATAGTTCTGTTAGGCAAAATCAAACCCTGCATGTATGGTAGACCACACTATATTACACACATCACATGACTAACTCAGCCATCAGAACAATGAGAACAGTGATTTGTCAAGATAACAAATTTTGCTGGATGATAACAGTCCTACAAATTATTTCTGAGAAAAGATATTATTGTCAACATTATTTTGAGACCATGTTTTTTTATTTTTTTACTTACGCTGCAATAAATAAGCAATAAACATAAATACACTTGAGAAATTGAACATTATAATTGGGATGCCAAGAGCTTTTAAATAAAATAAACTACATAATAAATTAAATGGAGTTTACAGTTCAGGAATTGTTGTGACGTGCTTTGTCCCAGGCAATCCCTGTTATCTGTCAAACATTTGTAACATGTCCCAAATTGCTGGCTTTTCAACCGTATTGAAGGGCTGCATTTCTTTTGCAATGTAGCGAATGACACTGTGAGCGTGCAACATTTTGCGCTGTTTTATTTATATTTACTTTGCCGACCAAACGCCTCAGTAAGCGCTGACTGTCGGGACGAAGGCTCCACTGCATATCAGCTTGTCCGTGTTCATGAGCTCACACAGTGTTCATTCTGTTTCCGGCTCGTAAACCATCACTTTTGTGCCTTCATTCACACTTACGTTTGCTTCCTTGATACTTCTCAAGCCTCTAACTTGCAGCACTCAAAGATTGAATGACTGACAGGAGGGTTCACTCTGTTCATTCTGTTGTAGAGCCAGCAGGTGTTGAGACAGATGCACAGAGTGAACCCTCCTGTCAGCCTGTTTGGCAGAGAGAGCGGAGGAAAACAAACATGCATGCACATGTCAGTATATCGAGGCCAGCAAAATGATAGAGTTTGTTTATTTTATTGTGCAGTTCACTGATTTATTGATTACTGTGATAGGCCTAAAGGTAAGGTTGGATCATTGACCTCCTCACCCTTGATATTGTCTCTGCTGCTGGTTTGACAGTGATCAAAACAATCAGTATAATAAGAGGCTCAGTTCTGCTGTCACAAATTAATGGTATACCTTTTTTATACACACCAATAGAAACCACTGAAGCTTCAGTTAATGGCTGCTTCTCTCCTGCTGATTGCCTTCAGTTGCAGATGTAAACAGGAACATTAAAGCTACAGAATGCAATTTATTTTTGGAGTTACTGGTCCCAAAACAGCATTATAACCAGTCAACTTGTTATTAGAGAGGCCACATAAGAGATCATCAGTAACCTGACATCCTCCATGGGCTCAGATCAGCTCAGTGCTCTTATTGGATTAATGTACATTTGCTTATATCTAAACGAGCTTTATTTGTTGTTAAGACTGTAATGTTAACTTAATGGGCGGGGTTTGTGGCTGTTTTGCTGCTGTAAATACATCCCATTTAAATAAATAAATAAAAAAAAAACTCAAGACCTACCTTTAGTCTGGCTTTTATCTTTTACTTTATTTATTTTTACTAATTTTACCTTTTACTTTATCTCAATTTCTTCTTTTCATAATATATTTAATTTGACACTTTTACCTAACCTCCAGTGTTTACTAACTTTAAACCATTAAGATGGCATTTCCTCGGTATGTACTGGTCACAACATTGTTTCTGCTCTTTAATTGTCTTTTATTCATGATGTATTTTACCAATACTGTGTATGGACTGCAGGGTGGGTGGGTTTGGGCCATAATTTCTGTTATCTTATTTTATTATTATATCTTATCTTATCTTATTATTCTGTCTGTTTGCAAATCAGTTTTGTGTAGTTTTTGCATGAAAAGTGTTATATGAATAAAGTTTGATTTGATTGATTTATATGATGCTAATGGAGGCTAAAGGTACACAAACACTGCCTGTGCTTAAAGAAAGAGGCATGGCCAGGAGCAGATATATATCCCAGCTTTAAATTAACAATATGGAATAAAAACACAGCATTGGTAATGTCATGCAGGAGAGCTGTTTGGTAGTATTTTTATCAAAAACATGAAAATTAACTTGGGCGCTGGTTCTATCAGGCGAAAAATAGTCACAGCAACAGAAAACTAAAAAGTCTGTGATGTAAAAAGTTTGGAGCAGGCTGATAAAATGACAGCTGATATAAAGTGGATAGAATAACTTTGATAACTTCGACTCAGATCAAAAGCAGAATCGATTTACTTAATGAGTGGACTTGAATTAAAGCTGAAAAAAAGGCTTCAAACAGACTTTTATGAGTTTCGCTCCTGTGCTGAAAAAGCTTGGGACCAACTGTTGCTGTCAGAGCTAATACTTCGTGTTCTGATCAGTGACACAGATACTGAAAACTCACCAGTTCCACATCAGGAGGGATAGCGAGCCCTGGGGGAGCGATGAATGGTTCCTCACTCTCTTCAGGCTCTGCCTCTTCTACGCATGGGAAAAGACACCGGGACAAGAAGAAAGAGATCACGCTTCATTAGTCATTTGTAACACAAGAACACATCCCCTGCTGGGTATAAATAAAACCCAGGTGAGCAGTGACTCAGGATTTATTCTGAGAGTTTTCAAACCATATATCTCCATAATCCTCCCTCTGTGTAAACCAACCACATCACGCTCCACACTGACACTGCAATTAACACGAAAGAGAAGACGGTGGGATCATGTTTGTGTTGTTATTGGGGGAAGAAAGCAGCTTAAGTTGAGATAATGTATTTAAATAGGGGAACAAAAACATACTTAAAGTTGGCATTAGGGCTGAACAGTTAATTGTAAATTAGACTAAATCACAGTATGGCTTGTTGCAATTTTCAAATCACAGAAGGTTCAGTATTTTTAACCTAAAATGTGTTGAACATTTTGGCATTGTGATGTAGTTTATTTTTGCAATTCCATGTCTATTTTAACCTCTATTCATACACCTTTTTCCCACTTTTGGACCATTTTTACCTTTTTTTAACCCTGTTTTTATAACTTTATGCCTATTTTGCCTCCATTCATCTTTTTTGGCCACTGTCAGAACCATTTTTGGAATTTTTACATGGTTTATGAAATTTAATTTCAAATGTAATTGCCACTTTTGCTGCCATAATCAATTTTCCTAAGCCACTTTCGGATTTTTTTGCCAATTTTTCCACTTTTTTTTTTTGCAATTGCATACCTATTTTGCACCTATTTATTAACCTTTTTCTGCTTTCATACCATTTCTACACAGTTTTTACAATTTCATACCTATTTTGCTTCTGTTCGTAATATTGGGGGGGAAAAAATCGCCATTAGATTATTTTCTCAAATCGTTCAGCCCTAGTTGGCATTGGCTCGGGTTGTTAGCTTTGGCATGAGTACAGTTTTTAAACCAGCTTTTGTTAAAGCTTAAGAAAACCACAGTCATCATGTTTCTCATTTTTGCCACATTCAACTCCTGCTCTCCAAAATTTAAAGATGACAGACTAAACAGCTGTACTAGTTACTCAAAAAGTGATTTTATTCCAGACTTTCATCACAAATATCTGCCCTCAACCATTAATCCAGTGATATAACAGGGATGTAATCATGCTAAAGTGTATTAAGTGAATTTAAAAATGCTACACAGGGCTTAAAACTGGCAGAATTATAACTTTTACAGTAACTCAAAATGTATTTAATCTTGCTTTTATAGGAAGCCAAAGATCGTCCAGTGTAAGTATCCAATATCAATCTAAAATTCCCCCCAAAAGATTTTTTTTTTATTTTATAAAACTGAGAAGTGCATTTTGAATAGTTTGGTGAACACTGAATATATTTCCCACAGTAAGGTTCAGATAAAAATCAAGACCCATCATATTTATCCAAGTAGAAGCTGCTTTTACTGTAATTAATGCAAAAAAATATATAAAATACATCTAATACATTAACAGATAAAACAAATAGTTAAGTCTTCTGCAATCATTTTATCTAACTAGAAAACACAAAATAATTTTCTGTAGGCATTACTCAAAGCCTGAAAGTCACATAATGTTAACCAGAGAACAAACAGGCCACATTGCTAATTTCCTTTAATAGATCTGCATTATTTGCATTATTTATTTATCTAAACTATTTTATAAATTGTTTTTAATTGTTTTTATAATTGTTTTTTTTTTCCGCCTTACTCTGTAGTACTTTGAGATTGCAAATATCTAAAGAGCAATACAAATAAAATTTATTTATTTTAATTTTAATTTTTTTCAGACATTTAATTTAATTTTTTTGAGGCGTATACCAGACTACACACCTGCCCAGGCTTTTGAGCAAAGAGCACCATGAGAACCATCAACACAGATTCAACACAGAGGTAAAAATCAGGCAGTAAGCTGTGGGAGAGTATCAATGACACGGGTTAAAATGTTCACAGCCCGTGTGACACGATCCTCATCGTCTTATTCCCAAAGGTAAACTTCAGAAGCATCTTCAGCTCTTGTACTCAGACCCTGAACTCAGCTCTACAATCTCCCCTGAGACGGGCATGCAGCCTGCTCGACTGTCAGGGACAAAGTGCTTTCAGCGAATCCACATCAAATATTTAAAGTCACAAGAGTGTGCAGGAGTGTCCTACGTCAGACCAAGACGGATGACAAGCACAGCTGTTTGTGGTGATTAACGGTCAAAATATGAAAACTTACACTCAGATTAAAGCTGAATAATCTCTCCCTGGATATCATAATATCACTGGGTAATATATATACACATTATTTTAGATATCTGATGCAAGTTTAAAATGAAAAAAGGGACAATCAACAATTAGTCAAGGCAACATAAAACATATGTGCATCAGACATCTGAATATGTCAACAACTAAACTTACACATGTGAGTACAAACACCCTTATGTCACATAATACTCCATTAAAGAAGGAACAGAACAGATTTAAGAGTTTATCTAGTCCTGCCCCTTCTTACCAATCAGATCCACTGTGGAAACAAAAAACAGAATAACAAAATATTTCTAATTATTATTATTATAACTAATTAATAAATCATAAGCACCTCCAAAAATATTACTATATACATTAAATATATATCTATACAGATTTATAAATATCATTTTTTCTTTCTTTTTCTTCTCTTTTTTTTTTCTCTTCTACCTGTCCTCTCTCTGCCCTCTTCTTTTCCATCTTCCTGATGTGATGTCGTCAACCTTCAACAGTCTTAAATGTATCTATATATCTGTAAATTTATTATCTATTTACTTTCTTGTCATCTCCTTGTCATTATGCATTACACCAGCTGTTTCAGTCTGACCAGTTTATTCTATTTTCTTTCCTTTTGTTGCTTTAGTTAACTCGACCCTCTGTGCCTTTTCCTCTGACTCTCGTGGTCTCTGTTGACCTGATTGTTGATTTTATTTTGCATTTTTCTGCCTTTATTTTGTCTGTTAACACACTTTGTAAACTTCTTTTTTAAAGGTGCTGCACAAAAAAAGTTATAATTTTTATTTTTATTATTATTGTTGTTATTATTATTGTTTTCATTATTTTTATCATCATTATTATTATTATTGTTATTATTATTACTGTCATGATAATTATTACTATCATTATCAGCATCATTATCATTATATGATAATAATAATTATTATTATTATACTACTAATAATATAATAATTATTATTATTTTATATTTAATAAAATAATAATAATTATTATTATAATATTAGTATTACTAATTACAACTATTATTATCATTATTATATTTATTTTTATATTTATTATAAAGTATCTACAAATATTTAAATATTATCTGTAAAGTGTGCATGAATACTTATTTAAATGCACACTCTTTTATTTATAATCACACATTTCCAAGTTAAGTATATACAAACAAAAAGCTTCTCTACAAAATATCTGTTGTAAACTAAAACTTTATGTTTTTGTTGTTTTTTACAATGATTAATTGGATATGTTAATGATGATCAGGGTTAATTTATATACTGAAAATTTACTATATGGTAGTAAATGTTTCAGGGATAAAATCAAGTTAACGTTCAATTACTCGTATGAGTCTAATAATACTTGTAGTTGGTGTTAACAGTAAAAATATATATAAAAATGATTCAGACTTGGCTGCTGCAGCTTGTTCAAAATCATCTTAAAAATCCAGACTCGGCCTGATCCCACCAAAAGCATGTCAAGGACTTTGAAAGATTTTAAATTTTCAGTCTGGGCATTTTCACTCACACTCATGTGATTTTATAATCACTCAAATAAGTTTTGGCAGTCGACGAGCAGCGAACATTTGGCTCACTGTAAGAGCAGGGAAACATCTCGGCCCTCTCGTTTATTATCTAAGAAACATTTGAAAAGATGTCACTGTCAGCTCCACCTCTGATGGCAGCTCCACACTTCCTGTTGCTCTGATTCTGTCATCATGTTTTGGCTACATCTGCCAAAAAATCAGAAACTAACCAACAGACTCTTCAGCATCTGAAACTGATGAACTATCACGGTAATTTCAAATATCGTCTTAATTCTGACTGTTTGTCCGATTCATATCAAAGTTTAACAGAAAAATGGATCTTGTTTGTGAATCTTAACTGCAGGTGATTCAGTAAAAGCTTTTCCTCTGCAAACTGGGGCAGTGAAATCTGAAAGTCTTTTCTGTTGTGTTCATTGATCCATATTCTTATTTGCAGCATTAGAGATAAACAGTGTGATCAAATCATTTGTTTCCTCGATGTGAAACAGCAATTTAGCGTATGATAGGACACATCCTTTTTTCTAACTCATTAAGGCTGCATTAGGACGACCTTATAATAACATTGCACACATTTATTTTCAATACAGAAGGTCCAAAGCTTAAAGGCAGGGTTGGTAATTATGGAAAACTAGCATGAATTTGGATGAACCACCTCCTTCACAGTTAAAACACGGCTAAAGATGCACTTGTTCTCCTCGGCCTTTGGCAGAGTAAAGTCACTTTTATTGGAATTTTATCATTTTTACTGGTTGGTAAACATATTGATGCTCTATTGTTTTTGTTCTTATTGCTTTTATTGGTTTTTATTACTCATACTGGTTCTATATGTATACTGTTTTTACTGTGTCTGCCTCTACTCTTGTAAAGCACTTTGGTAGGCCGCTGCCTATTAAAATGTGCTATATAAATAAAGTTGACATTGACATGTTCTTGAATAAAAATATTGAAATGAACGATAAATACATTGAAATGGTGTTCTAAGACATGATGGGGGTGCTCAGAAAATACCCCCATTTCACTTGATACGTTTCTTCTGATGAAATGAACTGCAGGGGGGAAAAAAAAAATGACACATTTGGTCGACCAATCAGAATTTTGGTCGACTGAGCACGCATCGACCGATTAGTCGACCAGTTGACTTGGACTTTACAGCCCTAAAGTCTTCCAATGTAAGTAATACTCAAATTAATTAACATTAGTCTGGTTCTGTAAATAAACATTTCTGTTTTTGGATGTTTATGGCCTATGTGTATAAGTGTTGATTTGTTCACTCTCAAAAAATTTATATCTTACTTGCATGATAGTTTTTCAAACAGTGTCACGGAAACGACTGAAACGGCCTCCAAGTCTGTCTATTAGCTCCATTCATAATGCTGCAGACTCCCGCTCTTGCAGACTTTACGTGATGACGGTAAAGACGTTATATTACGTATGACTGAAGTCCGCGAGGGCTCAGTCTGCAAGTCCAGAGGGTGGAGATATGGATGCAGCCTTTGACCTCCTCAGGACTCCGTCTAGCTCCTTCTAAATGGCGCCCCCGCTCACATGCACGAGCGCCGCTAATTCGCAAATATCTGACTTAAAAAAATCATAAATTCATAATGAGTCACTGTGATTGGTTGGTGTTTTTTCTGCTTTACTCTTGCTGTAGACAGCGGCTATTGTTTGGTCTTTAAAGAACACGTCATGCATCAACTACCATCAGGACATAACGATCATTTTAACCAGTACAACAAAAAAGTGAATCTAAATCTGTAGTGGTGCCAAATTATTGTGTTAAATTAGATTCATTAATTACAGTCATAATTAGCACACTATCGTTTTTAATTGCTTAATCTAATTTGTAATCTGACTTCACTGTTTTGTTATTTTTAGAGGGTAACGCCTTAAAATACCAGGACAGCTGGTGATTGGACGATCAGTCCGCTCGTCACACACAGACCAATCACATCAAGCCACAGTGTGACGTAGCAGCTCGACCCTGTTGTTAGCCGTTAGCTTAAAATACAAGTACGTCAGTCCTGAGAATATCGTCTTATCTTACATTAAATTAAACCACACTGATGTGTCATCTGCCACATGTGACATGAATCTGTCAAAGACAAAACCACCAAGTTCTCCTGTAAACTTCTGAGGAGGACATATTTCATATCGTACAGTAACCATGACTACGGCTCAGCGTTGTTAGTGTAGCATTTCAGCGTCTCTGTCAGTTTCCCAGCAGTGATCTCCGGTCGGGAGAAAAGCAAAATCATGATTTCCTATAAGAAAGCTTGAGGTGACGTTCTTTTCTCCTCTTTAAAAGAGAAATCGAGTCCATTTCTGATAAACTGCAGATCTTTCTGCATCCACAGAGATCCCTTTTACACACCGCTGTTGTTTTCAAACATGCAGTCACTTCCTGTTGTCGTCACATCTGCAGCTCCGCCTCTGTCCCCTGATTGGCCCGTTAAAGCTGGAGAGTTTTTATGCATTGGGCTTCTTGTGCTTCAGTTTTTGAGGGGTGGAGAACAATCTTTTGATCTGCCACAATAATCTAATGAATTCAAATGAAAATACCTCAAGTTGAGGCTTTAGTGAGATTAAAAAATAGATTAATTAGATTAATTAATTACAAGTCATAATTAATTAATCCCTCATTTTTTTGATCGACTATAACTCACCAACCCTGCCTTTAAGGTAGAAAATTACTGTGAGGCCAAGTTTATTTTAGCTTCCACAACAAACCAGTTTACGCCTCTTACCCTAAACTTTCAAATAAACTGGTCGACTGCTTTCTGTGTTTTTACATTTAGACGAGTCAGTCCAGAAAATTCAATCAACATATAACTAGCTTAGAAGTTAGCAGCCTATTGAATTTTCTCCAACATCCTCAAAGCCATGTTTTCTGAGTCTTAACCCAGACACTGGTAAGTCTCAAAAATCCTGTTTGGTAGCCAAAGGGTCTGTTCTGGCGTAGCTGAAAGCAACCATGTTCGTACCATAGATAACTTCATGTGTTCTCCTGCTCCCTCTCTCTTTCATAAGCCTGCTTGTGTTTCTGCACTATCAAATAAAGGCTATAAAATCTTAATCTACACGTTGATCGTTACATACAATAACCAAATGAAGGTGATGAAGACGTGTGGTATGAAGAGGGCAGCTTGTGGAGCAGGTGGAGCAGTGCTGTGCTACATCATCATTGTTTTTTAATTAAACTCAACAGCGTGTGATAATGAGGACAGCGTTTTAAAAGTTACTGGCACCATGGTGCATGCTGTTTTCTTCTTTTTAAGCCTTGTGTTTTATTTCTTCATTAAACAAAGTTTCTGTTTGATCATTCAGGCTCTGGGTGAGCTAGCGTAAGGCAGTGCTGATGATTTACATCACAGATTTTTTTTAAACATTTATGTTTTTCCATTTTAAGATGCACACTACTAACCTAACACACCAGATGGACAGGTCAAATATACGTAACAGAAAACATGATTGTTAAATGATCCCTAGTCAGGATGAAAATGACGCAGCCCAAAGGAGAAATTTCTCAACTCCACATTCAGACACAAACCAAGAACAAACTGCATGAAGCTGACTAACTTCAACAGAGTGTTGGTGCTTTGAGATGTCAAAGAATGATTGGCAGTATGCTCGATAAACCTAAATATAGCAGCAGACAGGGTGGAAAGTGAGAATAAGTGGTGCCATATGTTCATGTTTTTTATTGTACATGCTGGCATTTGCTGGGCTAATTTACATGGGTGGGAGAAAAAAATCAATTACATAAGTATCAGGATTTTTTGTTTGACAATTTTTAAATAGATTTTTTTGTTCAAAAGTTGTTTTTTTCCAAATTTAATTGCTTAATTTTATTCTGTGTTAATAATCCACTTTTAAAGTCAGTCCAGTCTTTTGAAGAGAGAGTATAAACAGCTGGTTAATATATATTGCTGAATAAATCCTAAAAACAGACTCACATGTGATGTGTATTTTTCCTGATATAGTCTGTAGGCATCATCATTGTTCATCTTTTTCACTGGTGTTAAAAATGCTAACTAAAGATTGCAAAAATCGGCGATATTGTAGAATTGCAATTTAAACGGAAACAGAAAATCCTGATAAACCTCCTATAATTCACTCAGGTATATCACTGGTTCAGGTAAACATGAGAGTGGTTTCTGTTCTCACCTTGCTCCTTGTTGGGATCTTCCTCTTCTGTAGGCTGAGATGGGTCGTAGTAGTCTGCGCTGTATTTGAAGGCCACCGCGTTGTAGGTTCCTTCATCGGCCAAAGCTTCACTCAGGCGTTTGTACTCTTCCTCTGTGAAGATACAATTATGGAAAACAAGTTATAATAATATCAGAAGGTCCATGAAGTCCATATTATGCTATGTACACTTTTGGCCCTCTGGCATGATTTAAATATATTACTTATAGAATTAAATTCAACACAAAAGTGTCAAACTCTAGAAATATTCACAAAAGTATCATATTGTAAATATTTTCCCATTATTGGTGAAGCTGAATCTTTTAGTCAACCCCTGTCCTATTCAAATGAACATGAAAAACACTTTAAGGATTTTTTTAATCCAACAATAAGTTTACTAACATTTTCTGATGGACAATACAAAAATGACAAAGATAATACAAGATTAAATGAAAAGGGAAAGGACAGGACAAATATTCTAAATCAAGGAACAAAATCACAGATGGAGACAAAAATAAAGTAAAATAAAACAAGATTTCCAAATAATAATAACAGAAATAAATAAAATAAAATAAAATAAAATAAAATAAAATAAAATAAAATAAATAAAATAAAATAAATTAAATTAAATAATAACAACAACAGTGCTAATAATGATAATAATAAATATAATAAATAAATAAATTACTGCTGGTTAGTCCAGGACCTGTCATGTCAAAAATGCTATCACTGAGATACCTGTCGAGTTGATTTTTAGGGTTTTAAAATGGATACAGGATATTAGGGCTGGGTTAAAAAAATCGATTTAAATCGATTTTCCTTTAACTGGTTCATAATCGATCCGTAAAATCCAAAGATGGATCTTTTAACTTGGGTAGTTTTTTCTTCTTTGGATGTGCAGAGAAGCAGCCTGTGGTATCAACCCTGCTCGTCTGGTGTGATCAGTGTTTAGCGTTGCTTTCTACAGAACAAGATCTCATGAGATGTTACTGCAAACAAACATGGTGGAAGCTCCATATGGGCACCACTGGAGAGTTTAAAAGCTGATGTTTGGATGTACAGTATTTTAGATTTAACAAGCACAAAGGAAAATAGGAGTTGGACAAAAAACAAGTAATATGCAGAATATGCATTAATGCATGTCATTAAAATATGATTAATGTAACTGCTTTGGGTTTAGTTCTTCATGTTAAAACAATTTTTAATGATGTACCAGGTCAAAAGGTCACTTTTTAAATTTACAGCACTATTTTAACTAAGATATCCCAGACTGAATAAATATGGAATTGAATCGATTTGTAATATCAAATCGATCCAGAAAATCTGAATCGATACCCAGCCCTACAGGATATTGGATAATACCAAAATCTTTCATCTTAATATTTCCAAACTCACTATTGTCTATACTAACACTGATACTGAGGGGTTTTTTTTAGCTCCCTTTAAGCTAAGTCTCATGTTAGTTTAAAGGGACCTGTTCCTTTCATGGTTACCTTCAATTTTTGACAGAAACAGACGTTTAGCAAGAAAAACTAAAGAACAGCTGCAAGACTGCAAACCTCTACAAAGGTAGTTTACATATTGCTGTTACATCTTTAAACAATAGTTCTTTGACACAGTAACCCTCACAGTATCTATCCTTGACCCTGAGAATCTATCCACGAGCACCTGGAATCATGTTGAAATCAGTTTTTGCATAATTTTGCGAACAATCAAACAGAAAACCACAGGTAAAAACATAACCTCTCTGGTGGCAGTAACAACATTTAAATCTTCAATGAATGATACTGAAAATCAATAAATGATAAAATGATCTATACTAATCTTCCTGCAGCTGTTAGACTCCATAACAAAAACAATAAACCATATTTATATTTACAATAACTCAAATGTTTCAGCTGTAAAATATCAAACATGCACATAACCACTGTAAATACCACTTACTTTATCATTTTTATTGATATTTTATTTTTAATGACATTATTTTTCCTTTGTAAGTTTCTTTCTTCTATTTCTCTTGCATCCTGCTGCTGCTATAAATTTGAAATTTCCCCTTGTGGAACTAATAAAAGAATATCAGATCTGATCTAATCTAAAAGTGAACACTGAGTTATTATTTAGTTAACTATAACAGAACATCATACAAAGTCTTGTCTACATTTGACGTATGCAAGACTTAAAGAAATCCCCCACACCCTTAAAATTTACTTTGAGAAAAGCTCATCATCTGAGTATTTTGTTCTCAAAATAAATAATTACACTACATAATAGTTTTCTTTTTTTATCTCAGACATGTAGATTGTTCACGTAACTTGAAAAATCTACATGTTTAAGATAAAAGAAAGAAAACAATTACTTAAAAACTTGAAGACATAATGAACACCATTCAACTAATAATTAAACTAAACAACAAAAGTCTTTTATGAGGCTTTGCTGCAGAAATCACGTCCTTTCCTATTTAAATTCATGGCAAACTGTATCTTTAATAAAGAAGCAAGGGCAAAAATGCCACTAAAACTATCAATATTTCTAATGCTGTCCTGCCGTCCTTTCAGTGGACAGATGGGTAATAGCCTGAGCGAATGGGGTCAGGCCTCCAAACTCAAGGGCGAAGCGGCCTGTGGGATGAAGCTGCTGCAGAGAGTGTGACACAAATCATTAGCCGACTCATTCACTAATGTCAGTTTGGGCATAAGACGCCATATTTCACTTAAAACGGTGCTGTATTAATTCAATTGCAGTCATTAAGTCTGTCTTTCAGAAGGGTGTTCTGTCATGAAAACAGCCCGTTTCATTAGAATGTGTTAGAAGTATCACAGTCAAAAGATATTTCCAGGGAAAGTGCTGCTCTCATGTCAGAGCCGCACCTTTAATCAGCCAAAAGGCTGAACATCAGACCTCTGCTCAGGATCTGTCCTAAAAGAATCAACACTTAACACGCAAAGTTGATGCAGGACTTTTAATCCAGTTCAGGACTGCAGACATAATCAAGCCTCACACCAAGGAGAATTAAGTACATTATGGTACCTTTTTGATGTATTTAATTTTGAAATAAATAAATAGAAAATATATAAAAATATTAACACAATTAAAGGTTTTTCTGTATTTTTACATTTATTTATTTATTTATTTATCTATCTATCTACTTATTTATTTATTACTTCTATATATCTAAATTTAATTATTTATAAATTTCCACATTATTTATTTATTTATTCATACTTTTTATTTATTTCCACATTAATTTATTTATTTTGTTGCCTTTTTATTTCATGTAAAATTCATCAGTTTTTCCCCTGAATTGTCTATTATTTAAAAGCTTTAAAACATATTTTGTATGGAGAACAAAAAACGACACAAGGATGAATACATAAATAAATAAATACATGAAAACAAATATACAAATATATAAATTAATTTAGGTAATGAAAGGTTTTCTTGTATTTTTCATTTATGTATTTCTATATTTCTACATTTATTTATTTATTTTTTTATATTTTTATTTATTTTCACATTTATTTATTTTGTTGCATTTTTATTTCATGTAAACTTAACATTGGTTCTTTTTCCTAATTGTCAGTTATTAAAAAGCTTTCACAGATATTTTTTATGGAGAACAAAAAATGACAGGACAAATACATGAAAAATATCTAAATATATAAATATATATTGGTAATACAAGGTTTTACTGTATTTTTGCATTTTCTTAAATTTACTTATACATGCGTGTATTTATGTATTTCTACATTTCTACATTTATTTATATATTCATACTTTTATTGATTTATTTCCATATTTATTTATTTTGTTGCCTTTTTCACTTCATGTAAAACTCAACATCAGTTATTTCCCCCAATTGTCTATTAATTTAAATATTTAATATTTTTCCTTAATTTTTTTTCATTTATTTTATATTTTTATTTATTTATGTATTTCTATATTTCTAAATTTATTTATTTATAATTTTCCACTTATATTTATTTATGTATTCATACTTTTATTTATTAATTCCACATTTATTTATTATTTATTTATACACAAGAAAATAATAGGATTTTCTATGTGATTTAGACATTTTAAGACATATTTAAAAACGAGCTGAAAATGGAATTATCCATTTACTGTCAGCATTTTCCACCAGCAGCAGATTTATCCACTCTAGGACCTCTTTTCAAAAATGAGTGATTTAGGGCACCTGACATGCAGTGCCCATGTGGATGAAATGACGATACGACCACAAACATCTGAAATTGTCCCAGTGCAGACAGCCCATTAGTTACCAAAGTTTCTGGAAGCGTTACCCAAAAATTTCAGGAGTGACATTAGTATTCTTCTGTGTGCAAAGCTTGAAAAAAGACTTGGGCTTGAAACTGACAGCTTGAGAAACACTTGAGCTTCTAATCAGCAGCACTTACGGAGCACAGTAATGATGATGACTGAGGAAAGTCAAGGCTCAAGTGTAATGAGACATCAATAATGAACGAGCTGAAGTGCTCAGCAATTTTTAATTGTCAAAACACGACATCAGGAGAAAAGTGGCAACATCTGCCATTGTTTTTTTCATAGGTGACCGACCAGCAAAGACATTTTAGGATATTCAAAAATGTAAAAACACGGCTGTGTGTGAATTAAGTCATTCTGTTCATTCTAAATAAACTATAAGCAATGAAAAAATGGACAGGATACACAAGTTACAGCTATTAAATAATGAGACTGCACCAATCAGGATGGTTTACAGTCACACTGGGTGTTATACGCCAAAAAGGGAAACAAGTTATTTAACTCCAGCTGATGACATGAGCAGCTTCTCATTTCTTCAACAACCATGTCAAAGACACATCCTGTGGTCGTGGAAAAGATGTTAGTCTGTTTAAGAAGGGTCAAATCATTGGCATCAAGCAGAGAAAACATCTAAGGAGATTGAAGAAACTACTAAAACTGGGTTAAGAACTGTCCAACACATTATTAAAGCAGAACCACTTTCAAGACCATGTTGACTGACTGACAGGTCACCAGAACCAGAACTATTACAAACAGGTTCACCTCAATAGGGATGCAACAAACAACTATTTCTACTGTTGACTAGTTATTGATTTTTGGGTGGATCAGTGAACTAGCCCCCCATAAAATTACCTAATGGGTCTTATTATTATTTCATTATGTTAGTTTTATATTGTATTAAATAATGATGCAACATAAAATAAAAATAAAGACATTAAAAATGTGCAGTTTTGTTTTTAATAATAGCTGAACATTTAACATGTTCTAAGCATGACTATTAACTAATCTAACACTAATGATGTTATTTTTATGTGATGCCTGGTAACCACAGTCTGTATATAACATGATTAGACTTTGCTTTCCTGTTTAGTGGTAGGAGTGAAGGAAGAAGAAGATAAGTGCAAGAGGACTACGATGTAAGAGAAAGAAAAAGCAATGCATAATTTTAATTCTGGCTTTTTAAAAGACAACATTTGTGATCTGTGAATGTGGTTTTCATTGTTTATTCTCTTTTAACATTTCAACTCCTGGCTAACGGTTTGGCAGAGGTCAATAAATTCAGGAATGGTAAATATATTTAAAAAACAAGTCATTGTTTCAGGACACAGAAAAACACTGCCATCAAACCAAAATTACTGATATTCTCTTTGTGTGCGATTTAAAGTTTCAAAAAGCTAAAAGCTGTTATATTATTATATAAATATTGTTTTAAACACTTAACCACTAATATGATTTATATTTATAAAATTTGTTATTCATCAAAAACATGTTTGTGTTTGTCAAACACAGTATTTTACTTTATTTACAAAAAACAATCACCTTTTCTGATGGATTTTGCCCCAAATATTTGTGTTTTTATGTCATCACATTGTCAAATGTGAGCTGTTTGAACCCTCAAATCCCACACCAACAAAAAAGCTGGTGTTTGGTTTGTTTGTAGTTTTCTCTGCTCCCTGAAATGTTGACAGAATCACATCAATCATCTGATTTGTTTCATTTTTTAAAACATTAGATGTCAAACAGTTGAGCTGGTAGTTAAAGGGTTAAAGCTTGTGCAGCGCTGACATAAGCTCACAACAACAGGCTGCTAAATAAATGTAAAAAAGATGCTTTTACACAAGTTTAACTGTAGCTGAGTGAGAATGAGACTGAGTGGGAGTTACATTGTCACATACAGAGTGCTTCAAAGTGATCTTTGATGGAAAAATGCCAAGTTTTATCTGTGTGAGCAGCGATACGCTCAGTGAGGGGAGTCACGTGTTAAATCAGCCACAACTGTAGTCCCGTTAGCTCTGCAGCTTCAGCCTTGGAGCAAACAAATAATTCTCCATTGTTCCACCCGACACAATGGAGACTGACGCGAGGATGTCCAACTCGTTTATCATCAGTGCAGAGATGAGACACTCAGAGAAATGAAGGCTGAGGACATGGTAGCATGACAGCGACTACGTTGTTGTGTTTTCCTGATGTGCTGTGGCAGCTGTTTGACGACGCTGCTCTAACAAAGAACAGACGAGGAGTAGGATAAAGACTATCCAACAGTAAAAACGTCATGGACCATTTAAAGCTAGGGTCTACGATCTGAAAACCAGTTTGGCTGTTGAGACAAATTTGAAAAACGCAGCCTGCCCCCCCTTCACTCACCCCTCCCCTCCGTGTTCCAAGATCCCGCCCCCCAGCTCGTGTCGCCTCCTAACAACACGCCCCGTCTGATAGAGCAAGAACAAAATATTCACTGGTGTTGAAAATAAATGAGATTTTTCATAGCTGAAAGTAACAAACACGACAGTCATCCCCCTTGTAACACACAGCGGTAGCCATTTCAACTGGACCGGCGGCGAAGCGGGTCTGGGGTCGCCACTGTCCCATCAGAGCATTTATGTTTCTCGGCGTGTCTTCACCAGCTCAGTTTACAATGCTAACGACGAGTGGCTAACTTATGCTAAAATCTATTGACAGAGCCTACCCACTCCAGAAGCAGCCTCCCGGTTTCGGTGCTGGTCTTCTTTGGCTCCATGATGCTTCAGTAGCTGTGCAGCTAGCTGCTCACGGGTACATGAGGGAGGTAGTGGGGAGGCCGAGATGTTTAGCGAACAGGGGGGGGGGGGGGGGGGGGCAGCGGATATACTGAATGGATTTTTTTCATTCTTTTTGGTCTTTATATTGCGTAGATCGGACCATAGGGCCATAACGGCCTTATAAACAGTGTTATTAAGATGTACCAAGCTTCCAAATCGTAGACCATAGCTTTAAGTCAGAGAGCTACATCATTAGTTACATCCCTAATGCTCACAAACAATTGCAACAAAAATCCCCTCAACCCCTCATCACCTCCTTTATAGACTATTGCAGTTCTCTTCAGCCCTCCTCAGATGTTAGCTACAGAAGCTCCAACTGGCCAAAAACTCTGCTTCACACATCGTCACCAGAACTCCCTCATACCAAGGCCATCCACATCCTCGTCCCTCAAAATGTTTGGACCGCCTTTCACATCACCACTCCAGCCTGCTCAGTCAGAGTCTCCTCCTCCTTCCACCTCAGCACCATGAGGAGCAGAGCTTTCAGCTGCTCTGATCCTCAGATCTGGAACTTTCTGCCATCATACATATACACACCATACTGCCAGAAGTATTCACTTATTCATCCAAATAATCAGAATCAGGTGTTCCAGTCTCTTCCGTGTCCACAGGTGTATAAAATCATCACCTAGGCATGCAGACTGCTTTAACAAACATTAGTGAAAGAATGGGTCGCTCTCAGGAGCTCAGTGAATTCCAGCGTGGAACTGTGATAGGATGCCACCTGAGCAACAAATCCAGTGGTGACATTTCCTCACTCCTAAATATTCCACAGTCAACTGTCAGCTGGATTATAAGAACGTGGAAGTGTTTGGGAACCACAGCAACTCAGCCACCAAGTGGTAGGCCACGTAAACTGACGGAGCGGGGTAAGCAGATGTTGAGACGCATAGTGAGAAGAGGTCGCCAACTTTCTGCAGAGTCAATCTCTACAGACCTCCAAACTTCATGTGGCCTTCAGATTAGCTCAAGAACAGTGCAGAGAGCTTCATGGATGGGTTTCCATGGCCGAGCAGCTGCATCCAAGCCTCACATCACCAAGTGCAATGCAAAGCGTGGATGCAGTGGTGTAAAGCACGCCGCCACTGGACTCTAGAGCAGTGGAGACGCGTTCTCTGGAGTGACCAATCACGCTTCTCCATCTGACAATCTGATGGACCAGTCTGGGTTTGGAGGTTGCCAGGAGAACCATACTTGTGGGACTGCATTGTGCCAAGTGTAAAGTCTGGTGGAGAGGGGATTATGGTGTGGGGGTGTTTTTCAGGAGCTGGGCTTGGCCCCTTAGTTCCAGTCAAAGGAACTCTGAATGCTTCAGCACACCAAGACATTTTGGACAATTCCATGCTCCAACTTTGTGGGAACAGTTTGGAACTGGCCCCTTCCTCTTCCAACATGTCTGTGCACCAGAGCACAAAGCAGGTCCATAAAGACATGGAGGACAGAGTCTGGTGTGGATCAACTGGACTGGCCTGCACAGAGTCCTGACCTCAACCCCACAGAACACCTTTGGGATGAATTAGAGCAGAGACTGAGAGCCAGGCCTTCTCGTCCAACATCAGTGTGTGAGCTCACAAATGCTCTTCTGGAAGAATGGTCAAAAATTCCCATAAACACTCCTAAACCTTGTGGACAGCCTTTTCAGAAGAGTTGAAGCTGTTATAGCTGCAAAGGGTGGACCCATGTCATATTGAACCCTATGGATTAGGAATGGGATGTCTCTTAAGTTCATATGTGAGTCAAGGCAGGTGAGCGAATACCGGGTTTAAACGTTTTTTTGGCCAGTCTCAAAGGTGTATATGAGAACTTAAAGACAGCTCACCTTGTCTGGCCTCTTCTTCCAGCAGGTCAGTGTGCAGAGCCAGGTACCTCTCCTCATCACAGAGCGCCTCAATCCTGGCCTCCTCCTCCGACAGCTGGTAGGACGTATTCCATGACCCGCTGTCATACTCTGAAAGGTCATGTAAGTGACCCCGCCCATCATATCTGTTGAATGAGAAACAGAATTAGAGAGAAGGAAATGGACAGCGCTTGAACAACACTGACCTACTTACCAAAGGAAGGGGACCTAAAACCCAAAGTTTACAGATAGATATATGACCTAACTTTGTTAATATGACAAGAAGGGCTGTTCTGTGCAATACTTTAATGTTTGAAAATCTCACAAATACTAAAATGCCTTAAATGCTATCATGTATTGGTGTTGCTAAGAGCAAGTTCTCTAAGGCTACTATCTTCTGGACATGTGTAAGAAAACAAAAACCCTATCATGGAAAGACAAAACAAAAGAAAAACAAAGCAACTCATCTCTTACCTTACAGGGTTCAATCCCCCCCTGTAACTCTCATCAATTACTTCTACAGTACATCTGCAAAGAAAGTTACATTCACACAAACCCGAGTACATAAATACCTATCCGTAAGAACCCAAATGGGCGACATTTTCCAGGGTTCGTCCCTCTACGCCAGCGCTCAGATGCAGTTTCTTCATGAAGACAAAGAATTGGGGTGCTGTGGTTGGCATTCGGGGTTTGGCAGGACCCCTTAACCTACCTTGCTGGGGAAAAAACTGGGTTATGTGATAAAGACACACATACAAAGGCTGTACAAATGAATCACAGGCTGGGTCACTGCAGAGCAAGAAGATTCAAAAGAAGAACTAAAACTTTGTTGAGGCTGAAAAGTTGTGAAGTATCTGATTTGATATTTGGATGAACTGCAAAGTTTCCCAACTGACATGACGACACTTTGAATCAGCTTTACTGCAGTAACGTAGTTATTGTGAATTTTCTCTGATATCATTGATTTTAGAACAGACCAACATTTAGACACATTTAATGTAACGTTAGTAATTTCTTACCAAAACCAAATTTGACAGAAAAACTCTAACAAAAAGCTTTTTCTGTTGCCTTTTATTTTGTGTTTTATATGATTGCTTTGTCCGTCTGAAAAAATAATACAGAGGAAATTCTTCCAGCATGCCCAGATGCAAATCCCACCTTGATGCTAACGAATATTGTCTTCTGCATTTAAAGAGATAGTCCAGTGTTTTGAAGTTGGGTTGATCAGGTACTTGAGAACAGTCAGAAAGGGCTTCCTACACTGCAATATCATTACAGAGAACAAGTCCAAACAAATTATTTTGTTGTGAGAGTTTAAATAAAAACAAGACATGGAGCTATGTCAAGTCAAGTACTGTTGGAAAAACATTTCAGACTTTATGTTTGCTCCGGGACATCTCTGGGCATTGATTTCTATGGACTCAGGAAGACATGACAACGACCAAAGAAACAAATACTGAACCAAATACTAGTCATTTTGACTCAAGTGCCTGTTACCATGAAAGCACGTGGTTGCCTTTATCAACCATAGGATGCAAAAGAAAACACTCCCACTTGCTGCCTCATTTAAAAAGCCACATATGGCCCTTTTCCACTAGCACGCCTTGGCCCTACTCTACTCGGCTCTACTCGATTTGCAGCGTGTTTCCACTAGCCTGGTACCTCCTAAAACAAGCTAGTTTTAGTACCTACTCCGCTCTGGTTCCAAATGAACTGAGTCCATACTAAAAGATGACGTCACCGACTGCCGGCTATTGATTGGTCAGACAATGTCGTCATCGATGAGTCATGGGCACAACAACCTACCCTCATATGTCTTTTCTTTGCAGCTGGATTGCTCTCGTCCTCGGCTTCATTCTGTTGTATAGCTTCCAAAACTCTCCTGTGCTTCTCAAGGGGTATTTCTTCTTACCACCTGCAGCCTTCTTCTGCTTTCCTTTTTTATTCAGTTTGGGACAAAAAGCCACAGATTGTTGTGTTGCGCTCAAAATGACGTCACCGCAGAGCCGCTCAGCTGTTTACAGCGACACTGCACCCCATTGGGAAAGCAGCACAAGTTGAGTCGAGTAGAGTAGGGCTAATGGAACAGGGCCGATAGACATCCTGGAGGTAAAATAAAGTGTTTGAAACGTTTTGCCTAATCGTACATTCAATCCAACACAGTTTTGTGGCCCTTTTGTATGTAAAACTCACACAGTTCCGCCTAATAACTGTACCTCCAACAGCGGAGTACCTTACCTGTAGTCTGAGCTTGTTCTCCTTAAAGGTACAGTGCTGTCTTAAAAACTTTCAGACACTTCAATGACTATAGCCAAGTACCTGATACATCCATATTTCAACATCACTGCATTATCACTTCTTCACCACAGATCCACCTAAAGAGGCATCGAGCATATATTACAGCAGTCAGACACAACTTCACAGTGTCCAGCATCACACTTTTATCAATTTTCTTTTTTTAAGTTGTCTTTGGTTCGTGTATTTAGTTTTAGACTGCACATAAACTGACACCTGCATGTTTACTGTTGGTCAGAATAGCAAATGTTAGCAAAGACAGGCAGGGATTTGCACCTGAGCATGCCCTTAGAAAGACTTCATATGCTTTATGTTGCCAGTTTGTGACATTAAAAACCACTTTAACAGGAAGAAATACACATTCGTGGGCAGATGCTATAATATCCAAGCCTTTGCAGGACAAACTCGAGGAGGTCCCTTGACTTCTGAAACAGGCTAACGGACAGCACAGATGGTTAGCATAAGGTTTCGGTCTAAGTTTGTTCAACCGACCTATCAATCATGAAGCTCTTGTCCCCCATCCATGGGATAAGGTGTTTTCCATGATCGTGGTAAAGAGCCCTGTCGTCGTCTCGGAAGAGTTTGCAGGCATAGCCGAACACCAAGAGGTCGGCGTATTTATCACTGTCGCTCGGCTCCTTCTTCGCTGGTTTGTTGTTGGGCTCTTTCTTTGCTGCTCCGCGACGAAACATCTCCAAAAGGCGAGTGAAAATCGACTAAAGCAGTAAAAGGGGTAACAGGGACTCGACTATTACCGTTTCTGGCAAACAGCTAGCTTGTAGGTGGTCCAAACACTAAGATATTCCGCGCTGTTTAACCCAAAACAATTATCTAGGTCCCGTCGGTCGCCATGTTGGACGTGAAGTGCATGGAGTCCCCGGCTTTAAGATCTGATCCGCACTTTCGACACTACGATCAAATAATAACAAAAGTGTTATATTTAAGGTTCAAAAGAAAATATTCTCCATCAGATATCACATCAACATATGAAGTATATAAAAACAATGCGAACCATCGTTTACAATGTTTTTTTAAGTTTATTTTAACATTGTCGAATCTGCTAATAGACGAACCAATGAGCTAATCGACAGTCCTGCTCAGTATTATTGGCACCCCTTCATTCTTTCCATTACTTTAAAGGAGACATGCTGATGCTTGATTTAATACTTACATATAATATAATAAATTTGAAAACAAGACCTTACACCCCCTTAATTTTCAAAAAATGAGATATTGTATTTTTTCTGATATCCTAGAATGAGATTTGATGCCTCTGAAAATAGGTCATTGCGAGATGTCCGTGAGATTTCAAACGTCGTGACATCACGAGGTACCTTTCTGTTTATTGGAGTAATCTGATAAAACACTTCCTCCTCTGTGATGTCCGTTAGCCACAAAACCGTCACCGAGGAACACATCCACCAGCAGCAGTATATAGATCCCTAGCTCACACTCACTCATTACCAGCTCTGGCCTGTAGGGGGACTCAATACACGGTCGCTGCTTTGAGCCTGCCAGAAAATACAGTAGAAGAAGAAGGACAGGCTGGCTCAACCCCCGATAGAACTGACCAATCAGAGCACAAAGGGCTGTGACGTTGCGAGGTAACTTTAGGTCAGCCTGAGATCCTCGTGTTTCAACAAGAGCTTGATAATGGCCTGAAAGGAGGATTTTGAGAACGCAATTGTGGGGCAATGAAGGAACTAAATGACTTGTACTGAGGGCAGAAATGCTTTACAGGCATCCTAGTCTGACATAGTGAAAAGGAGAAACAAGCATATGTCTCCTTTAACAATATCTTCAGAAATAAATTGAAATGTACCAAATTTATGTCATCAGGATCTTTGAATTCGAGATCCAAAATACTTTAACAAAAAATAATCATTTTTACACGTTACATATTGTAATTTCAAAGAGGGAACTGACTAAAAAACATGTGCAGCAATAATGGCACCCCTCTTCAGTATTTTGTTGCACACCCTTTGGCACTGATGACAGCCTCCAAATGTTTCTTGTAGCCATCTATAAGCTTCTTGCACTTCTCAGCTGGTATTTTCTCCCACTCTTCCTATGCAAACTGTTCAAGCTCTTGAACATTTGCAGGTTTCTTTTCCGCAATGGCAGATTTCAGCCATACCAAAGATTTTAAATCAGATTGAGATCAGGACTCACGGCTGGCCATTTTAAAACAGGCGATATTTTCCTTTTCAACCATTCCTGCGTGCTTTTGGATGTGTGCTTTGGGTCTTTGTCTTGCTGAAGGGCCCACGATCTTCGACTCAAACCAAGTGTTCTTACACTGGGTTGGACATTATGCTCTAAAATTTCTTGTTAATTCTCTGATTTCATGATTCCTGTGATACGGTCAAGGCCTCCAGTACCCGATGCAGCAAAGCAGCCCCAAACCATTATGGAACCTCCACCATGCTTAATTGTTGGTAGGGTGTTCTTTTCCTTGTAGGCTTCAAGTGGTTGCAATTAAAACTGCCTATTCTAAATATGACTGCATGATCATAGTAGCTAATGAAGTATAATTTACAAACCTTAATATGTGAACATTACTTCTGCCAAGTTTGAGTCTGATAAAGTGATGCAGAGCAAAGTTAGAGAGGTTTGTAAAGAAACTGCAGTCACATTGTGTACTTAAACTTCATGGGTGCCGATAACGATGAGCAGGACTGTAGCTGAACCTTTTTTTTAATTAACAAATTAACAGATACAAACAGTACGGCTTTGATATCCTCATCAAGTACACACAATTAAGGCATAGGTGCATGTTCAGTGCAATAAAATTAAGTACAATATAGGAATCAATTCCAAGTACCATTGACAAAATAAAATAAACAAAACAACACAAATGTCCAAAAGCTTCCTTGCTTTTTCATTTTTCATGAATTTAAGGGCTTCGATGTACAACAGAAACTCATTAAAAAGAAGATACAAAACTTAGGGAGAGATTTCATGTACCTGTATTTGTGAATGTAGAATTTTCCAAGGATGAGAATAGTATTTACCAGAGAGCTATTTTTCTTATTGTCAATCTAGCTGAACCTCGCTGACAGTAACTAGAAAGAGATACATTACCTCGTCACTTTGCATCCTGCAAGTTGTTGAAAAAAGAAGTTGTAAAGCAATGCAGAGTTCTGAGGAAGGTCTGAGCTGCATTCATTAGCATCACAACAAACACACGCTTTGGCTTGGGTCACATCTTTGGTGCGTTCCAGTTGTAGTCAGAAGTAGGAATTTCCAAGTTCCGAGTAGGAAACTGCAACTGGAACGTTCCTCGAAGTCAGAATTTCCTACTGGGAACTCGGTGAAACCTCACCACCCCGAGTTGACAATGGAAGATGGATGCCCCCAGTGTGAACAGTTATTTAGCTCCTGTAATAATCCATTTATTTGCACTTCTGACTGGGGTGTGTCGCTCTAGATCAGCTGTATACATAGTATTGTTAGACTTATATTTACAAAAATGCTGCCATAGTGATAATCACATTCTTCATGTGATATTTGTGAACAACAACACAGGGCGTGCTAACAACAGCTAACAATAGCCTGGTAGATCGGCATGTTTTTTTCAGACTTCAACTGGAACGCAGATAAGTCGGAGATGATGTCACTCCCAGTTCTGAGGTTACAGGAACACAACATCACGACAATCGCTGCACGTGCTCATGGGTAGCAGAATCTTAATGTCGCCGGTAATTTATTCTCCTCATAGCACCTTTAACATTTTAGTTTGATTTTGTCATTTTCATTCAGTGAAGCTTTTTAAACGCTCTGTTTTTCTGTTAATATGTAATTTTGCTTCAAATAAAGATAAGTATTTCTTTATATCTTATTCTTGTTTAAAAATAATGTACATTATATAAAAGTCATGGAGAGTGATAAAATGGTGACCTTATGACATTAAAAATGACACTAAAAAAACTTGGGTGCACCTTATTGTTGTGCCGGTGCATCTTAAAAAAAAATTTAGGTGCACTGTTGCAACCAATGCAAAAAGTTAGTCTGGAGCCCTTTTACATCTGACTTTGTTAGTGTGTGAAAATGATTTTAAATACATCACTGGAAAGGCCCAAGTCCACTAACCATTTACACACCAGTTGTGTTTAAACACTGGCTTGTTACCTTTGCCTTACATCAGCCTCTTTACTGCAGCAGTACACAAAGCAGGTCACGTTTTAAAGTGCAGTAATGGCTGAAATGAATACTTTAATATGTTGTTGAAACATTTTCACAAAGCGTATCATGGAAGACACTCTTGTTTTACTGAATTATGCACTTTACTCGTCTGGGTCATCACCCTGCATCACATTTTCAGAGTGAGTGTCCTCATTAATAATGAAGGTGTCTGGAGTAAGAGCAGAAAAATGTTTTTCTTTTTCTGAAATAAAAGACCTAAACTGTTAATATAAACAACCTAAAATATATTATCACAGATTTTCAAAAGAATGTCAGTGAAGTAAACCAACTCCTGACAAGGTCTTTAAACTTGTTATGATACATTTAACATGAATATGATGTCAAACTATTTATAATAATAATAATAATAAACTAATGACAACAAAGCACAAGAGAATTAAAATAAAAAAACACTTAAGACAAACACAAAAGGCAGAATGAGAGAGTCCATGTCATAGGAACCCAGATAAAACAAGTACCCTGCTATATAAAAAGAGATCATGAGGACCAAAATAAAAGCTAAAAACATTAAAAAAATACATAAAAAAAATAAATAAAAATTAAAAAATAAATAAAATAAAATAATGGAGCTGATAAGAGTATAACCAAAGGGGAAACAAAAGTAAAACAATCAGAATTAAAAGTTTATAAAGACACCAATCTGTTAACATAGCATAAAGAGATAATTAAAAACACAGGAGCTAAAATTATAAGATTAATACTAACAAGACTGATCAGGACAAGAAAGAAGACTGAACAGCAAATAAAAGACTAAAACACAGGGAAAGAGAGAAGATAGAAGACTATAAAAGTTCATATCACATACAAGCAATTCTATAAAAGTGCGTTTTTAAAGTTACTTAGAAGAAGCTACAGACTTAAATGAAACATAATAAATAAAAGTTTTGTATGAGGGTAAGAAACACTTCAATGAAATGATGTTTTGATGAAACCAATAACAGCATTTAAAGTCAAACAATAAAAAAATCAGCGTGGCTCTGTTTGTGCAGAGCTGAGATGAAGAAGATCAAGGTTATCTCAAACCGCCAAGCTTTTATCTGTGCTCTGTTATTTACAATGATGTCTGTTTTTGTTTGGTTTGTCTATAGGATCAGATTTACACAAGCCTGAAGGCAGAAATCAAAAGTGTGGGCACAGAGCACAAAAGAAAGAAGATGAATGATCAGACAATGGAGAGAAATGCTGCACATGAGAAGCTGAGCGTCTACAAAAACAACATTCAAGACAAATGTTCATGAACAGAGTTTTGTTTTATGTAAAGCTAAGCAATGAGCAGCAGCAGAAATGCCTTTGGTGTCAGCATTTATTTATTTAATTAAGTAACATGTGGACACAGCTGCTGATTCCTGATTAAATATCAATTTAAAAACAACTTTAGATTATGGCTTTAGGAGATGGGCCGCTAAAGGTCTCATTATCTTTAACCAGTTATTTGAAAAAATACACTTAAAGGATAAGTTTGGTTTCTACAGCTTTCACATTGTTTATAGAATGAAGTAGAACAATATACTCACCCAGAAGGCTTTCCTGATCCAAACAGTGCTTCAGGAGATATTTAGATCCAAAATCGAGTGGTGGACATCTGTATAATGGTAGCACACGGGGCATGTATAGCGCCGCTCCTAAAACTGCATTAATCATCCAAAAACTCATTAGTTTCACCGATATTTCATCATGGTCTGCTCGTGTTACTCCTCCACGACAGTCTGTGTCACTCCAGACATGTTTTTGTGACTGTGCTGACCTCTGAACTGAAGACTCATCACGGCTGCCGCACATGTGCAGTACGGCTCATTGTTTCAGGGGCGACCGCTGTCTACACAACAACTTTCTTCTTCCAGTTTTGTGCAAAATGGACGAATATCTATCGGATGAAGATGCTGTGGACAAGAACTTTGAATATGATGGGTGTCCTTACAGTTTGGAGCCAGAGTTTACAGATGAGGAGCTCATCAAAAGGAGGACGCAGAGGCAAAGAGAAGAACAGCTGGCCAGAGAGCAGTCTTCAGTTCAGAGGTCAGCACAGTCACAAAAACATGTCTGGAGCGACACAGACTGTAATGGAGGAGTAGCCCGAGTGGACCATGATGAAATATTGGTGAAACTAATGAGTTTTTGGATGATTAATGCAGTTTTAGGAGTGGCGCTATACATGCCCTATGTGCTACCATTATACGGATGTCCGCCGCTCGATTTTGGATCTAAATATCTCCTGAAGCACTGTTTGGATCAGGAAAGCCTTCTGGGTGAGTATATTGTTCTACTTCATTCTATAAACAATGTGAAAGCTGCAGAAACCAAACTTATCCTTTAAGGAGTTATTTTATCTGTATGTTGCTTCAGATGTATATTTACAAAAGTGCTTACACATTGGCTAAACTAATACTTTGAATTTTCATCATAAGAGACAGCTTTGTAACCATTCGATGCTCATATTTGCTGTAAATACCCTTGGTAAACATAATCTTTCATGTGTGAACCATAAAGACCTGCTGATAGGTCATTCTGGACCTCCTTCACAGACCTAATAACCACCTCTTAAGGCAGCTATTAAAAAGCTGGAGGAGCCGTTTTCAGAAATGACCAGAGAGCAGACCATGGAGGAGTGAGTGAAGCTCTGCGGTCAGACAATAACAAAAGCAGCACTCGATTCATTTGTGAAGATGATTTGTGCCTCTCTCCCTCTGCCTTCTCCGTTTCCTTCAGCTTGTATCATGATGTGAGTGTTGTTGAGAAAACCACCAGTGAATAGCCTTATGATAAAGGGTTTAATAAAATATTTGAGGCTGGTGGCAGGAGGATTGCACTTGATTGTTGTACTTTTATTACATCCTATTGCAGGGCTGCGCTTTGCTTAACACACCTCCACATCCTCTAATCCCACTTTATTAAACAGGCACACTGTCTTTGTATTTACGTCCACAAGGGAAATTTGGAAAAGTTTTACTTAATTTATGTTGCTACTAGTTCTTAAATTCCCAAATTCACTGTTTTATTTAGAAGGGACAGGGGCATTAATAATATTTATGACACCAAGAGAGTATTTTACATGTTTTCTCTGAATTATGTCCTCCTAAGTAGTGAAAAATATTATTGAAAGTTTCAGTAATAATTCATGAAATGCAGAATAAGAAATGGTTTATGGATGTGTTGTAATGTGGATGAATAAAGTCGTGACCAGCATGATAAAAGTAAAATGATATAATGATGTGAAACCTCACATATTATGTGAATTACACATTTTAATGTAATTTTTTTTTTAATAATGTGTCCAGGCTGGTCTCCCATCGTGTTATCAGTTTAATGTTGAAGATTGGTCAAGATTTTGACTCCCATGATAAATGGCCTGCAGCCTCCTTATGGTTGAAGAAGGTCCAAAGGGTCGATCTCACATCCAATTACTAAATCATACATCATTAATCAATATACAATCAATCAATCAATCAATGTACAATAACAATGTGCAATTACAGTGTGGAAGTACACCCATGTACAATCACTATGAACTGCATCAAATCATGCCTCATTCAAAAACTGGACCCTGCTTCAGCTGTCCATTATTGTGCTCTAATGTTTACTGCAGCTGCAAAGACATGTCTGCACATTTTAATTCTAGTGAATCTCGCTATGGTCTAAACAAACACCTTGGTTGCAGGGTGTTTCTCATCTGGCTGAGGTTGCATATACAATAATGACTTCATTAGGGGAAAAAAATCTAACATTTTCTTTATGCCTAAGTCACACATTCCCGTTTCTCATGGTGATTGTGCACGATTGTCTTAATCCTGATGAAACGTGCTTTGGTCGTGGTGCATGTGCTACTTGGTCTGGATCACCGTTGTATAGTCGTGGATGAACGGCGGGGAACGTGGAAGGGTCCCGACAGTTTTGAACTGTTCAAAACTGTCGTGGAGAATCGCTGCTCTCAGTATAGCGGGGTGGAAGCCTAATGCGAACGATATTAGCGTGGCATGTATGGAGCTCAGTCGGGCTGATCGTAGCTCAATCCTCAAAGCTTTATGAGCACGACTGACAAGGATGTATCCGTTTGTGCCCTGACTGTGTCCCGTTCAAGACGGTGCAAGCGATTTGGCTGAGTCGGGGCTTACATGACGTGAACTGAGCTCGAGCGGGGCTGACGTTGCGTCAGCGGGATGGAAATTCATGCAATCCTCATCATATCACTGTATTAACCTAACTGGAGTGGGACGAACACCCCTGAAGCGCTGTAGAGGCTCTACTGACGGTGTATTTACGGGGTGTGTCCAGGGGTGAGACAGTCATTTCATCCCGTATCATAGCGATCACAACAGCCTCCTCAATCGTGTGCAGCCGTGCACAATCACCATGAGAAACGGAAATGTGTGACTGGGGCATTAGGTAGATCCAGCAACTGAGAAAAAAAAAAGATTTTTTCTCATGTTTAGGGTTTGCAAACAGGCCCTGGCCACATATTTTAGTATGCAAATATTTTCAACAATTATTGGGTTGCACAAAACTGAAATGACAAAAACTGACCAAGGTTATAGAAACTTCCCATTAACTCTTTTGCTTATTTAATCCATCTCAAACCCTTTAGAGCTTTTCAGACTGAGCCTTTATGATCGGATTTTAGGTTCCAGCCAAATGCCTTCATATTATAGTTAGTTGGTATCGAGGCCTTACAGTATGTTGGCTCTAAGGAACAGGAATAAAAGGCCTTTAAAATGTCTTTATAGACTTTTTTATTTCTCAAATAATCCACTGAATAGAGGACTGCATTTCTTTATTGTTCTGCTATGTGTATTCACAGTTTCTTTGCTGAAAGAAAGCCATGGATGAGACACATACTGTGGGTGCTATTCACAATCAACTTCATGGATTTAAAATATAACCGCTCTACTTAACAATGATGTTTGTCTTCATTCAGAGAAGGACTTTCTGTTAGACTGGAGTGCATTTGCAAAAGAACATCAGTTAGTTGCTTGTGTGGCTAAAGTCTGTATCCAAACAGTGGTGTTCATGTCTCTAGGGTAACATTTACCACGTGAACTCAGCAATCAGCTCTGAGAACGAGGGCATTAGACCACAGCAGGAACATAAGGAAACTTTAAACACTGTAAGACCTCACTGAACTCTTCTCAAAGGAGATTAAAGCATCGCATTAGATAGATTTGCTTCTGCTGACAGTCAAATAAATCGTCAGATTTTTGCAACTGTTTATCCACAACAAAAGATACATAAAAAAAAGTGTATCCCTGCACATTAACCCTTTCATGCATGAAATATTAAATCACAAAGGAATATTTTTAAAAATGTTTGTTTTTACTTTAAAGGTGCTATGAGGAGAATCTATTTCCAGCGACATAAAGACTCTGCTACCCATGAGCACACGCGGCGACTGTTGTAAAGACGTGACCCAAGCCAAAGTGTGTGTTTGTTGTGATGCTAATGAATGCAGCTCAGACCTTCCTCAGAACTCTGCATTGCTTTACAACTTCTTTTTTCAACAACTTACAGGATGCAAAGCCACGAGGTAATGTATCTCTTTCTAGTTACGTAGCGGTAGTTTTTGATGTGTGACAACAAGCAATTTTTGGAAAACTTAGTATCGTAGTTTTGTAGCCGGCTATATATGGCTACTTACAGCCCGGTGCTCTAAGACGTGTCTGAATAATATAAATTTGCTCTAGTTTTAATTGTCTTGTTCCTGAAGTTGAGTATCCAGGCCAGTCCAGCCCTGTCTGACCCAACCGCGAAGCTAAGGAATAGCATTTATAGCTAACCTATTTAGATGCTATAAAACTCATCTTAAAGTGTGTATTTCCATCAGGCATATATCTAAAAGGGAGACTTTTTTGTAATTACTTAGAAACTCTTCATAGAATCTTTAAAACAAGTCAAAAATCATGGTCTGTTTTTTTTTTCAAGGTTATATTTTGAGGGAGTTATGAGTCCACTGCAGAAGACACCATGCATACACGGTTCAAATATAACTTGTTGATCTTTATAAGGATCAAAAAAAGTTAAGTATATGTTGTATTGCTGTTTAATCAAACTGTTCGATTGTAAATTACTAACCTTACAAAGCAGACAGACCTGCCTGATTCTGAAATCCTGCAGGTCCGTCATGCCAGCCTCCATTGTCCAACGAATTAACTGAATTCTTAACGGCTCAATCAGGGAAGAGAGGCGGGAGCAGCAGAATGCAGACGTGACGACAACCGGAAGTTGAGAACCGGAAGATGAGAACAGACATGCTGATTAGCCTATTGTCCTCATGGCTACTCAGTGAAACTTGGTGAAATCTGCCCTCCTCAGAAGTTTACTTGTAGGGATTGTCTTTGACGAGGTTCATGTCACATATAAGTGTTAAATGAATCATCTGTGTGGTACAATTTAGTGTAAGACGATAGTATAAGGCCGTTAGCTGTTAGCAGCTAAGTTAGCGGCTAATGGTCATTAACTGTTGTTAGCTGTTAGCGGCTAAGTTAGCCGCTATGGCTAACATCCATGAACTGTTTTTAACTGTTGTTAGCCATTAGCTGCTACATTAGCTGCTTTGTATGCTACATTATAGAATGCAACCCTGCTTGATGTGGATTGGTCTGTGATGAATGAAAAAAGCCAAACGATTGTCCAATCACAAGCTTGTGTTTTTTTTTTTTGGAACGTTCTGCCCCTGAAAACAAATTTAAAGGGCTCCTACCCAGATGGACTAGAGAAATATTTGTGTTGCAGATATATAGAGCTGTCCATCTGGCTTGTCAGGTTAGTAAATTACACCAACATTTAAAAATAAAAAATACAATATAATTCTTAAATTTGAATACAGGAATAATACCCAATTCGCTCTTTATCAGCTAATTTGGATTTATGCTGCAATATCTCAATGTGGTAAAAACAGGCAAAGACATTTTTATGAAACTCAAGACAAGAGTTTAGGAATTTTCTACCTGGTTGTTTGACATGGTTCAAACTAAAGGGTGTAAAAATAATCCAAATATCTGCCTACTGTATTTGGCAACATGCATGAAAGGTTTAAACACTTTTATTTTATTGTTCCACATAGATCATTAAGTCAAAATTCAGTAAAGTGGCAGAAAAGAAGTTGGTAAGTAAATTGTCCTTTACAAAAATATCAGTTCAAAAGAGAAATTAGGAGCATGACGAAGCAGGCATGGATTGTTTTATGGATATAGTGACCTAAGTTGACTCCTGAACACACAGTCAGTTCTTCTTCCTGTCATGACAGACAAAAAAAATACTCAAAATGACCCGTTGACCCTCCGAATCACCCGCTTCAGTTGGCAGTACTCATGTAACTGAGAGCAGACATGCATCAAGTGCTTGACATGTCAAGGTTTGTGTAATCAATCCAGGTGATCCCCTCTGTTAGTGACACGCTGGGCACGACATCAAGCAGCAAGGACTAATGTCTCCCCGCTGCAGCCGTCACTTTTATTTAGGAGCAAGGCAAGTCAAGTTGGATTGCAGTGCACGCCAAAGAGGATTTATTGGGATTAGTCAGAGGCTTAATGGGACCCCTGGGCTCTTATCGTTTTTCACACAGAGCAAACCCCTTCAGGTGGGGTTAAACAAAGTATGAAATTAATGAATGAATATTTATGGAGCTCTCAAATGAGGCCTTGCTAATCCATCAGGATGTTTTGTGAGAATGGGATTGATGAGATAATTTTGGGTTTGCCATCTTTAGGCTGTTTATCTGCTTCTGTCCACAATATTAGTGTGATTAATATGGTGATTAAGACTCACCAAAGATGTTTTTTTTTTTTGGCTTTTATTAAAAACCAAGGTCTGTCATCATTTGTCTGCAAGTGCAGGTACACAAACTAAAAATCTAACGATGTTGGTGTGCAGCAGTTAATGAGGAAGAATGAAGGTGTTGATAGTTTTATTGCAGACAGGTATTTCATACATAAGTAGTGTTGTGCTGAAGACCACACTATCCGAGACCAAGACTTGCCCGAGACCAGAATGTACCGAGACTGTTCTGGTTAAGGGGGGTGTCCCTCAGTCACAACACCGGGAAGGTTGCAGCCATCACAGGGGAAATAACACATGAACTGAAGCTTTTGTTTCACCAAGTGATCCTACTTATTCACATCAATGAAGCTGAACAGCAGATTAGTGCTGGTCTTGATCGGTCTCGCCAGAAAATTCAGAGTCCGCAAGACGGAGACCGAGACAAGACCAAGTTAAAATGCTCATGAGTCCAAGACGAGACCAAGACCTTCAAAATGTCTTGGTCTCAAGACCGGTCTTGACTAACACAACACTATACATAGGGCTGCCGCAAAGCATAGCTGATTTACGTGGTCATCAAGGGTTCCATCTTCTGGTTGGTTCTGGCATCAGTCCATGATTGCTTTCATATTTTGAGCCCTAATTTCCTGGCGCAGTGCAGGGTGGTGGAGCCTTGCGCACCCCACACAGCCAATTTGGCAGACTGGCTGTGCCGAGATGGGTGCAGCGATGCACCAGGGAGAGGTGTCGACAGATTCAGGTTGGTGCAGTGAAAATTTCATCCCAAAAAACTGCGCAGAAGGTGCGCTGAAAGCTCACCTGCTCCAACCTGGTCTATTCTCGGCGAAGCATGCCGAGTGCAGTGGTAATTTGACTGACAGGCGCACATCTGCGCACACGTCACCAAAACCTCACAGGCAGGTATCTACAGTGGTGCATTCTTTGTCGCATGCCACACAACACAGCCTTACCCCCTTGATGCCACTTTGACCTCAGGGAGGAGACATTACTGGACTTCATTGCTATGAGATGCTATGAAACTCCTCATAGCATCTTTAAGATGGAGAAAAAAATGCTGTAAGGTAAAGCAGAGGACAAAGATGCTTCTCGTAGTTCATTTTCAGAACATTGTAGTTCATCATGGCTTACCTGCACCTACATCACAATTAATCCTCATCAGATAAATATGATACCAAAGTGAAACTGCAGTCAAATTCCTCTTTTAAAGCAGATCTTCTTTCCTTTCCTCTTATTCCCTCCTTTCCTTGACCCTGGCACGTTTTCCCTCAGGGTCAAGGAAAAGTGGATATGATAGGACTTAGGAAGGATGCTTCATACGAACTCTCAGTTTTTAACAAAGATAACGTTAAATATTTTCTCTAATTACAATGCAATTTAAAAAAAAAGCTGCAAGAAGTTGAACAATTAGGATGCTTTACAGATTAGACCTTGAGACAGAGTAAATTGTGGGAGCTAATATCACACATCTCTTCAGCAGTTAGAAGTCCATAGTGAATTATGACCACTAGTTTTTTTTTCTGGTGAAGTATGTGCAATCCAAAAGTTCAAACCCTTTTATTGTTTAATTTTTTGTACATGGTTAACAGGCACTTTTTTTTTTTAAACTTTGAATACTCTGTCCACGCAGTCAAAGCCAATCACACTCTTGTCTTAATCTGATCTTTCTTCAACCAAAACCACAACAGACAGCATGAACTTTGAAACTTACTTTGGGACTGATTTAAACCTGTCATTGTACAAACTCTTATAAGGTAACATTTCAATAATCAATAGAAGCTTTGTGTCGGTGCATTGACCTTTCCCTGTGGCCTTTTCCTATGAATAATTGAGATGCTCTGTGACAGCTCCTCCTGGTTGGATTAAATCAGGGTGGAGTTCAGCCCATTTCATCCTGACCACCGTCTGAAGGAAGTACAGCAGCCTCAAAGAAAGCCAGACTTGACATTTCACTCCCCGAGCTGAAGGTCTCGGATATTTAATCACACAGAGTTATGACCTCAAACGACACCAGGCGGTTCAGCCATGCACCAAAGTAAAAGTTTCTGCCATTTTTAACAAGAGTTGGTTGTTACTGATAAAAGATTCAGCGGTGTGAAGACTGTTGTGTGTCTTCTTCCCTCTCTTGATGCTTACTAAAAAATAAACCATTTTAATTTACCTTTCAAGATTTTTCACAAATGTAACAATCCTGAATTAAATATCTATAATATATAGTCTATAAAATTCACAGAGAGCTGAACAGAGTATCAATAATTAAAGAGCAAACTAAAGACCTTCTTTTTAATCTTGCTTTTGAAAACTTAAAAAAAAGTTTAATTATAGTTATTTGTTTATCCAATGTACATTTTATTTTGTTTTTTTAAGTCATATATTATACTTGTGTCTGTTATCAGTCTTACCAAAAAAACTGTTTTATTTTTCCCAGTATTTTTATTTTGTGGTGCATTAATTAAATCTCTTTAAGTTTTATTATTCCACTCCTCTTTTTATTTGTTAACTGGTTTCTATTTACAGTTTCTTCCTCATCCTTTTTACTTCACTTCCTAATTTGTGTATTAATTACTTTGATTACCATAGATATTTTTATTCTGCTTGTCCCAGGGTTCTTCCCGAAAACAATATGCGTAGTCAGAAAGGTACGTTTACAGGGTTTTATTTCACCAATCGCCCAACAGTGGAAAAATATATACAAGTGTCAGAACCAAAAAACTATTTACAAAACCTATGTACAAAAATTATTAATGGCTGATCTGGTACAAAAGAAAAGGAAAAACAGCAACACAGCCAATGTTCAAACAATAATCATCATCAATCTGCTCTATGCTTTGCCAAATACCTTTGTATCTCTAACTCTTCCATATGGCATTTTCAAAATGGCTACCTTTTATATAATAAGCCCCTCCCAGTGGGCATACCACAAAAAAAAAATTAAACACAATATAAGCCATTACTTTCCACAAACACAATAAAAAATGCATTATTGCCAATGAATACATTGAGAAATATTCCAAATACATTTTACCCCAGTTTATCTGTTATTATCAGTCTGCTTTACTGAGAAAAAAAACATAATTGGGGTAAAATAAATGTGGGGACCGTTTCCCGCCAAGTGCCCTTTAAAACACAGGAAGTAGGTGCGCCCCTGTTTGGACAACACTAATCTCCAGTGTTTTCTCATTATGAACTCATGATTGTATTTCCTCAGTCCATAACTTCCACACATTTCTGTTATAACAAGGTTTTCGATGTGGTGTGTATAGTTCTCAATTAGGGTGCAAGAGATCCTGGGTCCTGAATCCCGGATGAGCCCCCATTTTCAGCCTGTCTAGTACATCGTAACAAAATGGTTGCACAAGCAGGTAAGTTTAGTAACTGTATTAATTTACAAAACATCATTTGGTATGAATAATGCTGCAGTTTGTATGTGTCCATGCTGAGTGCTCAAAGAAAGAATTACTACTAAACTCATACAGGTAATTTAGTAATAACGTGGCCTTGGACCAAAACATTGATTGCTCGTAATTATAGTAAGTAGCTTAAAATGTAGTTTAGAACAGATTTACTATGGGGAAAATTGTTATGTATATAGTATTATGAGATGGATGATTATGAATAATGTTGATATTAAAAATGATTTGATTAAGCACTGTATATATAATATGTAGATTTGTATTATACGGACATATAATGTATCAACTTCAACTTTATCATAGTCCCGTGGGAAAATTGTTTTTCAGCAGCAGGCATCAGCACACAAGTACATGATAACACATAAATCATTCAGACATTAAAAAAATCAGGAAAAATCCTGAACTCAAGTGAAAAAGGGACGGCACTTAAACCACAAAAAGCCAAAGACCAAGAATCAGGCAAAACCCATAAAGGTCATTCAGTCATCAAAGTGCTGTGCAGTAGATAAATAAACAGTAATGATGAACATACAGGATAAAGCAGATAATAAGAGATTCAATAAAAAGTCAATAAATAGTCAAGGATTAAAATCTAAAAGTCAACAATCAATTCCATCCACAATATGCACAAAGCACGAGACAAGAAAAACTGGTCAGGCCAATGAATTAAGGTTTTCAATAGAAACTGGAATAAAAGAAGTTCTGGCTCACCTACTTTTGGTTTTTGGCATTCTGATATACTAGTTTCTCTGAAGTGCTTACTTTTATTATGTTTTGTTTGTTGTCATGGTGATTCATATGAAGAAGGGGGTCACTATTACCCATGAATTCACATTTTTTCCATGAATAATGACAGCAGGTATTGATTATAATTCAGTTTTGTATCTGATTTGTGAGGGAGCAGGCAGGACTAGATCAGCTTTTTGCTTCTTTCTGTTCCTCCTCAACTGTTTGCTGTGCATGTGTTTGTACTCACAGGCTTAATTTGTTGATGAACAGTAACAGTACAGTTTGGTTTACATATTACTTGTTGGATTTGGTTGTTGTTGTTTGTTATTTCTTTATTTCCTTTTGTTTCCTTTTTTTTTAAGTTTGAGGTAAATAAAATAACAAATATATAAATAGATAAATAAGATCCAGTCTGTCGGGTCTGCCAATAACAATTCTTCTTGCCAGAGAAGAATCTGGATGCCCAAGCCAAAGTCAGAAGGTCAGAAAGTCAAAAAGTCACAGTAGTAAAGAGTCAGAGAGTCAGAGAAAAATCTTAAAGGTCTTACAGCTGATGATCCTCCACGAGGGCACGAACCCTGTAACAACACAGCAGCATCCAGTTGAGCCAATCATAGTTTTTTGTGTAGCTTTAACTTAAAGTGGGGTGATTTTAAAGCTTTTGGTGGCAGCTGTGGATCGCTGAGTGTCAGTACTTAGCTATCTGCCCTCAGGGACAAAGTGGGCCATTTTTAAGAATTTGCAATCATATTTATTAATGCCATAAGCCTCAAGCAACACCACTTCATGAACAGTGAACTATCCCTTTAAGTAACTTTTTTTCAACTTTTCATCAATATACTGCACAACACTGATAGTTCTCTTTAAGGAAAGTAGTCCTGACAGTTTGATTTAACTGTGATATTTGTTTGGGTCCAGTGCTGATCAGTCAAGGAGGGGAAGCTCATTTTTTTCCGGCCTACATCATAAATTTGTTTATTTATTTAAATGTAAATTCTACCCTTTGTTCCTTTTCAAGAAAATGATCTGTGACCCTGTCGTACTAACTAGGCGTCTTTTCCAGGGATTTTACTAGTGTTCTCTCAATGGCCAGCAGAGCTAGACTGCTTAAACGGTCTTGGCCCATTGTGTTGTGGGTGTAAGACTTGAGCCTCTTTAAACAGGAGAAGCTCCTCTCCAGAACAACTGAATGTAAAACTTAGAAGATGCTCCTGTGGAGGGTTATACTTCAAGATCGCTGATTGGCTCATTTCACTGTCAATCAAAAAGGGATTCGGCCTCAGACAGATCATCCAATCATCACGCAGAAGCCGAGCGTCCAGGCCAGCCCACTGCCTCATAGACCCCCAGAGACGCTGAGCGTCCGATGGGCGGGACAAAGCCCATCGTTTATCCAATGACCGTCCAGTTTCCACAGTGGAACAACCCACTCTACGCTTCCCCATCGAAGTCAGAAGACGCTCAGCGTCCGACTGTGTCAAAGCGCTGAGACGCTGCGGGGATGAATGAGAAGGAAGTCGCTCCAGTTACCTGTGATAAGTAACTGATTTTGAACAAAAGATGAAGGTATTCTAGAGCAGATTTAGTCAATGAAATGTACACACAGCAGGACATATCAACACTTTTTTGGGGGACATTTTAGGGGAAGCTGAGCTTCCCTTGCAGTCTTAGAGCAATCGCCACTGGTTGGGTCTAAAACTAAGAGTCAAAATTCCAAATCAGCTTATGAAAATGATCAACTATAAAGCTTATTTTACCACCTCATTGAAATCCAAACAACTTGATAAAATGTGATACTTAAATGCAAAGAAGTTCTGGTTGTGGGAATAGATGTCTTTTGAAATTCCTCAAAGTGTTTGCTCTCAGAGCTGTGAGCTGTTTTTATGAAAAACTGAGAGCTGCAGAAAAATCCTCTTTAGCAATATATCAGTTTACATCTGTGGCTTACTTCCTCCACAGGAATATTTTTCAAAGACAGAACCATAAGTCCAGAGATGGAGAAACATTTCAGACAGAAGAAAAACAACCTTTGCAGCTCCTGAGGAAACCTTTGAAGAACAGTTAATAAAAACAATAGTGAGACAAAGATAGAGACAGACAGTGGAAGTCAAAAGGTGAGCAGTCAGCAGATGCTCTGGGGACGTTCCTCTCTCATGATCGAGTCTTTTGAAACTTTGAGCCTTTCCACGAGGAGATGATAAATGGGACACTGCAGTGGGACCGACCTGACGATGGCCACAGGAGGCTTTTCATCTGGGTCGTGTTGGGCCATGATGTCATGAAGGATTATTCAGTCAATCAGCTCATGTTTAAGACACTTACAGTAGGAAGTTAAGAAAACTAGAACTCTGAGTCTGACGTTACAGTGTCACCTCTGCACTGAGAAATGATGTCAATGTAAAAGTGACTTAAAAAGAAAACAGCTCGAAGTTTCTGGAGTGTCTGCTTGAGGCTGGCCCATAAAAAAAAGGGGTACCTGTAAAGAGGTGGAATGATCCTGTGTATTCTTTAGAGCAAATCTAAACATTTACAGCCTGGTGCAATGGACTGTTTATGGGCCCTCGTTTGACGACTTGGAGCACACTGTCTAAAGAGTGTGCTTTAGATGCGTCTATACTACACTGTAGGGATGTAACGATTCCCAGTAAAATGGTAAATCGTGGTAAAATTTCCCACGGTAATCCCTACCGTGTCCTTTTAAAATTACCGTTATACCGTGTTTGATCACCACACTGTGTCAATAACTCACGGTGATGCTGCTCTTTGACTAGAAAGTCTGAACTACAAGTCTGCTCCTCGATGAACTAGCCTCACGGGAGGTGCACACGCGCAGTTTGCATTGTTTGGCCTCTGAGTCTGAGAGCAACAGTTAAAGAAGCTATGAGGAGTTTCTAAGTAATTACAAAAAAGTTTCACTTTTAGATATATGCCTGATGGAAATACACACTTTAAGATGAGTTTTATAGCATCTAAATAGGTTAGCTATAAATGCTATTCCTTAGCCTTCCGGTCTGGTCAGACAGGGCTGGACTGGCCTGGATACTCAACTTCAGGAACAAGACAATTAAAACTAGAGCAAATTTATATTATTCAGACACGTCTTAGAGCACCGGGCTGTAAGTAGACATATATAGCCGGCTACAAAACTACAAAACTACAATACTAAGTTTTCTAAAAATTGCTTGTTGTCACACATCAAAAACTACCACTACGTAACTAGAAAGAGATACATTACCTCGTGGCTTTGCATCCTGTAAGTTGTTGAAAAAAGAAGTTGTAAAGCAATGCAGAGTTCTGAGGAAGGTCCGAGCTGCATTCATTAGCATCACAACAAACACACGCTTTGGCTTGGGTCACGTCTTTACCACAGTCGCCGCGCCTGCTCATGGGTAGCAGAATCTTTATGTCACTGGAAATAGATTCTCCTCATAGCACCTTTAAATTTACTTTCAGGGCTCTAATTTCGTAGACCAGGTGCAGTCGCAGGCGTACCTGCCCTGCGCCGGCCTTCGCCGCGCGGACAGGGTGTCACCAGCGCACTTTGCAAGTTTCCTGCAGTGCCAAGAGAGGCGCACTCATGGCGCAGAGGAGGGTAGAGGAGCGCATCCACGCCTCTGTCCCTGCCCCTCCGCGCAAGTGGCAGAGGAGTGAGTGGGTTTAACACAGCCGATCGTTGTCTTCACCAATCAAATGAGCGCCTCTCCTTGCCTTTAAATGCGCTGCGGCTGAGGCACAGCGTCTGATTGGTCTGAATGATCCTCGCCGCCGCGGAAACAGTGTGCTGGAAAGACCCGGTAGTGGAGACAGTCAGAGCTGCTGTCACTTCAGCAACTGGGAGAACGGACTGGCCATCGGGGGCAATGAAGCGCGTCACCGTGTGGGCCAGCTCCCGGGACAGATGTAATCTGTTACTTTGTCATTAATAGAAGTAAAAAATTAAAAGACAGTTATACAGCAGCTGGCTAATCCACTCATCATGCTTGTGATCCACCTGCACTCCTGGTTTGTCATCACCAAATAGCAGAGCCTTTAGTGATATACTGTATACTCTCCCGATGTCTCCGCCTCATCCTCCTTGCAATAATGTACTCCATATTTTTAGATCACGTTAAAAATAAAGACTAAAACAGAGGATTATGGGAAATCACGGGTAAATCCTGAGTGACATACATTTATTTTCTCTCTTTTTTCTCCCTCTTTTCTTTGAATTTAATGAAATGAGAGAAGACAGATATATACTCAGTATCAGATGTTAAGGCTGTTTATTGTTGACTTGTAAGATGAGCATCAAACTTCCAGCTGCTGTCAGGTTAAAGGAAAAGTTCGGTTCCTGCAGCTTTTACATTGTTTCTAGAATGAAGAACAACAATATACTCACCCAGAAGGCTTTCCTGATGCAAACGGTGCTTCGGGAGATATTTAGATCCAAAATCGAGCAGCGGACACCGATATAATGTAGCCTGTAGGGCATAGATCGCCGCTCCTAAAAACTGCATTAATCGTCCAAAAACTCATGTTTTTCACCAATATTCCATCATGATTCGCGCCGAATGGACGGCCATTGCAGCCTGTGTCTCTCCACACAGCGCTGTGTGGCTGAACCAACGAGTTTGTTTACATGCTCTTCGCGCATGCGCAGTGCGGCTCATTGTTTCAGGGCAGCTACAAATCGACTTTCTTCTTCCAGTTTTGTGCAAAATGGACGAATATCTATGGGATGAAGATGTTGTGGAGGAGGACTTTGAATATGATGGACGTCCTTACAGTTTGGAGCCACAGTATACAGATATACAGATAAGGAAGCGATCGCAACGCTCCAGAGAGTACTGCGCATGCGCAGAGGTACCCGGTCTTCTTCGTCAGTTCAGAGGTTAGTTCAGCCACACAGCGCTGTGTGGAGAGACACAGGCTGCAATGGCCGTCCATTCGGCGCGAGTCATGATGGAATATTGGTGAAAAACATGAGTTTTTGGACGATTAATGCAGTTTTTAGGAGCGGCGATCTATGCCCTACAGGCTACATTATATCGGTGTCCGCTGCTCGATTTTGGATCTAAATATCTCCCGAAGCACCGTTTGCATCAGGAAAGCCTTCTGGGTGAGTATATTGTTGTTCTTCATTCTAGAAACAATGTAAAAGCTGCAGGAACCGAAGTTATCCTTTAAGTTTCCATTATGATAAACGTCTAATCCGACATCAGATGTGACGGGACAGTTAATATAGATACAAATGTATATGCTGGTTCAGAAGGTTACATTAAATAGTGATTGCTGTGATTGTTAATTGCATTAAAATGTGCCTGACACTCTAGAAACCTGCCTCTGAGGCTTTGTTGACGTGTGTGCACATGTGCGGCTGTCACCAAATTACAGCTGCGGAGGGTGCGCTTCGCCGAGAATAGACCAGGTTGGAACTGGCGAGCTTTCAGCGCACCTTCTGCACTGTTTTTGGCATGAAATTGTCACTGCGCCAACCTGAATCTGCCGATACCTCCCCCTGGTGTGCCATCACACCCATCTCTGCGCAGACGGTCTACCAAATTGTCAAATTGGCAGTGCACGGCGGTGCATCGGATGAAATTAACACTGCGCGGAGTGCGCCAGGCTTGCGCCCCTAAATTGGGGCCCTTAGTGTCTTCCTATTAACATACTGTATTTCCATGACATTTTTTTGCAGTTCAAACCCTGATTCTAATTTGTGTCCATGTCGACTTTGACAATGAGACTAAATGATCAATAATCACTGTCAAAGACTTGTGAGGGCTGAAGCAGTGTGAAAATGGGAACACCTCTGAGCTCATAATCAAGCCCAACAAAGACAGAGAGTGGCAGTAAAACACTAAAGCTAACATCCTGTTGAGTGTCACAGAAGATGATTTATGGTCTCACGCCTTCACTCTGTTACTGTTTGTGTAAAGCTGCCAGCATATGGTGCCTTTCACGGCTGCTTCTGTAGGGAATATTTAACCGAAGAATTAATTCAACACTCTCCTTCAATAGCATGTGACAAGCCCAGGAGGATATTTTGAACAAAACAGTAAAAGAGTCTGAGTGCTGAACAGCTGCTGTGTATTATTATAACATAAATGTAGTGTAATAAGTTTATCATTGAGAGAAAACAGATCAGACCTCACTGCTCTGCACGATTCAGTCTGATCCTGTGGAGTAAACCATGGCTCTGTCTGTGTGGTATTGATTACATAATGTTACTGTCAAACCTGAGGCTGTCCTATACTCTGTTAAACAAGTCTCTTTTCTCTTGTCAAGTCTCTTATCTGTCTTAGTAATATCTCTCCCTCAAGCTGATTTGACAAGAGACCACAGATCCCTCTTAATCCCTTCATTTATCTCATGCAATAAATACAGCCATCACTGATTGGATTTTGATTCATCTGTCGGGTCGAGCTGCCTTTTCATCGATTATTCAAACTGACCACAGGGCATGAAGGATTAATTTGGTGAAGACACATTATTCATAGACAAGTGCAGGAGGTAAAGCCGCCCCGTAGAGTGTGCTCGTCGGTGAAAATACAGCGATGTTAATCTCCTCAACCAAGCAGAGTGTTTGTCCTTGAGGTGTATTGATGAGTTTAATGCTTTTATTACTGCAAACATACTCATTATTGACTTTGTCACTTAATTGTATTTCTTGACACATTACAACCACCTTTGCAAAGAAATAAACTTTAACAGTCACAGTCAAAACTAACTCAAAACCTACCTTTTTAGTCGAGCTTTTACCTGAATTACCTTTAAGCGTTTTTATTTATTCTAATTACAGCCCACTTTTATTATGATTTTGTCTTATTTTATTCTTATTTTTTATCTTTTCTATCTTTCCTTATTTTACTTTCTAGTTTTTCTATTTTTATTTTACTTCATTTCAATTTATTATTATTATTATTATTATTATTATTATTATTATTGTTATTATTATTATTATTTATTTTATTTTATGATATATTTAAAGGGACTGTGAGGAGTTTCTAAGTAAATACAAAAAGGTCTCACTTTTAGATATATGCCTGATGGAAATACACACTTAAAGATGAGTTTATAGCACCTATAGGTTATCTATAAATGCTATCCCTTAGCTTCACATTCGGGTCCGACAGGCCTGGATACTCAACTTCAGGAACAAGACAATTAAAACTAGAGCAAATTTATTTTACTCAGACACGTCTTAGAGCACCAGGCTGTAAGTAGAGATATATAGCTGGCTACAAAACTACGATACTAAGTTTTCCAAAAATTGCTTGTTGTCACACATCAAAAACTACCGCTACATAACTAGAAAGAGATACATTACCTCGTGGCTTTGCATCCTGTAAGTTGTTGAAAAAAGAAGTTGTAAAGCAATGCAGAGTTCTGAGGAAGGTCTGAGCTGCATTCATTAGCATCACAACAAACACACGCTTTGGCTTGGGTCACGTCTTTTGGTGCGTTCCAGTTGTAGTCAGAAGTAGGAATTTTCAGGTTCCGAGTAGGAAACTGCAACTGGAACGTCCCCTGAAGTCGGAATTTCCTACTGGGAACTCGGTGAAACCTCACCACCCCCGAGTTGACAATTGAAGATGGATGCCCCCAGTGTGAACAGTTATTTAGCTCCTGTAATAATCCATTTATTTGCACTTCTGACTGGGGTGTGTCGCTCTAGATCAGCTGTATACATAGTATTGTTAGACTTATATTTACAAAAATGCTGCCATAGTGATAATCACATTCTTCATACAACAACACAGGGCGTGTTAACAACAGCTAACAATAGCCTGGTAGATCAGCATGTTTTTTCCGACTTCAACTGGAACACCGATAAGTCGGAGATGATGTCACTCCCAGTTCCGAGGTTACTGGAACGCAGCATTAGGACAGTCGTCGTGCATGCTCATGGGTAGCAGAGTCTTAATGTCGCCGGTAATAGATTCTCCTCATAGTCCCTTTGACTTTGCACTTTAACCTAACCTTCTCATTTTTAAACCTTTAACCCTGTAAGGCCCAAGACCGTAGATTATAGCCAGAAAATTCTAATTTTTTGGAGATTAATTTTTATTTCACTTTCTGCCAAAATCCCACAAAAATCAAAATGTCCATAAAATTCAACATATAGATTTTTCATTTCTCATTTGATACATTCAGTGTTTTTGGCAACTGATATCCATTAGAGGACATTTTTATAATTTATCTGATTGTATTCAGATGTTTTTTTTTGTAATTTGTTGATCATAGTAGATAGAGGTATTATAAAAGTATGTATCAAATATGGTACAATTGGCGTAAAAGGGTTAAGATGGTGTTTCCTCAGTACATACAGGGTTTGCTTTACTACTGTCTTTTTTATGATGGGTTGTGGTGTGGGTGGGTTCAGGGGCTGGGTGGAGTGGGTTTGGGTCATAAATCCTCCATTTTAATTCATCTGTTTGTCTGTAAAGCACTTGGTGCTACATTTTCTGTATGAAAAGTGCTGTATAAATAAAGTTTGATTGATTGATTTAGCTCTACAGTGAAGCTCTGTCATTATTACACCACAAGACATTTAACTTAGTTCTGTGAGGACATGATGTTTGTGTCATTTTCATTGTCAGATACAGATTTTGGGGAGCGTAGAGAGCATAACATGGCATGTGATTCAAAGGCAGTCTCACATAGGCAGTGCTATTCTTCCCCACTGGGTCCACGTGCTCCCCTCTCACCAACATTATGCCTCTGATTATACCAGACAGAACAAATGGGGGGTCAGGTTGCCCACAGAAACAGTTAATGAGACAAAAGTTAGTTCCTGTGGTGTTAATGAACTTCCAAACCAAGAAATACATTTTAAACAATTTATTTTGTTGGTAAAATTGTGTTCCTACCTCTTCATTTAGCAACATTTCAGCTTTTATGTTTTAGATGATCCAATCTGAAAACACATATTGGCTTGCCTGTTAAGGGTTATTCTGGTGTGATTTAATTTATTTTTTCTGCAACAAAAAACTGTTTTTTTTAATTTTGAAAACAATATTTAGATATGTAGCAGATGACTCAGTTTCTGAGGAATCACTGGCAGTGTTGTGTGTAACGCGTTACAGTAACAAGACTATTTTTCCGGGTAAAAAGTAAAGTAACGTGCTACTATTGAAAATTAGGTAACGAAACGTAGTTCCTTTTTTAATGCAGCACGACATTACATTTCCCACAGACAGATCTGACACTGAAGCTGCCTTCTCAGCTGCTCGCACAGACACGAGCAGCGTTGCCAAGTCCGCTCGTTATAAGCATCTAAGGGCCGAAAATCTCGTGAGTCACGGCCGCGGGTTGTGTTTTTTTGGGCTTGTTTCTAAACATGAAGTTTCTTCTTGGGGCTCTTAAGTCTATGTGTATCCTCCTGATTATCTTCCAGCTCCTAACATAAAGGAAAACACGACTGCTGTGGGCAGTTTGTCCACTTCCTCGTTTTCTGGTTATTGTGCAAGGCCCCAAACACACTCACGCACATGGAGCATGCTCCAGAGCCAAAGGTGTCAGATCTGCTGGCATTATGAGCTTATTATTAGCTGCTTATTATAAGCGACAGTCTTTTCTTGAATAGATGCTTGGCGCTGCGGTATTGAAATGTAATGTAGACGAAAATTAACACACTTTATGTGGATTTCTCTTTTTAAAAAGTAGTATATCACATTAGGAAAGGAAATAGCTGGAGGCTGCTTATTTTGAGCTTGTTTTTATCGACCTGGTTGCTTATTTCAGAAGCAAAATGTGGAAACACTGGACAGGAGCTCTGATTCCACAGGGTCTGTGACATTTTGTAAATAAAGAGCACAAAATAAAGTGTTATGTTCTCTGTAGTAGAACTTTTTGTAGGCTTTCACATTTAGGAATAGATATGGGGTTCTGTCTTGAAACTTGAAAAGTTACTTTTCATAGAGGGTAACTAAATAAAGTAAAGAGTTACTTTTTTCAGAAGTAACGAGTAACGAGCAAACACTTCTTTTTAAAAGTAACTTCCTCAACACTGATCAGTGATACATGTTTTTATTGCCAAATTTATTTCTGCCAACTAAATTATGATTGCTGAAGGATCTGGATAAATGTGAAAACCTTTTTAACTTACTCCAACATATGTTCTTACTGTTAGATTTCTGAGGAACTACGCAGCAACAGTTCACTTCTGATTTATTTTTGATTAAAAGCTTTTATTTTTGCCAAAGGCCAACCATGAAATTGTAAAATGACTCTACTATGACAGGGACAGGGATGAGGTGGGGAAAAAATAAGGGCCTCTGCTCGAGGCCTTTCACATGTTGGACAAAGTGCATCATGTTGCTCGTACTCATCAGTGTCCCAAAGTGGAGTGGTCTTCTTCAAACACTCGCTGTCTTTCACATTGGTACATTTTTATTTTATAAAGCCACCCTGGGGAGATTTTCAAACAACCTTTCCTCTTTTCTGATACTCAAGGATAGAACAAAAAACTCTTCGCTCTCTGGCTGTCACACAGTTTGTTGTTCAAGAGGTCCTCACCGAGCTGGGAAAGAAAGCTTTTGGGTTTCTGCACCTCTGGTTTGGAACAATCTGTAGACTGATTCAAAACTGCAAAGCAAAGTTACCCTGAACTTTTTAAGCCCTTGGTGAAAAATCTTGAATCCAAACTTTAATTATGAGACTGTTTTAATTAATGATTTATCACTGATGTTGTTCTCTCCTGTAGAGTGTTTGAGTTTGTGTGTTAGTCATTAAATGTTTTTTTTTTTTTATTTTTAATGTTAGATGTGTGTAACTGCCAGTCTTGGTCTGGTGTACTTGAAAAAGAGATACCGTAAAATACCCAAATAAAAGCCAGTGCGTTTATTTGTTTCAATCACTGAGCAGACCAGGCGTATATTTGGGACCAGGCGACAATTTGGGACAGGCGTTAAATTCCTTTCTCACAAAATTCTTGCTTAGCAAAAAACAAAAAATAATTATTTATTTAAACCAGTATGAATATCACCTTTACATTTTCAAGGCAAGATTACAGTACCGTAGTTATACTCTTGTCTTCTTCTTTCAACTCAGCTCTCTAAACACTCTTAATACTGGTAAGGAACTACCAGTAGTTAAGTTAAGGTGGTACTTCTTTTTTTTCACAGCACCGTGGCGATGGTGATCAGCAGAAATGTACCCTTAACTGATGTGACCGACCTCCTGTCGTTAGATAAGGGCAGAAAACATGCAGCGGCAGTGGCAACGTCTTCTTTGGATTTGTAAAGCTCTAGTGTGTAAGATTCCGGCTTTCTGCACTCTAGTGCCCTCTGTGGACATTGAGTGTAACTGCACTGTCGTGAAACAGAGCGCTGCATACCAACCTGCATTTGTTGACATATAGAGGGAGGAGAAGCCGACAGGACGTCCAGAGAGACAAATAAACCATGTGGACTGTTAAGGCTCAGTCTGATCATGTTTCTTTTCAAGCGTGCACTGTCAGCTGTGAGCTCAGCGTTCATATGTGTGTTCTGGAAACTTTGACTGTAGCTCGTAGGCTATAGGCAATAAATTACACCCAGCGTTTATTTGGGACCCGGCGATTAATTGGAACCTGGCTTTTATTTGGTATTTTACAGTATCTTTACTTACAGTATTATACTTCTAGAAAATGATCACCACAACCATTCAGACATGAGGACCCTCTTGAAAATGAGATGTAGCATCTCAAGAGGCTACCCTCTAATAAATCAGACGACAGGTTGATGGTACATGAACCTGTCCCTAACTTTAGTTATTATTCTAGTCCACTTGTCTCCTCTTACCTCCCTTCTTTTGCCCTCACACCCGACACAGCATGGTGTGGATTTGCTGTTCATCATGAGACTGGGATCCACATTCAAGATTTCCTGCTGCTTAACAGAAGGTTTTTTCTTGCCGCCATGATGGAGGGATCCATGATTGGCTATTTGGATTCATGTTGGGTGTTGGATGTATAGCCTATATTTGTATATATATGTATATGTGTATTTTATATGTATATATGTATCTATGCATATATGTGTATCCATAAAATGAAGAGCTTTATGCTCTATTGTAAAGTGTCTTGAGATAACACTTGTTATGAATTGGCGCTATACAAATAAAGATTGATTGATTGATTGATTGAGTATCTGATTTTAATGGAACTAATCTGCTTTTCTAAAGTTAAATAAATCAAAACATTACTTTATCTGTATAATCCTACATTGGACATTTAGGATCCACTGTTATTGTTTCCATATTATAATTTTATTGGTAGCGTAATCTGACTCTTTCTTCCCATAATAAACAGCCCGACTCAAACCTATGAGACTGCAGGCTGTGACGTAACGACACAAAGCCCCAACAGCCTGAATAAGACTTTCTTCAAACTACTGCCATGTCAACATGAAATGATCCGAGAGAAATATGCATTTATTTCCAGCTAAATCAGAACAAAATAACTGAACTGCTGGTTTGAAAACTACCTTATATATAATAGTTTTGGTTTTTTGAAGTGGGGTTGTGTGAGGTACATGGCATGAGCCTGAATGTTTGGCTAAAAAAAATTTGCAAAATGTGCAAATGTTTAAGGTTATGTTTACACGGCTTTATTTTCAGCCTAAAATGGACAGTTTCATTTTGTTTTCACCTCCCATTTACACGAGAACGGTACCTGGAGTGCCTGTACCTGCAAACTTTAGAAACCAAGTCCAGAGTGAAAAGTTTTGAAAACGAATGAATTTCGGCTCCATTTAGACGAGATACAGAGTAACATGTGAGCTAATTACTGTGCTCAGTTTGTTATCCAGGCAAAACTATCCACACAGATTTGCTAACTCACCATTGTTGTTTGTGAAAAGTTTTTCTTCTCTGTTCGTGTGTTGTAGCAGCGCTGTTTCTCTGCAAACCTACATCTCCATCTACTGGACTGACATGCGCACTACAGCGTTTTCATTTGTTTCTAGCATCTCCATCTGAACACGGATTAAGTTTGAATATGCAAAAGAAAAACCTTTGCTTTTCAGTTGACAGTGTCTCCGTGTAAACAGGGCCTAAGGATTCGCCTGCTGACCAGGCACAGTCATTTTGGCAATGTTCTTCTAGCTCAGTTTACCCCCACAACAACAAACATACCATGTGCTTCAATTAAGTCAACTTATTATTGAAACCATTCTGTCTTTATGAATTAAACAGCCATGATAAGCTGAATGCTTGGTTTGAAGATGAACTTCCATTCGGCTCCTCAGTTTTGTCCCTGGAGTTTATAAAATAGTCAATCTGGTCTGTGTGATTATCAGAGCTGCTTACTGCAGAAGAACATATTAAAGCAGTATCCTCTGATCCTGAACATCCTGAAGAGATTTTTTCTTTTTCATACTCTTATTTCATCCAGTTTGACGACACAAGCTCACAGTTTATAACCTGATGCACCAGATGGACAGCTCCATATTGGAAATATTTCACTAATCCATCTGGGAAGGAGCCCTGCGAAAATGTTTTCAGGGGCAGAACCTTCAAAAACAACAGCAGATTGTGATTGGACGATTGTTTGTCTCGTCACACTCATTACAGACCAATCATATCAAGTAGTGCTGCTATGTATGACGTAGCGGTTAACGGCATTGGCCATTAACTGTTGTTAGCCGTTAGCTGTAGTGACTAACGGCTAACGGAAGTAGTGTTAAACTACCTTAAGACTATTGTTCCACATTATATTATACCACAAAGATGTATCATTTATCATTGGACGATTATTCAGCTCATCATACTCATCACAGACCAATCATATCAAGCAGCGCGAACAACAGATAGCCATTATTGTTGTGTTAAGTTGCATTATTAAAAAAAACAAGAAACAAAAAAAAAACTGGCACTTCTTCTGGCACTAGATGGCACCACCTGTGGCCAATTGACTTGAAGCACTTCGACGCACTTGCTAAGGTTTTTCCCCTCAGTCTGAATTCTTGCTTGTGTTGTACGTCACTTTGGACAAAAGCGTCTGCTAAATGAAATTGTAGAATTGTAGAAGTAGCCGCTATGGCTAACAGTTAACAGCTAACAAGGGCAAACAGTTAATGGCCTTTAACTGTTGTTTGCCCTTGTTAGCTGTTAGCTTAACTACCTTAAGACTTGTTTCACATTAAATTTTACCACACAGATGTATCATTTAAGACTTATTTTTGACTTGAACCTCGTCATAGATAATCTTTATGAAACTTCTCAGGAGAGCATATTTCACCAATTATCACTGAGTAACCATGATAACCACAGGCTAACTGGCATTAGCTGCCAAGTCTCCCGTTTTGGCCGGGAAACTACCGTATTTTACCCCTCTTTCCCGCCGTCCTCCCGTTTTACTATTTTCCCGTAATTCTCCCGTAATAAAAAACAAACATTCCTCTGCCTCTGCTCCTAACTGAACACTGTCACTAGCCTCGCGAGAAATGCCACCTGCAGTAGCCTGGGTGGCAGTTGTCGCGAGGTTAGTGCCGACAGCGGGAACAAACCCGGGACAACAGAGGAGAGAGATGGATGGATGTGAGGAGGGAGAAGGCATTCCTGCCAAAAAAACAAAGAAGACCTGTAAATATCTCAAAAAATGGGACAGCGAATTTACTTTCCTAATGTAGGAATGTTCACAGCATTAATGACTGGGCCATTAAGCATTTAGCCGAGTGCAAGTGTTGGACAATGAAGGCTGGCAAGACGGAGATGCATGACATCAGAGTCAGGCAGGCTGCTCCGTTTGGCTACACAATTTACTCACCTGAGTGAAAAGGAACCGTGGGTCTCTGTGGTCCTTCAGTTCTTATCGCAGATTCCACCATTTTCAATCCAGACCACAAGTTTCTCCTGTGTTTGCTACAGTTCATGCAAGTACCCAAAGTAAACAGTTATCTCATTGGCTGCAAAAATGCTCATTTATTCCATTTGGTAATAGTTGTTAACTCTTGTAAAGCAAACTAGTCTGCACTGCTGCGCTACTTTAAAGAACTCTTTCTATGTTCTAAATATATATTTTAAATATAAATGTTTATTTGCACTCTCTTTCAGCTCTGCATTAAAAATCAATGAGTGTGTCAGAGATGTGCATGGCTGTAAAGTCGACCCTGAAGCCCCAGAAATGACATTTATAAATCCTTAGTGGACTTTTTATGAGTTTTTATTTAAGTGCTTTTTCTGTGGTCTTAAAGTTATCTTGTGAAGTTTTTGGCTTTTATTATTAAATGATTTAGTTTTATTAAAAAGTACGAGGGGTTATGCGATACATAATTTGTCTGACTGCAGAGCTTTTAAGCTTGTCAACAGCTGGTAGCATTAATGACTCATAAAATAATTTAATTTGCTAATAAAAGGAAAAAAATATGTCTGCAAGCTGCAGATGAGAAAAGTTTGACGAGGTAGGCGAAGCATTCACTATGTTTGCTCAGCCTCGAGCCAGGCCATGATGTGCTCTGGTTAGATATTTAATAAGAGGAAATTTTTAATTATAATTCTGAATTTTTCAACATGCCTCAAAAGCAACAAAAGCACACATGACCACCATTTGAAATGTGGTGCATCGGCTGAATAAAGGCCCCCGGGAAGGCAAACCAAACCTTGTGTGCTGTGTTAAAGTGTTGACTCCTTGGCTTCCCTCCCATCAGCTCAAATGTCCATAAATGTTACATCCATGACAGCTTATTTTGCTTGTTTCATCTCCTCCTCTTTCTTCTCTTTTCCTTACCCAGCAGTCTGTTTGAAATGATCACTTGTGTGCATTGGTGCAAGATGCTGCAAGTAAATACAGGCCAATAATGAGGATATGATTCCAGCACAGTCCACACAGGCTGGAAATGAGAGAAGAAGAGTCGAGGAGGGGAAAATAAGAGAGTGTTGAAGGATTATACTTCCAGAGTCCCCAGGCTCTGTCTGGACCCACAGGCAACAGAAGTAACATCTGCTCAGAGCTAAAAGATGTGGGGGAGATGTGTTTCCCTGCCTTATGCATTTCAAACAGTATGGGGATTATAAGATTAAAACATGTAAAACTATCATTGCTGTGCCATTTGGACCATCTGCAGGATCAAATATACAGAATATATTTTACACAAGCCCTCCATTATAGTTTTCATTTTTGCAGTTTAATCGGTAAAAACAGACAGAATGACCGACCAAGGCTGTAAATACTCTGAACACGGTTGTCCACAAGGATTCAATCAGCAAACTTTGAGCCCAGGAGCAATCATGATGAGTCAAGAAAGGCCTTCAATTATCAGACTGAATCACAGAAACCAGAAACTCCCAGAGTACAAACCACCATCAAGGTATTTCTTACATTTTAAGCCAAGTAATGAGGAAAAACAAAAAAACAAACACTGTCCTTTCTTGCAGTGTTAATAGCTTCATTAAATTATTTCTGAATCCATATCCAGATTTAACTTTGCAGTGCAGCTGGATCTGGATTCAGAGATATGAGCGAGCTTCAGTAGCAGTTCTATTTGATCTCTGCTGCATTAAAACAAACAACAACGACAGCTTTTGTCAGTAAAAATATTTTATTTTCTCCACCTCCCAACATGTTTTGCCACCAGTTTGTTCTACAAAGTGGCTCCCGCTCTTAAGTTTCCACCTGGATTTAACCAAGCAAACAGGTACGAGCCTCCTATTGGATAATTACTGGGTGATTATCTTTTAGCTTGAAACAAGTTATTTAAACAATTATGTTCACGTACAGTAGCACCAGCCAATGGACAAATATACTGGTGTGAATAAGGGAAAACAGACAAAGATGGGCTTTCAAAATTTCAAATACATTGGTAATTGCAGCAAAAGGTCAACCGCACGGTTACAAAGCCTGTCTAAGGGTTAAAGATATTACCCCCCTCCTTTAGCTTGAAATGTAAAAAAGCAAATATATATATTTATATATATTTTACAGAATTGTTCTATAAACTAGATTGTTCTCAGGCTGAAATATGAGAAATCACAATGCAAATTCTATAAGTCTTTTAATCGGAGCTTCGTTCTGTGTTGGCATTAAACTAAAAACACAAGGTCTACACCATATGTAAAAAATGCAGCAACAACTATTACTGACATGTCCTCTAAAAACACAGCGGAGCACCAACATCTTCAGAGTAGATTATTAACTTAGTGTAGGCTGACCACAGCACTTTCCTGACCTGAACCGCTGACATATGACGGTGCAGCAGGTTTTTTTTAAGCGAAGGTCAGGACCTAACAGTGGGCTGCAGAGCTGCTGTTTCCAGTGAGGCATGAGTGTGTGCTTGAAAAAAAGAAAGTGAGGGAAACATAACAAACAAATATACATCTTTAAACGTTTGTTGCCATGACACAAGTGCAAAATCAAAACTTTTTATTTCATTATTTGGGACATTTGATCTGTTTTTGTTTCACTAAATTAGTATAAATTAGTAAAAAGAAACATATTTACATGATTACTTGACAAACTTTAGTGTCTTCTATTTCCTGCCTGATGCAGAGGACAGTTTCATGCTTAGCACTCAGGCAGTGAAAATATCCAAAGAACTGTCACATTAGAATTAGGACACAGAGATTGGCTGCACCATTAACCCACCTAAATGTGGTCTGAAGATTAAAAAAGACGGATGGGTTTACATTCTCAAGCACAAATGAAAGACATCATAGAGATGTTTCACTTACACATGATGGACAATAGTGCACATTATTCAACATTTAACATTGCTAAATTTGTTGACATCCAAATAAATTTTTGTTGGAATACGGGGTCGTTCCACCCATGTTTTTGTGACTGTGCTGACCTCTGAACTGAAAACTTTCTTCACGGCTGCCGCGCATGTGCAGTACGGCTCATTGTTTCAGGGGAAGACCGCCGGCTACTCAACAACTTTCTTCTTCCAGTTTTGTGCAAAATGGATGAATATCTATCGGATGAAGATGTTGTGGAGGAGAACTTTGAATATGATGGGTGTCCTTACAGTTTGGAGCCAGAGTTTACAGATGAGGAGCTCATCGAAAGGAGGACGCGGAGGCAAAGAGAAGAACAGCTGGCCAGAGAGCAGTCTTCAGTTCAGAGGTCAGCACAGTCACAAAAACATGTCTGGAGCAACACAGACTGTAATGGAGGAGTAGTGTGAGTGGACCATGACGAAATATTGGTGAAACTAACGAGTTTTTGGACGATTAATGCAGTTTTAGGAGCGGCGCTATACATGCCCCGTGTGCTACCATTATACGGATGTCCACCGCTCGATTTTGGATCTAAATATCTCCTGAAGCACTGTTTGGATCAGGAAAGCCTTCTGGGTGAGTATATTGTTCTACTTCCTTCTATAAACAATGTGAAAGCTGTAGAAACCAAACTTATCCTTTAATGGTTTTGTCCTGACGAATGGACCACTGGAAGCCAATGTAAAGTGTAAAAACATTCAAAAATATTTATTTTTTTCAAATCAAACTTTGTCATAGTCTGTTTTTCCACCTGCTCGGCATCTTTCTCAGAATGTTGACATTTCCAAAACAATAGCCAAATCTCTTTTAATTTGAAATTTTCCATCATTTTCTTACTAAATTCCTTTTGTTTCCTTTTCCAGCATACTATCTGGCAGTAAAAATAAAAGATGAAGACACTTGTGCTTTGGGTTGTATCAGTCTTTACTTTGTTCTTTTGAGGACACATGTTATTGGTGCAAAGCCAGACCAAAGGGGCAAAGAGGGTGAATGATGTGCTTTATGTGATTTTGGGCACAGAGCAAAAGAAGGCAGTTCAGACACATCAGCATAAACGTAAGAGTGAAACCTCATTATTCCTTAAAATCTCTTGTTAAAATTGTCAGGATCAGGCAGGTTTGTATTTATGACTAAATACCTGCGAACATTAAGCAATTTATTTTCTCCTTTTCCTGAATGAATTCTTTGCTCTATTTGCTATCTTTTGCATTAAGCACATTGGACAGCCTGTTTTATTATCTGTGAGCATAGTTATTGGAGTGAATTATTAGGGTGCAGAGATCTAACTCAGTGCTTCAAGGAAATCTTTTGTCCTGTGTGTTTATCCTTTTATTTATTTATATATTTTTGAGTCTCACATACAATGAAGAGCACAGAAATAGCACATCAAACAGCAATGCACAAGGCCACACTTTCTTTCAGCTCCTTATCACATTATGAACTTTATTTTTTTTTCTGTAAAGGCTCTGATATTTAACAGAAGAGGTTTGTTGTTGTGCATCTCAAGTCTGATCCAGTGGATGTGTGCCAATTTCTCTAATGCATCCTCAAAATAGCAGAAACACTCTGTGCCATCGACATTCGAGCGGGAATAAGGAGGTTAAAAGTGCAGTTAATTTAGATTAAAAAAAAAATAAAAAATCAATTTAGAGCACATATACAGTATGACACACCTGCACTTCAAACCAAAACATACCCGGAGTATGATTGTTCCCAAACAGCCTGTAAACTATGCTGAAAATAAACATAAACATAAAGCTCGTCTTTTTTTCTTAGTCCTTAAGAGCTACAATGTGCCATAAACAACCACACAGTCTGAAACATTGAAGAGTCAAACAAAGCAGTAAGAACACTTGAGAAAATGTTTATAGCAAACATGTTTCTCCATCGATTTCCTCCTCTTAAAGATGTTTGTTTTGTATCGACATGTATAAAAGGATTCATGGTTTGTACTAACAAAGTGATAATAGTGACAATGAACAAACCTTCATTCACGCTGTTCTCTCTGAAATTGTGTCTCAACCTTGACTCTCCATTCTTCCACCTTTCTTTGTTTCTTCCTCTTTGATACTTTCTGCCCATTTATTTGAGCTTGTGTGTTTCTGCAGCAGCAGCCATAATGATCTGCAGACGAGAAACTTTGGGATGGCTGTTAAAAAAATGTAAGAGGAAGGTAAGTGACCCATTTAAATTCTGAAAGTGTTCGTTTCACAAATTGCTTCAGGGGGATTTACATTGCAGTCGCTCTTTGTGATGCTTCTGCACAGTCGGATAGAAGGAATACAAATGTTTCCCTTTGTTTTATTTCTTTTAAAGTCTTTAAAGGGTTAAATGATGATGACATCTTTGCAAATAAACATTTAAAGGTGCAGTGTGTAGAATGTGGCAGCATTTCACCAAACAAACTGTGAAAATAGGATATAATGTTTCTATTTGTATGTAACGTCCATCAAAATAGGAGTACAATCATCCCCATTAAACGTTTCTTTTATTTTTATTTAGTTAGAAAAAGCTTTAAAAAATTACATTCCTGCAGGCCGCTTTCATGTAGGCCGACATAATGATCCGCCATGTTGTCTACCGGTGGGTTTTAGGGACAAAAAGAACGTAACGCTAATCAATCCGCCGGTTCTGAAATCTACCTGGAATGCAGGCGAAGAAGAGGAGAGAGGGCAGCGGTGGATCTATAGACAGTTGTTAGTCTGCAGTAGGGATTTAAACTGTGTGTGTTTTACAGTTAAAGCTTTGGAAATGGAGGACCACATTTATTCAAAATCACTCGAGCTTCCGATCAACTTCTTTTGAAAAGAAGAAAGCATAACGAAATGAAGCGGAATTCGTGACAGAAAACGTCAGAAAACAAGTATAAACATTGGTGTTGCTTTTACAAGGTGGAGAGCCTGGCTTACAAAGTAATGTCTGCAGACTGACGCAGAAGTTGCTTGTTTCCTGCTGGACAGGTGAGGGTGCAATATGCAGTTTATTACGTTTTGTAACAGTGTTTATTATGTTTAAATTGCATTTGTTTATTGAAAAGAAACCCAATTTCAGCAATGGTGGCGGCCGCTAACAAAGCAAACGTTTTTACGTTTGTAAATAACGCCCATAAATAAAAACTACATATATCATATTACAAAACTCTAGAGGTGTAACGAAATGGTCAACTCACGAAACGATGCGAAATACGAAACAGGGCTCACGATATGAAATACTCACGATACAAAATAAAGATTATAGAAAATCCCCAACGGTAGGAAGTTGTGTAAAAATCGCATTTTCTTTAATTTCTTCCTAATGCAGACATATAAAAATATTGCTGCATCAGTGCAAAATAAATGAAAAAAAAACTAAATTGTAGTTTTTTCCCCTTATTTAGACTACAGTGCAAATACAAACATAAAATCTCAATAAAAAGTGCTCTGTTGTTGTAACAATCAGGATAAGTACATTCTTGAATGAAAAGGAAAACAAATAGCAGTCCTCAGAGCTGCAGTTTAGACCTATAGATGTCTGAACTGTGAACTATAATATTTAGCCTATAACAGTGCATATACTTCTGATCTTCAAGTATGATCAAATTCTGTCAACTCAACAGTAGATGCAAAAATCAAATATTGTTTTTTATGCAGACTTACACAAACATACAGTTGCAGTTCTACAGTTTGTTATGTGTTCAATGTGGATTTTAATGTTTCCTATAAATTGACGGTCAGTGAAGGGGCCAGGTAGGCGGGGCGAGCGGGTCAGAGTTCAGAACAGGAGAGTTAGTGTGTGTTAGCAAGGAGGGTGAGAGCCCTTAGCAGGAGGTTAAGAGATTACTACTCACTGTTTTGTTCGTGAATTAAAAATGTAGTTGGCGTGGGCACTGCCCACAGTGACTGTTAATTAAAAGCAGGTATTCGCGAGTCGGAGTCACCTTATTTAACGTCTGACGGCCGTCACAATACAGCCGCTGCCTGTCTGCAGTTCAGTTGTAGTTGTACTCGCCGCCATGTACGGCGAACTGTAGCGGCATATTTTGCACACGGTTGTTGTTTTGTCCTCAATCTTCTCACTGTTCTCTTGTCTTTTACATGAAAAGCCAAAATAGGTCCACACAACCGATTTATCTGATGAAGGAGCGTCGCTAAGTCCTCCTCCGTATTGCAGCAAGTGCTTTGCTACGGGAGGCGAGGGGGGTTTATTTCGCCCTTTTATTTCGAGCGTCTCTGAATTTTATTTCGTCATTTTTTATTTCGCGAAATTTCGTGGCACGAAATTTCGTTTCACCCCTACAAAACTCTCATTCGTCCGGCCCAGCTTTCCGCCACATTGTACTCTCTCTCTCTCTTCTTCACCTTATTTCACCGAATCCGCATCAGACTTGATTTGATTAGCATTAATGCGCTAATGTTTGTTTGTGTTACGACAAGTTTACAAACCTACAATCGGCAGCTAACAACTGACCTATAATCTATAATAATAAATATAATATATGATATATATAATAAATGATGCTGTGTTCAAGATCCTTTTTAGTCCTCACAGTATTCCGTTGCTCAGCGACGTGACGTCTTGGCTACGGTTAGGTTCATTCTAGAATTTGAACGCTAGATGTTGCTAAAATGTGTTTTTGTACCTCGTTTACACTTTTTATTGAGTTTGTTTATTTGCATGCTTTCCCTGAATGCAGAGCGTTTGGTGAGGATGCTGTTGCTTTTATTCCTGCACCGCCTTTTATTCATTTGCACCGCATTCTTCTTGTAACACGTTTAATTTGCGTTTGACTCTTTTTGGCTGATCTTCTCGACTTGCAGCTGTTTTCGCGTTGCAGCACTTCTTGGCCACCATAGTCCACGGTGTTGAACATCTCCTGCTCCCAGTGCAAACTGAGCTCAGTTCAGAAGGGAAAATCTGAGTTTGAATTTGAGGAAGAATTTCTAATGTTCATGCTTAACTTCCCTTCAGCTGAATCTAAGGCAGGTTTTAGAGAGTTTTGAAAAACAGCAGTCTCGTGGTTTTTGGCTTCAGACTAAAGATAAAACAATAAGATAAGTTTATAGAAGAATCAAGAAAAATAAGAGGCTAAAAGCAGAGTAAAACAGAAACAAACAATATCACATAATAAGCAAGCTCACTTTACAGGTGATTTAAGAGATGTTACTGATTCTGCACACTTCATCTCCTCAGGCAGGTTGGACCAAAATCAGGGAGCTCTGACAAAAAAGACTCGGTCACCTTTAGTTAATAAGTAATTTATCTGTTCCTAAGATTAGCTTTATTATGAGGGAGATTCTGGATTGTGTTGATGATTTAACCTCACATGTCAGCTTATGCAGTTTACTGTAATAAACGTTTTTTACAGGTAGATAATTTAATCAATCAATCAATCTTTATTTGTATAGCACCAATTCATAACAAGTGTTATCTCAAGACACTTTACAATAGAGCATAAAACTCTTCATTTTATGGATACACATATATGCATAGATACATATATACATATATAAAATACACATATACAGATATATACAAATGTGTCCATCCAACACCAGATGAACATCAGATGAATATTCTTTCTGTCTAGAAAACATTTTGCAAAGTTTGGATTCATTCTTGGTATCATTAGAAAAGTAGGTCGCTCTGTGGGACCGACTTCAGATCACAGCTGGAGAAACTTTTCTGATGCGACACATAAGCATGTTTGTGTCATCGCACACTTGTCAGCAAATGTTTGCATGCTGAGTGTTCTTCTGTTTCCATGACTGTGGTCTTTATTTTGATCTTTTCCATTCAAATGAGCAAAAATGTATTTCTTCAACAGCATAGACACTCATCATCAGAAGCAGCATGGAACATCATGAGGTCTGTTTAAGCACTTAAATTTGTCTTTGCCTTTCTCTCTGTTCAAGGACTTCTACATTTTTTAGCCAAGTCATGGACAAACAGATGCTGAAACAGCTGTTTCAAGAACATCTACAGTATTCAGAAGGTAAAGAGAAACAGTTATGTTGGGCACAGGCATCAAAAGTGATTTCAACAGTCAGGATAAATGTTTCAGCTAAATGCCCCATGCATTAAAGGTCCATGTCCTCATGTGTTTGACTGTTTACATCACATCTTGGTTTTCTATTAGGCAGTAATTTGATTCAAGATAAAGAAATTGCTACGCTCTGCTTAGCTGCCTGTTGGGAGGTGGGTAAGGGCCAGACTTTTAGTAGTTATGAAGAGACAACAGCAGGTAAAAACACATGTGGGTTAAAGCTTTTACACCATAAAGAAAAGCAGAACATTTTAAGGAGCGTGTTTCTTTCAAGAGGCAGAGAGACACTCAGTAAACTGAGACTTTAGTAAGAAGTGTCATGTCCTGCCCCCCTTAAGCACTTTCTAACAACATTCAAAAGAAAGAATATTTATTTTTGGAGGCAGGAGACCTTTAAATTGGAGTTTTTAGACGAGGAGGAAAAAAGAAAAATGCTCCTGAACCACCGGTTCAAACCTTTTAAAAAGCTCCATAATGCTTTCATATGAAGCTAAAATAGAGAGGCAAACATACAGCCATCTATCCATTATCTTTTTTTTTTACATTTTCTAATGAATCATGTTTATTGAGGCATGTTTCACCCCTCAGACCTGAAAGTAACAAGAGAAGCAGACGTGCTTTTCTCCTGGACACAAGAAAGTGTTTCTTAAATCATGATTAACCTTGATACATGTTAATGCAGCTGCTGTCTTCTCCCTGCTCTGGAAAACGAGAGGCTAAATGTCTCATAGAGAGGTAAACATCCATCCATCTATCCATTATCTGCTGCTTCAGGGATGCTGGAGGGTTGAGCCTATTTCAGCTGATGTTGGGTGAGAGGCGGGTAACCGGTAACAGTTGTTAAGACAAATGACTTCAGCTGTTTTTAATTTTGTGTCATTATGCTTTACCTCAAAATAACTTAAAGGTGCAGTGTGTAGGAATTGGCATTTTAGTGACATCTAGTGTTCAAAAGTTGGAATGAGCCCGTCTGTTTCATCAGTTAGCAGGTGAGGTTTTTTTCAGTCATATTTGTAATGAGAAAAGCGCTTAGAGAGTGCAGACCTCACCTATATTGTGATTTTCACCATAAATATTAGTCCTACTTTTATTTCATCTAAGTATTTAGATTCCTTGACCATGAAAACATTTAAATAAAATATATATAAATATAAATAAATAGGCACAAAAGCTGAAAATGGTCCTATCTCACAATGTTAAGGATCCTTGAAAAATTCCTGGATCCAGACAGTGATCTGAATCACTCCCAAAATCGAATCACTTGTTCCCAATCCGCACATTTCCTGAAAATTTCATCGAATTCCATCCCTAACTTTTTGAGTTATGTTGCTAACAAGGAAACAAACAAAAAACAGACGCCGGCAATAACATAACCTCCTTGCCATCCAGGTAGATTTCAGGACCAGACTCATATTCAGAAATCGCATTTTGCTCTTTTTGTCCCTTAAACCCACCCGTAGACAACATGGCACATCATTATTTCAGCCCCCACAGAAGGGAGACCCACAGTACGTAGATATAAAAAGCTTTTCTTACTTAATACAAAGAAACTGAAGTTTCTTGAGGATGATTGTACAGCTATCTTGACGGACCTTAAAAATAGAAAAATCATATCCTATATTTACCGTTTCTGTTCGGTGAACTTCTTCACACTGCACCTTTAATATCACAGACTTGATAAAAGCTTTCTTAGAAAAGTTTTACTGGCTGCTTATTCTGCTAACTCATCACCACACTGATGGAGCTCACTGGCCCTAACTGATCACTGGCTTTAGATGCTTCCACAGTCACTCCATGAAAACCTTGAAATTGACTCAGTTGAGTCGCCATAACCCTTCTGTGTTCTGTAGTGCTACTTCCGAGAATACTGAAAATAGATTCTTCCTGATGGCTTAAATCCACCAAACTTTCAGCCATAGTTGGTCAGAAAGTCCTAAAAACCTAAACACAGACATGTCTGTTATTCAAACATTACAGGATGCTACAGTGACACCTACAAGTTACCAGGATGTTCTCTGACATGTTAACAGGAGAGCAGAGGGACCCCGACTTGTTCAGCTGATTCAAACTGAACACATCCGGTTTGGCCCTGTTCAAACAAGGCCAAACCGGATGAGTTTTCAATGCATTTTGGCCTCCCATTTACATGAGAACAGGAGTGGAGGACTTAGGGGCCGTTTACATGAAAATTCCTGACTTAAAGATGCAAAGATTCTTCCTTTGCGTTTTCAAATTCTTCTGCATTCAGATGACAACGCTGGAGACGAGTGTAGTGTAGTGTGCATGCCGGTTCAGTAGATGGCGGTGTAGCTCTGCAGAGAGGCAGCGCTGCTACAACACACGAACGAAGAAGAAAACCTTTCACAAACAACAATGGTGAATAGACGCACAGAGAAGCAGGAGTTTCTTTTATGGACAACAAATCAGTTCGGACATCAAATCTGTCTGGATAGTTTTGTCTGGATAACAAACCGAGCACGGTAAGAGGCTCACACGTTACTCGGCGGACGGCTGAAGCTGTTGTTGTTCCTGGTATGCGCTCGCAGCCTTCATGTGAAAGAGTACTGCACATGCGATGATGTCAGCGTTTCACCCTGAAACGCTCTGATACGGGTTTACACAGAGCTGAATGGAGAGTTGATTCAAACCTTTCCACTATGGAGCACGTTTTCAAAAGTTTCCGTTTTCAGTAAAAACGCAACGCGCTCCATGTAAACGGAAGGCCAAAACGCAATGAAAACGTATCGGATTTGAGTGTTTTTGGCGCCATGTAAACGGCCCCTTAATCCAAAAACTTTTGAAACCAGGCTCCAGGGTGGAGAGTTTTCTGATCGTGCAGCTCCGTGTAAACCAGAGTCAGAGCGTTTCAGGGTGAAACAGACGTCACCACACGTGCAGTACTCTTTCACATGAAGGCTGTGCACACACAGCCTTACAGAGCAGACCTGCCTGATTCTGAAATCCTGCATCTCCGTCTTGCCAGCCTCCATAGTCCAACGGTTTGACTCGGCTAAATAAATGGCCCAATCAGGGAAGAGAGACAGGAGCAGCAGGAGCTGCAGTCGTGACGACAACAGGAAGTGACTTAATGGGAAATGAAGTCACTTCCTGTTGTACAAATAATGGAGGCTAATGTTGGTTAGCTATCATGATTACTCAGTTATACTTGGCGAAACCTGCTCTCCTCATAAGTTTACTTAGTAGGGTTTGTTTTGGACAAGCTTCATGGCACATAAAAGTGTTAAATGATACATCTGTCTGGTATAATTTAATGTGAAACGATAGTCTTGAGGTGGTTTAGCTATCAGCTAGCGGCCGTTATCCGCTACAGCTAACAACAGTTAGCCGCTACAGCTAATGGCCATTTACTGTTGTTTGCCCTTGTCAGCCATTAGCCTTAGCAGCTAATGGCTAACTGTTAGCCACTACCTATGCTACGTCACAGCAGGACTGCTTGATATGGATCGGTCTGCGATGAGTGTTTTGAGCAAAACGATTGTCCAATCACAAGCTGCTGTTGTTTTTGAAGGTTCTGCCCCTGAAAACATTTTCACAGGGCTCCTCCCAGATGGATTAGTGAAATATTTTCAATACAGAACTGTCCATCTGGCGTGTCAGGTTATTGCACACATACCAGGAACAACAGAGTAACATGTGAGCTGCTCACCGTTCTCGGTTTGTTATCCAGACAAAACTATCCAGACAGATTTGTTGTCCAGACAAGAAACTCCTGCGTCTCTGTACGTCCACTCGCCATTGTTGTTTGTGAAAAGTTTTCCTCTACTTATGTGTGTTGTAGCAGAGCTGTTTCTCTGCAAACCTACATCGCCATCTACTGGATTGGCATGCATGCTGCAGCGGTTTCATTTGTTTCTAGCGTCTCCATCTGAACATGGATCGAGATTGAACACACAAAGGAAAACACTTCGGTTTCAGGTGACAGTGCCTCTGTGTAAATAGGGCCTCAGTTTGATAACACTATGAGCATGTTAAATATTAAAAGTAAATTCAGTCCTGTGGCCAGCTTTTGGCATTGATTGAATCCAACCCAATCCACTTTATTTATAAAACATTCATGTTTACCAGAAGTTAAAGCAGAAACACAAAAACATAACAGAAATACATGGATCAGGGATTAGGACCATAAAAGACAGAAAAGGACAGAGATCGGTGAACTTTGAGACGTGACTTAAAAGAAGGGAGTTTTTGCCATAGATTGGATTAATCTACCTTTTCACTTTCAGAACTGAGACATGACTTGGATCTAAATAGTCTCTGCACCCAATAATCATATCAAACATGATAACGAGGATGTGGATACAGATCCAGCTTATTGTTCGTTCCTGTCTCCAGGCCAGCTGAGCTGATCTTCCCTCGTTCATATTTGCTGCCTTACACATGCTATAGCATCATTCAGCCATACTGGAGCCATACTGCTGTGAGTCTATATGATGCTCCCAGATTCCTCATTTCAGTGCTCAGCTGATGCACTCGGCCATTACTTCCATGAAAGATGCAAAGACAGCCGTAACAGCCTGCGATCATAAATATTTCCCGTGGTGCAGTGAATTTGGGAAACTCCACGGGGAGCAGCTGCTACCATTGATCATCCTCAGGACCCTTTGCTCTGATGCACGCTGTAATTTACTGGTTTCTATGAATGAGCAGAGAGCTGGCTCAGGGCAGTGCAGGAAAAATGATGGTTGTCAGCTGATGAAAAGTTCTCTGCGGAGAACAGTGTGGCTCCTGCTGCCAAACAAGGATCCCTGTCGATGGAGCGGCTCTGTGCCAACTGTGATGTGCCCTGTCAGAAGTTTACTCCACAACTGCTGTCAGAAACACACCCCTCCCCCTCAGAGCTGATCTGTAATGAGTTTCCAGAAACAGAAGATCCAACAAATGTTTTAATCCTGTAAATCGTCACTTTACACATCAGCTGGATTTGCATGAAACTGGTCAAATCTGATTTAATGTGTCAAAAGTAATCTTAGCAGGACTAACTTTCTGCATTGGTTGCAACAGTGCCTACATTTTTTTTTGCGAGAAAAATTTGGTGCACACAAATTTTTCAGTGTCACCTTTAACAACATAAGGTCCCCATTTTATTCTTCTCTGTAATTTTTATATAATTGAAATGCCTTTTAAACAAGAATAAGATGTAAAGAAATACTTGTCTGAAGCCAAATTACACATTAAAAGAAAAACAGAGCGTTTAAAGTGTTCGCTGAATGTAATTTACAAATTCAAACTGAAGCATTAAGCAAAATAAAACATTTCCAAATAAAAGTGCTTTAAGTGCTTTGCTGAACCAAAATTTAATATATTAAACTTAAACATTTAAAGATAACTAAATATTTAAAAATAAAAAGAGCCAATGTTTAAGGTGTTATACTGAACTGAAAAATGAAATAAATATCCAGATTTTAACGATGGTCTTATTCTTCAATAAATTTGGACCTAGAATAAGACTTCACACGCTATGGTCAATATTTACAAAACTCAAAATAAAGAAAATATGTAAAAAAAAAAAAAAAACAATTCTCAAACTAATTTGTGAAAACAATATTTAGAGCAGAACATTCTCTGACATTTTTCTTTATATTTTTTCTCTTGTTTTGTTTTTTGTTTTTACAGCCCAGCTTTGTATACAGTCAGGGTCTGTCAGACACATCATTTGTCCTCAGTGGACGTTAACAAACTTTGTTATATGTTATACAAAACATGTTTTATTAAACGTTACTTTGTTTCACTTGTTATTTTTGTTAATTATTAATTATCTGACAGTCTCTACCACGAATTTGGCAGAGCTTCGCTGCATCTTCAGACTTACCGTTCCGTGCTGAAACCTGACACCACAGTCTGGGCTCAATTGCATACTAACAGCTGATTGGATGATTACCAGGCTGTGTGTGTGTGTGTGCATACATGCGTGTGTGTGCTGGTCCTGCTGTAAAATGGAGGGACAGAGGAAGGAGGCCCTGTGTTTTGTCCGTTTTGGCGGATATTCTGCTACTGCAGTTGCTGTTGTCAACCTCGATAGGCTATATTACTTTTTTAGGTTTATTGAAATGTGCATTTTCAACTTCTAAACTTTTGATTTGAGAGAAAGAGAGAGAAATGATGGGCTTGCAACCGAAGTCAATGTTTTCATCCAGGTGCACCAGTGCGACCAACAAATAATGTTAAGCGTACTCGTACAAATTTTGGGCAAATGTGCGACCAAACTGTTCGCACTCTGGAGCCCTGCTTAGAGTTCGATTAAACCATATGGGTCAGACTTTGTTTAACACTCAGAAAGCAGACAGAAGCATAAAGAGATGTTTTAATGATTGTGTGTGTCCACGTTTAAAGGGGTAAAATGAACTGTATGTCCTCTATGAGGATGTGATGACGGGTCATTTCATTGGTTCTGGATGTTCTGTTTCCATGTAAGTACATGCTGATAACTGGTGCTCGCTGGTGCTGGAACATGTTCTGAAAAAGCTGAAAGTACAAAAGCTGTGCATCCATTCTGCTGGTTTAATCCAACATTTATAGCCGGATGCCTGAGATGGAACAAAAACTGGGTCAGATTGAGTCTCAAAGAAAAAAAGAAAAGATACTTTACAGTGATTTTTGCACAGCTACTCAGGGCCTTCAGTTTATCTTTCATATTGTGAGAAAAGAATTCAAAAAGAGGAAAGAATTTTCAAAAGAGGGGAAGTTTCAGCTTAACCCTTGCAGCTCAGAGCCATTTAATGATTTTTTTAGTCCACCTACATAGTGATAATTTATCTAGAACCTCAGTTCTTTCAAGCAGATTAAATTAAATATATCATTTCTTAACCCTTCAACAGCCAGCTCAACTGTTTGGCAGAGGCCGTCAATTAATTCAAGGGTTTTTATTGTTTTACAAAACAGAACAAATCAAATGATTGACACTGTTAACGCTTCATGCAACAGATACAACTACAAACAAACCAAAAAAAAACATATTTTCTTGATGTGGGATTTGTAGGTTTGAAAAGTGACCTGTTGATTACATGATGACATAAAAATGCACAAAATCAAATTAATCAGAAAAGGCAGAGATTTTTGTCAATAAAATATCAATCAAAATAACTTAAAATTGATTATGTGAAGTTTGGCAAACACACAAAATAAATATTTTTGATGAATAACAGATAATATATACATACATATAAATCATCATATCAGTAAATGGTTAAGTATTTAAAATAAAAATGACGGTAATAATAAAAATAATAATAGCTTCTGAAACCTGAAACAAACAATGACGTGTTATGTTTTTTTTACACATTAACTATCCTGAATTTATTGACCTCTGCCAAACAATTGAACAGGGAGTTAAAGGGTTAATGGGAAAGTTTGGGATATTGTAAATAGAACATGAGCCTGGACATGCGCCACAGGGTCACAGCTCAGTCCTCTCTCTGTTCAGAAACCTCAGGACAGATGCTAATAATAAACATTTTTGAACATGGTCCCACAGTCTTAATGTAATTAAAAGAATTTTGGGAGAAAACAAGCCACAAAAACAGTGTGGGGTCATCACATGCTATAGTTTGCTTACATCAACTTACTTTCCATTACCAAGCTGTGTTTATTAGGCACTATTTCACGACACAGCACAGCCTACATGTCCTTCTTCCAGTTGATGAAATCTCCTGTAAATTTAGTCCACTAAAATATGAAGTGTAAATTGTTGGGCATTTTCTTATGTTTCTCTGCATTTCTGAATTTAGTTTTACACTTGGATCCCACCACCATGAAGCTAAGGCAGCTGTGATTGGATGTCCTTCTCAACTCATCCAACCTTTCCACACAACCAAAGTAGCTGTGATTGGATATAATCCCATCACCAAACTAGAAAAGCACTCGGAGAGCGCAGACCTCCGCCAGCGCCACAGTCCTCAGCCATATTGTCATTTTGACCATAAATATTAGTCCTACCTTTATTTCATGTAAATATTTTGATTCCTTGACCATGAAAACATACCATTAGCAACTGGATTCATAATGATATCTATTTTAGTTCAGTAGTTATTCACAAAAATCACATTTTTCGCCATTGCGGCCAGACGCTGCTCCGGATCAACACCAAAATTGAATCAGTTCTTCCTTTTCCCATGCTGAACATTTCCTGAAACTTTCATCCAAATCCGTCCATTACTTTTAGAGTTATTTTGTTCACAGATGGACGGACGGACAGACGGACAAACTCTCCCAAAAACATAACCTCCTTGGCGGAGGTAATACGGTCTAATTGGATCAAGTCGCTATCAGACATTTTAGTCTAGTTATCTGTTGGCAAAGATGTCAGTTATTTTAGCTTTAGTTTTGTCCATGTTAGGTCTGTCACGATAACAAATTTTGCTGGACGATAATTGTCCCAAAAACGTATTGCCGATAAATGATATTATTGTCAATGTTATTTTGTAACTTTTTTTTGCATTAATGTAATTATAAGTCGTAATAAAGTGAGTACACCATATCAGAAGCAATGAACTTTAAATTCTTTAGAGTATTTAACTGTAATTGGAAGTTCAAGAGATTTTAAATAAAATAAATAAACAATATAGTAAGTTAAATAAACAAAAAAGAAAACAAAACCCAAAGAAAATTAAATGGACTCTTTTGGGAAAAACTGCATTCACCCGCCTGTCTGAATCCCCGGCTTTCGATCCTGCTCCAGTCTTCTGTTGCCGAGCCCTGCCTGCCCTACGTTGTGTTCTCCGCCTGGTATCTGATCCTGCTCCAGTCTTCTGTTACCGAGTCCTGCCTGCCCTACGTTGTGCTATCCGCCCGGGATCTGACCCGCTGCCCGTCTTCGACAACTTGAGTTCGCCTGAGTCACATCTCCGAGTGTTCCTGAACGCCTCTGCTCGTCTGTGTGTGAGTCAAGCCTGCATCACCTCCTCCTGTAAAGACTGTGTGAGCTTCTGTCAGTGCATCTCCTGTGTGGCGCAGTCGGTAAAGCGTCTGACTACAGATCTAGCTGTCGCGGGTTCGACCCCCGCTCAAGCCACAGCCTTTTTCCTGTTTAAACTGTGTGGGTCTCAGTTTTGGACTCCTCCTGTGTGTTGCAATCAAAGAAGTGTTCATCTTCAAAGTCTGCTGTCGCGGGTTCAACCCTCGCTCAAGTTGCAGCTACACCCCTGTAAAGACTGTGTGAGCCTCTGTCTGAGCATCTCCTGTGTGGCGCAGTCAGTAAAGTATCCGATTACAGATCTTGCTGTCGCGGGTTCAAGCCCCGCTCAAGCCGCAGCTTTCTCCCTTGAAAAGACTGAGTGAACCATTGACTGAGCATCCCCTGATTAGCTCAGTTGTTAGAACACTCGTCTGCAGATCTCGTGGTCGCGGGTTCAAACCCCGCTCTGAACTGTGTTTGAATTGCTGTCAAATACAGACTGTTCATTGTTCATATTCAACTGCTTACTTCTGGGTCCTAACTACAACCGTCACAGATGCAGTATGATGACATCTTCCTCCTCTCACATACAACACAAATATCAGTAGAATTCTCTTTAAACATTTATCTATTTTACTTCTATTCCAGATTTATTAATATAAAAAGAAAGTAGTTATACCATAACTGGGACTCAGATGTTCACTTGAACTCATCCAGTTTCTGATGTTCTGAATGTTAATTTCCAAAACTCATATTCCTCCAATTAAACACTTGTTCCATTATTTTTTAAAGTCAGATGATTTTAAACTGGATGTTTAGTTTAAAAGGTTTGTAAATTTAAGCTTAGTAATATATTCCGATTTAGTTTGCTTTCTTTTTGACAGTTTAATAAAAGCATTTGCTTGAAGAATAGTTTGGTTATTCATTAAACTTTTTCTTCTCGTTTTAGAACTTTTTTGAGCTCTCAGTTCTTGTAAAAATGCTGTTGTGGTGATCAGAAATTCTGTTAGGTCAAAAATGGTGCAGTTCACACCTTCCAACCAATTAAACTCTTGAATTGCTGGTTGAGCGTAAACAAACCTGCAGACAGGTAGGATATGGACTAACAAGGAACAATGACTTACAGTTATAGTTTAATATAACTATGCAAGACATTTGAGAAAGAATCAAAACAACACAGCAAAAATACAGCATTTATTTTAATGTCCCCCCTCAAGGACTGCTCTCTGAAATTTTACTGTTTATTGTCCCTCCAACATTGCAGAGGAGTTTTCGCCCCTGCAGACAAACATATAAAGGATGATAGTGTCCATCCTGAAACCTCCTGAAGTGATTTCTATAAAGTCACACTCTTATTTCCTCTAGTTCCTCCATGAGCTCCGATTTATTCCCTTGAATCAGCAGGTAGTTTAAGTTTCTCTGGCTCCTATTGCAGATTCTTTCTTTTTAATTCACACCTGTTGGCTCTCCATCTGCAGAAGTTTCTCCTGCTCCAATTCATACAAGCATTCAAAGCATCTAGAGTACTTTATGTGTTGCATAATGGCCCAGCTTCATTGAAATTTGAGTTTCTAACACTTTTGACTATTAATTAGTGACTTTAAAGCATTCAAACAACCTCATATGTACACAAACACTCTTTTTTAATATTATGAAAGGTGTTGAGCCAGGTGCCACAGCTCTACTGTGTTGTGGAAATTTTATTCTGATACATAAAGACCTTCACTTCACTTTATCAGCATTTGATTGGTTTAAGTTATTTTTATGAAGTTTTCCTTACAGGAGCAGAGTCTCGCTCATAGATGAGATTTATTACATACACATAGATTAGCTGAGTGGTGCATAGATGTCCTTGTCCTTGGTCCACACCTTATGGCCCTTTTCCATTAGCCCTACTCTACTCTACTGACCTTGTGCTGCTTTTCCATTAGCCCCAGTCGCCTGCCCAACGGGGTGCAGTGTCGCTGTAAATAGCTGGGCGGCACTGCGATGGCGTCATTTGGAGCGCAACACAACAATCTGTGGCTTTTTGTCAAAAACCGAGTAAAAAAGGAAAGCAGAAGAAGGCTGCAGGTGGTAAGAAGAAATACCCCTTGAGAAGCACAGGAGAGTTTTGGAAGCTATACAACAGAATGAAGCCGAGGACGAGAGCAATCCAGCTGCAAAGGAAAGACGTATGAGGGTAAGCTAATGGTAGCTACCGCCAGCATGCTAGGTCGTCGCGCTCATGACTCATCGATGACAACATTGTCTGACCAATCAGTAGCTGGCAGTCGGTGACGTCATCTTTTAGTATCAACTCAGCTCACTTTGAACCAGGGCGGAGTAGGTACTAAAACTAGCTTGTTTTAGGAGGTACCAGGCTAGTGGAAACACGCTGCAAATCGAGTAGGGCCGAGTAGAGTAGGGCCAAGGTGTGCTAGTGGAAAAGGGCCATTAGTACCAACTGAGACATCAGCTGTTTACGTGGGGACAGCATCTTTGGATTTACGCATACACACACACCTCTACAAGCTCATACTCAAACATTCGTAAACACACGTCCTTGAATTGCAGTGCTTTAAATGTGAGCACTTCCTCTCATGTTTTTAGACTTTCTCTGCAGGTGATGGACTGCCCATCTCTTTCCCTTTGATTGTCAAGCCTGTTTTTTCCCTTTTTCAATAAAACTCACAAAGGCAGCACTTGGTTCAAGATCCTTCATTTTTCATCTTTTTTCATTCTTGTGAGAAGATGCAAAAAAATGCCATTACAATTGTTTGGTGTAAAGTTTGGATAGTAAAGAAAAAAAACTTGTGTCTTGAATGAATTTTGTGTTAAAGGTGCTATGAGGAGAATCTATTTCTGGCCACATAAAGACTTTGCTACCCATGAGCACACGCGGCGAATGTTGTAAAGACGTGACCCAAGCCAAAGCGTGTGTTTGTTGTGATGCTAATGAATGCAGCTCAGACCTTCCTCAGAACTCTGCATTGCTTTACTACTTCTTTTTTCAACAACTTACAGGATGCAAAGCGACGAGGTAATGTATCTCTTTCTAGTTACTTAGCGGTAGTTTTTGATGTGTGACAAAAAGCAAGTTTTGGAAAACTTAGTATCGTAGTTTTGTAGCCGGCTATATATGGCTACTTACAGCCCAGTGCTCTAAGACGTGTCTGAATAATATAAATTTGCTCTAGTTTTAATTGTCTTGTTCCTGAAGTTGAGTATCCAGGCCAGTCCAGCCCTGTCCGACCCGACTGCGAAGCTAAGGAATAGCATTTATAGATAACCTATTTTGATGCTATAAAACTCATCTTAAAGTGTGTATTTCCATCAAGCATATATCTAAAAGTGAGACTTTTTTGTAATTACTTAGAAACTCCTCATAGCATCTTTAAGTTATAACTGAGTAAATAGTGTTTTCTTTCCTCATTTTCAGAATGAAAGAGGGAATAAATGCATTATTTATGACATTTAAATGAAATCCTAACTGAAATGTGGAAACCCACTGAGTGTTTCTGCTGTTTTTTTAAATTAAGAGCGGGTTGCCCTGAGGGAATGTGCTGTTTGAAGGAAACATTGAGAAAAGAATCCAGGTGTCATTTCATTGACTTAATGGAAGCCTGAAGACACGAGTTCACAGGAGGCACATGATGACTTTCTAATCATCTCGTCATTCAATCATTCACCACACTGCTCTTTGAAAACTCTCGTTCTTAATATCAGAGCTGAGCTCATCTGAAGAGCAGGCTCCTCGGTTTCCATAGATTTTCCCAAGAGCCTTTGCTGCGCTCTGTTTCACAGGAATAGCCCCTTCATTAGGACACAGATGCACCGAGCCATGCCGTTCACAAACGGGTGCTCACAGACACATTTCTAAATATTCATGTCATCTAAACCAGCACTCCGACTCCACGCTCCGCTCCTCCTCTAAACCCTCTTAACACCCTCTCTGCAGGGCCTGGAAATCCTCTAACCCTGCCAATCAATGCTGATGGTTAAAAATATAAACAAACTGACTGTTACTGGAAGAAGTGGAAAAGGGGAGGAATGGAAAATGAGTGGGGCATAGTTGGAGAGGAAGGCAAACGAGGAAAAGGCTTTGTTTGATAGTAGACGGTGTGAAATCAGACCTCCCTTTGCTGAGGAGGTTAAGCAGCGTGAACAGCAAACAGTTTGTTTTTAAAACCAAAACACAGTTAAAGTTTGCTCCTGAAAAAGATTAATTTGTTTTGCTTGATTCAGAACTGAAATCAACAAACTGGAGCACCGACAGGCAGGGGTCACAAACCTGTACTTCTAAATCTACTAGTAGACCTTTTAGACATTATATAGTAGTTCTTTGCAACTAGATGGTTTGGTACCTATCTTTTTTGTTTTAATTTCTGGTAACACTTTCTATGAAGCCCACATTTATAATGCATTATAACAGCAGCCATAATGCATCATAATGCTCATAACTACACTCATAAGCAAACATATATCAACATTCATAAAACATTATAATGTCATTTATAATGAATTATAATGACTTGTTCCATGGATGCTCATGAACACTCATGAACACTACATCCATAATGCTTTATGAGGTATGAAGCCCCGACAATCACAATGCATTATGAGGGCATTCATAATGTTTCATAACTACACTCATAATGCTTTATGATGCTCTATATCAACAATCATGAAACATTATGTGATAATTATATGTAAGTGATATCATAATGTTTTATGACTGTTGATATGGTGCATCATGAAGCATTATGAGGTCCAAAGGCTTTTTTTAGGACATTAATCTGAATTGGATCCAGATGATTTTTTTTAAATTGGGATTTTTTTAAATCCAAACCAACGTCCTCGTTACCACTAAAATTTACAAAAATTAGTGCCTTCTTCCTTGGACCAAACCTCACCTCTTGTAACATTTTTTAGTAAATCCATCCAGTAGTTTCTTTCCGTAATCTTGCTAACAAACAATCAAGTGAACAAACAGACCTGGAGAAAACATCACCTCTTTGGTGGAGGTAATTTAAGTCTGACTCTTTCATTAATTCTTAAATCACATCTAGAATCAAATCAACTTAAATGGATTGAAGTGGATAAACATCCAAAGGATTTAAAAACAGTTTACATTGGGTTTTGTTAGCACACATCAAATAAAAGGTGACACTTGCAGCAAAATCAAAAATGAACCCACAAAAAATCAGACACATTTCTTGCAGCATTACATAATTTTTGGATTTTGTATGAATTACTGTATGCTGTCAATGTGATTTCCCATTTTTTAGTCCAAATGCTTTTTTGACATCAATCTGGATTGGATCCAGATTATAATTTTTTTAATTTGGGATATTTTTAAAATCCAAACCAACGTCCTTGTTACCACTAAAATTTAGTGCCTTCTTCCTTGAACCAAACCTCACCTCTGGTAAAATTTTCTAGTAAATCCATCCAGTAGTTTTTACATAATCTTGCAAACACAAACAGACAGACAGACAGACCTGGAGAAAACATCATCTCCTTGGTGGAGGTAATTAAAGTCTGACTCTTTCATTAATTCTTAAATCACATCTAGAATCAAATCAGCTTAAATGGACTGAAGTGGATAAATATCCAAAGGATTTATAAAAAGTTTACATTGCGTTATGTTAGCACACATCAAATAAAAGTGACACCTGCAGCAAAATAATCGAAAATAAACCCACAAAAACAAAAAACAGTCAAATTTCTTGCAGTTTTATTTCATGTTCTTGTATAAGCACTGAAAAAACACGCCAGGACTTTTATTATTCCCTGAAATTGATCTGACTGCATAACAAAGCTTTGAAAAACAAATGCTGATTTTTCTGTTTTGTTAGTTAACACAGAATCCGAAGCTTTGCAAGAACTGTTTCCCAGAATCTTTCACGCCGTCTTGAGACGGGGAGTCTTATAAGATCAGACACAGGTAGAGTTAATAGTTAATAGAGATCTAGAAGCCTTTGCCAGCACTTTTAAAACTCTTGTTGTATTTGTTGTGCTGATTCTGAATGTGCTGCTCATTGTTGCTTATGAAACCGGTTGTGTCGTCTCACTGCTGCAGGATGTTTGTGTGCAGGTTGTCAGACAGTGGGAAATAAAAGGATGAGGTAAAATAAAAAAAATACATCCTGGACGTATGGCTGTTTACTTTACAGACAATACAAGCACGATCAAACAATATTGATACAACAGTAAGAACACAATTAGCGTGTCATTCCTTCTTGTTGTTATTAGTTTGAGATATGTCTTTATTTGGCAGAATCTTCAAGAGAGAAATTAATCCATAAAAGTAAAGATAACATGCCTTCAGTCTCTGGGATGGAGCTCATCCGTAAAGGCTCCCTTTGTTTGCATTTGCAGTCGATGTCAGCTTGTTTCCCTTAATATTCTTTCCTCTTCTAACTAGGACTGTGAATACAAAGAGCTTCCCAAAGAGCATTCAAGCCGTCATTCATCAATGGGATGCGAGTCAGTCGTGGGTTAGTATTGATGTCTGCCTCTCCCACAGGGGAAGTGTGGTATTAGCTTGAAAAGTGCAGCAGCATCAACATTCAAACGCGGTTTACTCTCCATCGGGGGGATTTCAAAAAAGCTCGGATGGTCACTCTGCAAAGTCAATACTCGTCGTCGAAGGAGCACAATTTGTTTCCATTTTTGGTCTCAAAAAGAGACAGCATGGGTCTCATTAAAATGACGGACCACAAACTTTCCTGTGGTGAGGACATTCAGGTCTGAATGTGGAGTGTGTTCACAGCATAAACAGTCGTGTTTTCATGAATTTGAATGTGTCGCTCTTTGTTTTCTTCATCCCTGTTTTCTGAGGGTCCCTGAACGGTGGGGACTGTTTGTTAGGCTTGTCAGCCTTTTAGCCACATGCAGGGATGTGCTTTGTTTTTTTAGCTGCTGGTGAAATCCACTGTGTCTGCTGCTGTTAGATAGAAAAAAAAAACAATCTCAAGAAATCAACCTGCCAGGCTGTCAAGACTTTTAAATCAGATATGAAACAAACAGAGAATGGAAGAGATTGATTCTGGTTAAACATGTTCACAAATCACTGCTCGCCAGACTGTGAAGTGTTGACATGGATGACAGAATCAGATTAAAAAAATGGATTTCAGACAAATTCTGCTGCCAGCCAAACTTGAACACTTTATTGAAACCCTGTAAATACTTTCTATTTGGGACACAGTGTAAATTTTAAAGAGTTTGCAAACTCTTTTAGACCTATATATGTAACTGCGTACACTACTAAGACAAAAAGTGTAACAAAAAACTGGTAAACTTCTTTGTTTTTTGCAAATACACATTAATTTTTAATTTCAATCAGTCTTTATTTGTATAACACCAATTCATAACCAGTGTTATCTCGAGACACTTTACAATAGAGCATAAAGCTCTTCATTTTATGGATACACATATATGCATAGATACATATATACATATAAAACACACACACACATATAAATATATATATATACATATATATATATATATATACATATATATATACACATATATATATATATATATATATATATATATATATAAATATATATATATATATATATATTTATATATATATATATACATATATATATATATATATACATATATATATACATATATGTATCCATCAGACACCAGCATGAATCCATATAGCCAATCATGAATCCCTCCATCATGATGAACAGCAAATCCACACCATGCTGTTGGTGTGAGGGTGAAAGAAGGGAGGTAAGAGGAGACAAGTGGACTAAAGTAAGAACTAAAGTTAGGGACAGATCCATGAACCATAGACCTGTCGTCTGATTTATTAGAGGTTAGCCTCTTGAGATGCTACGTCTGGTTTTCAGGAGGGTCCTCATGTCTGAATGGTTGTGGTGATCATTTTATAGAAGTATAATCTTAGATATTCTTACTGAAAATAACCACACAAGTGCATCCCGAACATATTTGTCTCCATTAAGTATAAATGTGTTAAAGGCCTCTTGAGATGTGACGTCCCATTTTCAGAGGGACCCCATGACTATGTGGTGATAAAAATAGATACTATAGATCAGTGGCGATTGCTCTAAGACTGCAAGGGAAGCTCAGCTTCCCCTAAAATGTCCCCAAAAAAGTGTTGATATGTCCTGCTGTGTGTACATTTCATTGACTAAATATGATCAGAATACCTTCATCTTTTGTTCAGAATCAGCTACTTATCACAGGTAACTGGAGCGACTTCCTTCTCATTCATCCCCGCAGCGTCTCAGCGCTTTAACACAGTCGGACGCTGAGCGTCTTCTGACTTCGATGGGGAAGCGTAGAGTGGGTTGTTCCACTGTGGAAACTGGACGGTCATTGGATAAACGCTGGGCTTTGTCCCGCCCATCGGACGCTCAGCATCTCTGGGGGTCTATGAGGCAGTGGGCTGGCCTGGACACTCAACTTCTGCGTGATGATTGGATGATCTGTCTGAGGCCGAATCCCTTTTTGATTGACAGTGAAATGAGCCAATCAGTGATCTTGTAGTGTAACCCTCCACAGGAGCATCTTCTAAGTTTTACATTCAGTTGTTCTGGAGAGGAGCTTCTCCTGTTTAAAGAGGCTCAAGTCTTACACCCACAACACAATGGGCCAAGGCCGTTTAAGCAGTCTAGCTCTGCTGGCCATTGAGAGAACACTGGTAAAATCCCTGGAAAAGACACCTAGTTGGTACAACAGGGTCACAGATCATTTTCTTGAAAAGGAACGGAGGGTAGAATTTACATTTAAATAAATAAACAAATTTATGATGTAGGCCGGAAAAAAACGAGCTTCCCCTCCTTGACTGACCAGCAGCCACCACTGCTATAAATGTACCAACCATGGATATGAAGATCATGCTAATATCTACATTAAGAGCTACAAAGATAATGGGAATGGAGTGTTCCTAATAAAATGGCCAACTATGTGTCATGTTTATAACTGTAGTTTTGAGGCTTCGTGACTCCACAGCAGCAGGAAGTCTACACCAAGGATCCCAGACCACCTACAAGACCAGAGCCAGAGACGAGTACAGGAGCAAACAAAAGGGGCAAAGGCAGATGTGGAGAGAGAGAGAGAGAGAGAGAGAGCCCAATGTGCCAGATCTCCCCCCCCCCGCCAGTCTAAGCCTATTGCACAATGATTGATGCCATGTGATTGGCTTTTTTACGTGACAGGCTGTCAAATGGGTGAATGTGAAGTATTATGTGCTTGGCGCCTGGTGTTTTTTATTTATTCTAATTACATCTCACTTTTATTATTATTATTTAATCTTATTTATTTTTATTTTTTTATTTTATTTTTCTAGTTTTTAATTTTTTTTTTTACTTCATTTCAACTTATTATTTAATATTATTATTTCTATTATTTAAAATCATTTATCTCATTTTATCTTATGATACATTTAATTTTACACTTTAACCTAACCTCCAGTGTTTTCTCATTTTTAAACCTTTAAGATGTCGTTTCCTCAGTACGTACAGGGTACAGCAGTGTGCTTTATTATTTTTTTTATTTATGATGCTTTTTATCAACACTGTGTATGGATTGCGGTGTGGGTGGGTCATAAATTCTTTATTTTAAATCATCTGTCTGTTTGTAAAACACTTTGTGCTACATTTTTTTGATGGAACGTACTATATAAGGGTCATTCTACAGAAACGTGGATTTTTGGGATGGCAAAATGTCTTTTGTTTCATTTCTTGTTTTAACATTTAAACTTCAACTACATTGTTACATATGCCATTGACTTTATGAATACACATAAATTAAAGCTTAATGATTTTTTTTCTTGGTACATGTATCACAAAACCATTTAATAAAGTGTATCCACACATCTGATTGTCACTGGTGTTCCTGATTGTTACCCATAAGAAAGGTAACACCAGTGACAGTTTCACAAAAAATGCCCTTTAACAAAATGGCTGCTGCAGAGCATGACACAGCATGTTACTTATCTTGATCTATTCACTAAATTATGTCTTCTAAATACATTTTTATTTGTTTGTTTGCAATTCCCTGCCAATAAAGTTGGTTACACCAGTGACGTTAACTAAAAGCTTCATATGAAATCATGAGATAAATGTTAATATTTCTGAAAACTGAAAAGGACAATGTTCTTACCAGGGTCCCTCTTCATAGATCTTCAAGAAAGAGGTCAAAGAAGTCAAGTGATGTCATCAGAGTGATTTCTTTTTCCAAAATAAAAGACTTTTGTCACATGGTAACACCAGTGACATGACTGCAGTGACGACTACTTTAAAATATATTTTATAATACTTATTTGGCATTTTGTTTTAAAATGTAATTTATATCATATATTTGATAGTTATTTATACATTTTTGTACTTTTTTTTTTAGAAAAACATATTTTTAAACCCAAAATCCAGCACTTTCTCTCCATCAATGACTGTGGGGACGAGCACTTTTGTTGTGGTTGTGGTTCTAAATAACTGATTAAAAAGCAAATATTACCAAGCTGATGGCTCCAAATAGTGTGATAGCTGAAATAATATGTTTTTTAAATAAAATACTTTAAAAAATCTAACACAAACTGTTTTCTTCAGGAGTAATATATCTCTTAAGGCTAGGGACAGAAAAATGCATGTTTCTGTAGAATGAGCCATAAACAAAGTTTGATTGATTGATTGAAATGTGTAAATAATCTTCAGCAGTGGTTTTGAAAACAACTGATGCTGTGAGGGAGACAGCAAAGACTGAGTCGAGCCTTCAGGGTTTCATTCACGTAAAAGTGGTTTTGAAAAATGCGATGTGCTGCCATATTTGCTGCCGTGGCCAATTTCAACCTTGCAGAGATCATCGACAATGTCAGCTGACCACGCAGACTTTGACAAACAGTTTCTATTCACACCTCTCCTCTTTATCTCCCCGTCTATTCAGAGGTCTCGGTGCAACCTCTAATCTCTTCATCGCCTCTTCTTCACCGCTGGAACAATGTGTGCTGACAGTCGACAAGACTCCGTCCTCCTGGGGGCATAAACAGCTGTGACTGGTAACCTGATTAAGAGGTCTGAGATAGCATCGTTCGCGAGGACTAAAAAAAAGAACGAGGAGAAAGAGATTGGAATAATACAAGGAATAGATAACAGCCAGAGTGATGAATGACCAGCAACAACACCTTTCGCTTCTCTATAAGTCCTCTGCAAAATCACATTGACAGTTTAGAGCACATGTATAACACAAAGTAGGCATTCATAAGCATGGCTCTTCTACATATAGGCTACAGACAGAAATACACATTCGTTTCTTGTGTTGTTCAAATTGACTTGCACAGTGGAGGAATCAATAATGGACGCCTGCTTCAGCTCCATCTTTAGTTAATGATTAAACCAGATTTACACTTTTCAGGGACTGTGGTCACAGCACAAGGAAGAAGTGAGAAGATGTTGGTTATGATCTCAATCTGTATCCAGATCCAAGAATTGTTTTACCACAGCAGTCAGGGCAGTTTTGCACATTTGTGTTAATAACTTAAGCAGCTCTTCATCGATTTTTATGACTTTTTGAGAAAATGTCGGTCTTGGCACAAAGAAAAAGTTATGAGACTTTGGTGGTGATCCAGTGATTCAGATCCAGGAACTTTCCTTAAATGTACGACATGAGGCAGTTTTCCTCATTTTAGACAATAAGTCAACGAACAATGTTGGCAGAAGTTTGTGCTCGTCTGTTTTACAAGTTTTAACAGGAATTTGTCATAAAAATGAGTTTTCCATTCCCATTAAAGGATAAGTTTGGTTTCTACAGCTTTCACATTGTTTATAGAATGAAGTAGAACAATATACTCACCCAGAAGGCTTTCCTGATCCAAACAGTGCTTCAGGAGATATTTAGATCCAAAATCGAGCGGCGGACATCTGTATAATGATAGCACACGGGGCATGTATAGTGCCGCTCCTAAAACTGCATTAATTGTCCAAAAACTCATTAGTTTCACCAATATTTCATCATGGTCCTCTTGCGCTACTCCTCCATTACAGTCTGTGTCGCCCCAGACATGTTTTTGTGACTGTGCTGACCTCTGAACTGGAAACTTTGTTTACGTTTGCCTCCGCGCATGTGCAGTACGGCTCATTGTTTCAGGGGAAGACCGCCGGCTACACAACGACTTTCTTCTTCCAGTTTTGTGCAAAATGGACGAATATCTATGGGATGAAGATGTTGTGTACGAGAACTTTGAATATAATGGGTGTCCTTACAGTTTGGAGCCAGAGTTTACAGATGAGAAGCTCATCAAAAGGAGGATGCGGAGGCAAAGAGAAGAACAGCTGGCCAGAGAGCAGTCTTCAGTTCAGAGGTCAGCACAGTCACAAAAACATGTCTGGAGCAACACAGACTGTAAGGAAGAGTAGCCCGAGTGGACCATGATGAAATATTGGTGAAACTAATGAATTTTTGGACGATTAATGCAGTTTTAGGAGCGGCGCTATACATGCCCTATGTGCTATCATTATACGGATGTCCGCTGCTCAGTTTTGGATCTAAATATCTCCTGAAGCACTGTTTGGATCAGGAAAGCCTTCTGGGTGAGTATATTGTTCTGCTTCATTCTATAAACAATGTGAAAGCTGTAGAAACCAAACTTATCCTTTAAGTCTCTACTCCAAGAAAATCCCTTTACTTCTCAGACAACAGCAAAAACATAATACACTATATTTCCAAAAGTATTCACTCACCCATCCAAATAATCAGAATCAGGTGTTCCAGTCACTTCCATGTCCACAGGTGTATAAAATCATCATCTAGGCATGCAGACTGCTTTAACAAACATTAGTGAAAGAATGGGTCGCTCTCAGGAGCTCAGTGAATTCCAGCATGGAACTGTGTTGGATGCCACCTGAGCAACAAATCCAGTGGTGACATTTCCTCACTCCTAAATATTCCACAGTCAACTGTCAGCTGGATTATAAGAACGTGGAAGTGTTTGGGAACCACAGCAACTCAGCCACCAAGTGGTAGGCCACGTAAACTGACGGAGCGGGGTCAGCGGATGCTGAGGCGCATAGTGAGAAGAGGTCGCCAACTTTCTGCAGAGTCAATCACTACAGACCTCCAAACTTCATGTGGCCTTCAGATTAGCTCAAGAACAGTGCAGAGAGCTTCATGGATGGGTTTCCATGGCCAAGCAGCTGCATCCAAGCCTCACATGACCAAGTGCAATGCAAACCGTGGATGCAGTGGTGTAAAGCACGCCGCCACTGGACTCTAGAGCAGTGGAGACGCGTTCTCTGGAGCGACCAATCACGCTTCTCCATCTGACAATCTGATGGACCAGTCTGGGTTTGAAGGTTGCCAGGAGAACGATACTTGTGAGACTGCATTGTGCCAAGTGTAAAGTTTGACGGAGGGGGGATTATGGTGTGGGGGTGTTTTCAGGAGCTGGACTTGGCCCCTTAGTTCCAGTCAAAGGAACTCTGAATGCTTCAGCACACCAAGACATTTTGGACAATTCCATGCTCCAACTTTGTGGGAACAGTTTGGAGCTGGCCCCTTCCCCTTCCAACATGACTGTGCACCAGAGCACAAAGCAGGTCCATAAAGACATGGACGACAGAGTCTGCTGTGGATCAGCTTGACTGGCCTGCACAGAGTCCTGACCTCAACCCCATAGAACACCTTTGGGATGAATTAGAGCAGAGACTGAGAGCCAGGCCTTCTCGTCCAACATCAGTGTGTGAGCTCACAAATGCTCTTCTGGAAGAATGGTCAAAAATTCCCATAAACACTCCTAAATCTTGTGGACAGCCTTCCCAGAAGAGTTGAAGCTGTTGTAGCTGCAAAGGGTGGACCCACGTCAGATTGAACCCTATGGATTAGGAATGGGATGGCACTTAAGTTCATATGAGAGTCAAGGCAGGAAAGTGAATACTTTTGGAAATATAGTGTATTTTGGTGTAGAATATGTCAGATTTTCCCTGTTGTTGATGAGCTTGTTGGAAAAAAGCTGAACTTGTGTTTCAAATTAATGCCTTATTTTACCAATAAGCCTGTCAGAAGCAAGTTTCTCCTTTTTACTGTTCAGACATTTCTGTGGCTTGAATATCAATTTCACTCCTGCTTGTTTGGTCTTTAACAAATTTTTTATTTAATCAAAACAATTTCTTCGAAGTTTGAAACACTGTTGTTACTTTTCAATCAATGTGTCTCTTTTTGTTGGAAGAGCTGTCGTTTCAAAACCTCCATGGTCTGTCTTTCAGGTTTTATAAACTGATTTTTTAAGACCTAAGGGAAACATAAAACTGAATTTCCTGTTTGGAAATTGGACCAAGAGCTTGTGCTTTGTTTTCACAAATAAACCCTGACATGGGAATAACTGTTGCTTCATGTCTGCTTTTTCAGAAATAACCAGCAAAGCTGTGCCAGATTTTTCTGGCACTGAACACCACCATGTATTTCACGGTCCAAAACCGCCCCTGTGAAGCCATGATCATCATTTTAACACTTCTAATAGTTGCTTGATGGTAGCCTGCCATGTCTATGTCAGCCAAATGTAATTTATAAATTAGCCTAAGTTAATTTTTACCCCGTGCTCGCCGTTGATCTGCCTGGCTGTTTTTGTCTAACCCTATGTTCTTGGCCATGTTTGGCTTGAGCTTTGCCTCCTCCATGCCCAGGTCGTCTTCCACGCCAAAGGACTCTGATGGGCAGAATAAGGCTATGATGGCTGTTGTCCTGGAAGTCTGTAGATATTAAAAACCCAGCAGTCAGAGCTGAGGGTGCAAGGATCCTGTTTTCTGAGGAGACATCCTGTTATTTGTTTGGATAGTACGTGAACTCAGCCGTAGTGTAAGATTAAGCCAGGCCAAGATGTGAACATCAATACTGTGCTCTGAGCTTCTCATGACCATAGACTGTAAAAAAACATGGACGTTATGTCGCTGGGCTTTTGTTAAGCCGCCACAAAAACTGCTCCCCCTGGTGACTGGCTGCAGTATAGGTCAACTCTCCGTCTCCCCCATTCATCTGAACGGGCCGTAGTGAAACTTCAAAAAATTAATACACCTCGTAGAAATATTTCTCCCACCCGTATGCTGTGGTGATATGAAAGTATTATTGGGCTGCGTTTTTTCCACGTCCTCTTTTTTCTGAAAAGTTTCTTTTTCATCAGTTATTTGAGTTTAAAAAATAACCACGGTTAACGTCAGTTTCACAACGGTTGTGTACGCTGTATGCTGCAGAGTTTTGCGACTGTTTACGACAGCAAATATGGTCCAGATTCTCTACTGGCTGCATAATGGCGGTGCCCTGACGGGGGATATTCTGGCTTCAAAACCGTTACATGGTAGAAGGCGGAGCCACGCTATCCAGTTCTTATAATACATCCATGATCATGATTCTTTGGCTTCTGTTTGAGCTGGTTATGGCATTTGCAAACAACAGTGAGTTCATATTAAAAGGTCTGAAGACTCACTCAGGTTATATCAGCATGATTATAGGATTGCATGCATAACTAGGCAATTAATCAAGTGCCATATAACCACTAAAGACGCTTAAACCCACCTATCTCTGATCATGCCTGACTATTGGATTGCTAATCAGAGCTATTGTTCACCCCACTCTTTGACTAACATTTCCTGATATAACATGAAAATCTGTTAAAAATTGAGTTATAAGCAAAAATATCTCAAGATTAACAAATCATAAAAAAATGCCCTGATCCACATCCAGCTTTGGATCCCCACGCAACTCAAATCACTTTTTCCTTCTGCCATCACGAACGGTCCATGAAAATCCCATCAACATCTTAACATTTTGAGTTATTTGTTCACAACCTAACAAACTAACTAACTAAAAAATGCCAGCTAAATTAAAACCTCCGTAGTGGAGGTAAAATGAAGAATTATTTGAAAACTTGAGGAATTCTCAATTCAAAAATGACAATAATAAAAAATCAGTCAACTTCGTAAAAGATAATGAAGAAAAATCAGTTTTTTAATTCCTGCATTCTTTCCCTAAAAGCACTGTTCAACCCTCATTAAGATCTTACGTTGATTCCTCAGTACAATAAAAGAAAGCCCTCATATTCATGTTTATGTGTATCCATATATGCAAGTCTTTGATAATAATTACTCAGTTAAGTTAAATTCCTATCATGTAGTCATTGATAATCTGATACTTTTGCACAGTTAAAGGTGCTATGAGGAGAATCTATTACCGGTGACATAAAGACTCTGCTACCCATGAGCACGTGTGGCGACTGTCGTAATGCTGCGTTCCAGTAACCTCGGAACTGGGAGTGACATCATCTCCGACTTATCGGCGTTCCAGTTGAAGTCTGAAAAAAACATGCCGATCTAACAGGCTATTGTTAGCTGTTGTTAGCATGCCCTGCGTTGTTGTTCACAAATATCACATGAAGAATGTGATTATCACTATGGCAGCATTTTTGTAAATATAAGTCTAACAATACTATGTATACAGCTGATCTAGAGCGACACACCCCAGTCAGAAGTGCAAATAAATGGATTATTACAGGAGCTAAATAACTGTTCACACTGGGGGCATCCATCTTCAACTGTCAACTTGGGGGTGGCGAGGTTTCACCGAGTTCCCAGTAGGAAATTCAGACTTCAGGGGACGTTCCAGTTGCAGTTTCTACTCGGAACTCGGAAATTCCTACTTCTGACTACAACTGGAACGCACCAAAAGACGTGACCCAAGTCAAAGCGTGTGTTTGTTGTGATGCTAATGAATGCAGCTCAGACCTTCCTCAGAACTCTGCATTGCTTTACAACTTCTTTTTTCAACAACTTACAGGATGCAAAGCCACGAGGTAATGTATCTCTTTCTAGTTACGTAGCGGTAGTTTTTGATGTGTGACAACAAGCAATTTTTGGAAAACTTATTATCGTAGTATTGTAGCCGGCTATATATGTCTACTTACAGCCCGGTGCTCTAAGACGTGTCTGAATAATATAAATTTGCTCTAGTTTTAATTGTAATCCTGAAGTTGAGTATCCAGGCCAGTCCAGCCCTGTCCGACCCGACCGTGAAGCTAAGGAATAGCATTTATAGATAACCTATTTAGATGCTGTAAAACTCATCTTAAAGTGTGTATTTCCATCAGGCATATATCTAAAAGTGAGACTTTTTTGTACTTACTTAGAAACTCCTCACAGGCCCTTTAAGTAAGATATTATGAAGCCGAGCAGACCTGAGCCCTGGTGCTAGCTTGGCTAAACATCCTGACACTGCGCCACACTCGGAAAGCTGCCAAAGTCTGTTCACATTAAACTAAATACAAACTGCTTATCAGAGCTCTCAGCTGCTGATCCAAAAATAGTATTGAGCCTCTGGGATGTAGACGAGCACAGGTTCAGCCAAGTATCTGCATTTCCTTCTTTACTGTCCTCCATTACTCACTTACGTTCCTCGCTGCATCTTCCCTCCTGCTGTATGATGCACCTGCTGCCTTTACATTCGCTTTTCTACCTTCAGTGAGGAAACACTCAAGAGAGCATTTCACCTTGTTTGGGTTGAGAGGCCAGCTGATAGCGAGAGAAGTGCCTTTAGCCTTTTCATTTCTGAGCAGCAAGAGTCACGCAATCCCCCACAGATGCCAACATCTCCTACAAAGAAGCCGTAGCCATGATGTAGGAGTTAAAAAGAGCCTGATAGAATCATGTCAGAAAGAAGGACAGCAGCTGTTTGTGTGGTCGATAAATCTTATTTTCATGGTGTTGGTGCAGGTTTTCTTGTGCAGTTTGGACTGTAGAGCGAGATCAGTGTACGAGACTGATATTGATGCAATAATAACAAAAAACCGACAAATAAGGTCACCTTTGACCTCTAGAATCCAACCCATTCATGCTAAAATTAAAATGCAAGATTGAGACAAATATGATAAAACACATGAATTCAGTCTCTGATCCTGCCCACATACATATGCCTGTGCACGCAGTCACACGTGGATGTGTAGTAAGAAAAATTCTGCCAGTGAAACATTGACTTTTATGTGACAGGATGTATACCTGGCTTTTTTTCTGCCTCTGTGCATTGGGTTTTTCATATTTTTTTGGCAACACATGTAAATGTTTTTATTTAAAAAAGTCTAACTTCTATGCACAAGATGCAAAATTGCAGCAATCTATATTGAACTTTTTATTCTCAAATATTCATCCAAAAAAACTTTAGAAAAAAAATCCACATCATGAAAACAAAAGTTCTCATGCTGTGAAAAAACAGCCTCTTTCTCAAAATAAAAATCAAGAAATAATCAGATGGTCTGTCTGTCAGATATTTATACACCTCTGCTTATTAAAAAGCAGAAAAAAAACAAACATACATGACAACTCGACATCAACAACGAAGAGTACAATAAAAGTTAAAAGAAAAATGAATTGTTAAAATATTAAAAAAGCATAATAACATAATAAAAATGAAATCAGCACATTTTTGATGACCCACTTAAAAACAAATTTGTTAAAAGATGGACCTTGAATTTTGAACAGAAAAAAAACATACTATGTTTTTGCTAAAAGACATTTAGACATTGCCTTGACCAAGGAAGTTAAATGCTTTTGCTGTCATTTGTTAGTTAGCTAGTTTGTTAGACTGTGAACAAAACAACTAATACATAAACCAAACAAAAAAAACTCTTCTCTCACACACACCCCTCTCCCCTGGTGGGTGGCTGTTCATCCTCTTCAGCTCAGGTCCTCTACCAGAGGCCTGGGAGCTTGAGGGTCCTGCAGTATCTTAGCTGTTCCTAGGACTACACTCTTCTGGAGTGAGATGTCTGATGTTTCTCCAGGGATCTGTTGGAGCCACTTCTCCAGTGTGGGGGTCACTGCACCAAGTGCCCCGATGACCACAGGCACCACTGTTGCCTTCACCTTCAGGATTTCTCCAGCTCCTCTTTGAGCCCTTGGTATTTCTCCAGTTTCTCATGTTCCTTTTTCTTGATGTTGCTATCACTTGGGATGGCTACATCCATCACACGGCTCTCCTCTGCTGCTTATCTATGATCACAATGTCCGGTTGGTTGGCCATTACCATTTTGTCGGTCTGTATCTGGAAGTCCCACAGGATCTTGGCTCGGTCATTCTCCATCACCTTGGGAGGTGCTTCCCATTTTGACCTCGGGGTCTCCAGTTTGTACTCTGCACAGATGTTCCTGTACACTATACCGGCTACTTGGTTATGGCGTTCCATGTATGCTTTTCCTGCCAGCATCTTACACCCTGCTATTAGGTGCTGAACTGTTTCAGGGCCCTCTTTACATAGCCTGCACCTGGGATCTTGCCTGGTGTGGTAGATCTGGACCTCTATTGCTCTGGTGCTCAAGGCCTGTTCTTGTGCCGCCATGATTAGTGCCTCTGTGCTATCCTTCAGTCCAGCCCTCTCCAGCCATTGGTAGGATTTGTTCATATCAGCCACTTCAGTTATCTGTCGGTGGTACGTCCCATGCAGGGGTTTGTCCTCCCATGTTGGTCCCTCTGGTTCCTCCTTCCCTGTCAGTTTCCATTGTCTGAGACACTCACTACAGCACTTCATCTCTTGGGGCCATCTTCCTGACATAGCACATATACGTATATATATATATATATATATATATATATATATATATATATATATATATATATATATATATATATATATATATATATATATATATATAGATATAGATATATATATAGATATAGATATATATATAGATATATATACATATATACATATATATATATATATATATATATATATATATATATATATATGTGTGTGTGTGTGTGTGTGTGTGTGTGTGTGTGTGTGTGTGTGTGTGTGTGTGTGTGTGTGTGTATTAGGCGAGATTTTAAGACATGTTGGTCATGGCTCAAAGATTGGATTTTAGTGGTGAGATGTGGATCCAGGAACTTTTAAAATGATTTACTAACATTGCAAGATCAGTCACTTTTCCTGATTTTGCATATAACTCGAAAAATTCTCAACAGATGTTGATGATATTTTCAGAGAATTGTGGAAATACTTTGGTGGAGGTTTGTGGACTCACAGATCTTCCAGTTATTGTTCAGTGTTAAAAAAAATAGGCCAAGTACAAAAGTTCCAATAGCAGCTGTCTCAAAGGGGCTATGGCAGAATAACACAAACTTTTATTAAAAGTTATATTGACTCTTTTTGGTGCTTGTGTACAAAAAACAAGGACAGTATTCATTTCAAATTACTTAACAAAGCTGCAACCACGGATCAGCCAGCCATGCATATAGATTTATCAATTCTTATTTATGAGGTTTATGCATTTAACAATAGAGTTCATAAGTTTTCAGAGTTTGATGTTCACTGGTTTGCTGTATCAAACATTTTCTTTCTGAGTAAGATGTAAGCAGGGGACACTTACTTTTGTAAAATTGTACCTCTGCATGAAGTCTGTTGTTTGAAGATAACAGATAAGTGTGTTTATATTATTATTGAGTTTCTGAAATGCCAGTAGGATTTTGTGATACCGACTGCATGAAAACTCTGGCCCCTTGAAATTTGAAGAGGGGACTGATAATGCATTCCTGTCTGAAACTTGCACTTAAAAGATTTTATAAACACAGACAATGTCAAAGGGGACTGAAAAGAAGAGGACAGAAAATACCAGAAGAAGAAACAAAGTCACAATTATGCTCAACTGGTTGTTAGCTAAAACACGGGGGGACACAGAAAGGATCTGAAGCACAGAAAGTGTTTACTGCAACAGAAGTCTGAAAACATCAGGTTTATAAGTATATATATCAAAAATCTGTTGGTGAATCATACCTACATCTGCACTGACTCCAAAACAGTCTGTTTGAGGCATCAATTAGTTCAGTACAAAAGCACCTGAAAAGTCAAAGTCCTGCACACAGCAGTGAAAAAATCATCACCAGTGGGTCTAACTGCCATGCTGACACTGCCTACCAAAAGAAAATCACCACCTGGATTTAACTAAGCAAACAGGTAAGAGCCTCCTGTTGGATAATTACTGCATGGGTGATTATCTTTCAGCTGAAACAAGTTATTTAACTCCAGCTGATGAAATGAGCAGCTTCTTATTTCTTCAACAACCATGTCAAAGACACATCCTGTGGTCGTGGAAAAGATGTTAGTCTGTTTAAGAAGGGTCAAATCATTGGCATCAAGCAGAGAAAACATCTAAGGAGATTGAAGAAACTACTAAAACTGGGTTAAGAACTGTCCAACACATTATTAAAAACTGGAAGGATAGTGGGGAACCATCGTCTTCAAGGAAGAAATGTGGTCAGAATCAAATCCTGAATGATGGTGATCGGTGAATCACTTAAACGTTTGTCCAAATCAAATCAAAGAAAAACAACAGTAGAACTCAGGGGTGTGTTTAATAGTGAAAGTAAGAGCATTTCCACACACACAATGTGAAGGGAACTCAAGGAATTGGGACTGAACAGCTGTGTAGCCTTAAGAAAACCACTAATCAGTAAGGCTAAGCAGAAAAAAGGCTTCAGTTTGCTAGGGAGCATAAAGATTGGACTGTGGAGGACTGGAAGAAGGTCCTGTGGTCTGATGAGTCCAGATTGACCCTGTTCCAGAGTGATGGGAGCATCAGGGGAAGAAGAGAGGCAGGTGAAGTGATGCACCCATCATGCCTAGTGCCTACTGTCCAAGCCTGTGGGGGCAGTGCTGTGATCTGGGACAAATCTGTGACATTGGAGAAGCTTAAAGAAACAAGGACACAGAGAATGAGACCGTAAACAAAGCTAAAGGCGGGACAACAAAATATTAGAGTGTGTGACTTTCTTTTGGCGGGGCAGTGCATGTAGAAACTGTATTGTTTGGACTTGTTGACTATTTATAATTTCAACTGGTCCTTGAAATTTGTACCTTTAAAACATTTTAAATAATAGCGAGTTATGAACTTGTGTGCATGATATCCACAGTTTTTCTTAAGTTTCAACATCATTTTCAATCTGCCACGAGGCATTAAAGATGATTTAGTTCTATCTCTGCATTAACAGATCACCAATGCATTCTCATTCTTCACATCACAATAAAAATTATCGCACATCCCTACCATTTAGTAAATGCATTTATTGAGAGTTTTTACTGAGAAGAGTTGGAGGTGAATTAAGCTTTTTTCAGGTCCTGCATTTCTACATCTTCATTTTACATATCTGCATAGAATAGGCTGTTTTCTTCCTCTGAGCTGCACTAACAGGAACATTCATGGCAGCATCCTGTTGAAAACCTGATTACCCTTTATATTTGGTTTAGAGCTCAGCCTGACTCTTTTGAAGAACATCACAAAGGGGAGGGGGATGAGCTTTGGATAAGCAAGGGGTTGAACAATTTAGGGCAGGGCAACACTTTTTACAACAAAAAAGACACAGATAAAGAGACTTAAAACTGCATACAAAGGGAGGGTAAAAAGAGGAGTAAACCAGAAAAGAAGGGACAAAAGCTAAAGCCAAATTCACACATCAGTGGTAGCTGCTGGTCACCAGCATTTTAGGCCTGGACCACATGTATATGGATATTTCTTTGACCGGATATCTGTGTCCTCGTTTAAAAAAAAAAATCTCTGTCCACACCACAGAAATATCTCTGTCCATACGAAGAGGCTAAACTGAAAACGATCACCTCTGAAGCCTGCAATGCCATGCCTGGCCAATAAGTGGCAGTTTAGCAAAATGTGAAAACCATAGAAGAAGAACGTTATGAGCATTTAAGTCAAAAATAGGAATAAGAAGCAGTCAACGGAGTATGAAGATGATAATAATACTGCGTGCAGCAGACGCCAACATTGTGCCGCAGTGGAGTGCCTTCGATGCAACAACATTAGATTCATGTGTAGAGCTGTAATGAGGGCAAAAATTGCAAAGAACACAGAGATAGTGCTGTAAATGTCGGCCATTATTCTTGTTGTTGGCAACTGTTGCTACAGTGACTTGTTGCTAGGCGCTTGACGTCATTGCGTCCATAGACATAAGAAAGAGTAGATGCCTCATTGGCAGGCCGGGCACAAGACGTTCAGCCGCTCCATTCAGTGTAATGTATTTGCCAGGCACAATGAAGTGTCAGCACATATAATCAATCATAACTCCATGAAAACTGAATTTATTTTAAAAGTGTTTTTTTCTGCACATGTCATGCATGTAGGTATGATATAAGACACATGGTTCAGCCTAACTTTAGAGAGCGTGATGGTAACAGAACTACAAACACGTGTATATATATATATATATATATATATATATATATATATATATATATATATATATATATATATATATATATATATATATATATATATATATATATATATAGCCTATACATAGCTAGATAAATACAGAATTTCCTTTTTTCTAATGTATGACTTCTACCTACTTCTATTGCGTAATATCTTACAGATATTATATATGAATATAAAGTATTCATCTATTGTCCTATATTTGGGAAATGGTAAATGGACTTAAGCTTATATAGCGCTTTTCTAGTCTTTGACTACTCAAAGCTGCTTTACACCGCAGGTCACACCTACCCATTCATACCCATTCATACCCATTCACACCCATTCCCACTCACATTCACTCACTGATGGTTCAGAGTTTCTATGTTAGTTATTCATCAGTATCTCTAACACATTCACGCCCTTTCATGCCCATTTACACACCACTGACGCAGCAGTGGGAGCAACTTGGGGTTAAGTGTCTTGCCCAAGGACACATCGCCATGTGTCGCCCGGAGCTGGGCTTGAACCTGCAACCTCCAGATCACTGACCAAGCGCACTATCCAACTGCGCCACCGACGCCCATGTATGACATATTTCCATTTATTGTTTATTTATTTTTCAACTTATTAAAATTGAGAAGTACACATTCCGCTTCCTCTGTTTCATGAATTAGCATTTATATGAGTGTACATTTAAGTGTATGTGTGAGAGAGAGCTACTCTTTCATATGTGTATATATCTATATATATATATATATATATATATATATATATATATATATATATATATATATATATATATATATATATATATGTATATATATGTATATACACAACTGTCATGCAGATATGCCACACATCAGAAAGTGTAAATAGTAAACGTGTATTACCGTCGAGCCAACGAAAATACGTCGAACCATGTGTCCTATCATACCTACATGTATGACATGTACAGAAAAAAAAAAGTTAAAATCAGTTTAGTATTCATGGAATTATGATGGATTAAATGCGCTGACACTTCATTGTGCCAGGCAAATACATTACACTGAATGGAGTGGCAGACCAAGATGGCGGCCCGACAGCTCGCCAGCGCCAATAGGTCGTAGCGGTCGATGCAGCGTCTACTCTTTATTCTGTAACGTGCTAAACGGATCCACTCAACCAGATATTTTTTTATTTATTCACTTTTTTATCCGTTTGTAAAATCTCTGTTTATGTGCGTGAAATCGCCGTCTTCGTGTGGTTGAGAGGCACAAAAGGACAGAAATATGTGCGTTTCGGAATATATCCATATACGTGTGGTCCAGGCCTAAAAACATCCAAATATTATTATAGATGGATTTTAAACCTTTGCCAGTGTAGGGGTAATACTGCTCACTCTACCAAGCTTAAGTTCTGTGTCTCCAAACCTAAACTCCCCTCTCTGTAACACTGAAGGCAGCAGGAATGGTTTTATTTGTCCAAACAGCTGTGATTATTAATACTCAGTCTTCTTCTGCAGCCTTTATGTGCTGCCGCGGTGTTTGTGTCGCTTGTCACAACATCTGGGCCTCGTCTTATCTTTGTAATATCTGCCTTCACAAAACCCAAACAGCGTCTATCACGGTCTCACCGGCGCAGCAATCAATTCACTGTCAGCTCCAGCTTTTCCAATTTGGCTAGGAGCTCTAAAGGATGGGCACAGTGACAAATGGACTATCAAGAGCCACATGGACGGATGAGGACAGAAGTAATGCCCGCCTGAGAACAAGGCTGGAGCTGCAGGAAAATAAGATCACCAAAAAAGAGTTTCAAAGGAAAACATTTATGCTGTGCTTTTCAATATTTGAAGTTTTTCAAATATTTGCTCTAATTTGTTGTGTTTAAAAGTTTTTGAAAAGTTCAGGCTGAATTAATGACAAAGTGGAAAAACAAATGATATCAATAATCGGCTAATTCCATCTAAAAACAACATAACTAAAAATGCTACAAAGACGAGATAATAATTCTAATAAAAACAAAAGCTATTAGCTGATCCCCACAGTATTATATTTGCCCTTTCATAAATCCTTTATAAATGACACGACTGCTGCTTTTGAATATTTTCCAATTCTTTAGGAAAAAAAGAAAACTAGTGTGTTTATCTTTGAAAAGATGATCATACAGTATTTGACTTTTTATTCCTCAAATGTTGATTGGTTTTAATTCATGGCAAGAAAGTCATGAAACAAAAAGTTATCAACTTAACATGTTTATAAAGAAAGAAAATGCTGTAGATTCTGATTAAAAAATGTTGTGAGATTTAAATTTATGAAATAATTCATAGCTTCTGTTTAAGTGACAGACTGAAACAGACTACAAAGTTGTTAAACAAGAATCACAAAACTCCCCTCCCCTCCTTACAACCATATAATTGAACATTAATAATAATAATAAAACATTTTATTTAAGGTGCCTTTCATGATCGTCAAGGTCACCCTTACAAATATAAAAAGTGCATAAAAACAAACAAAACAATACAACAGACGGTGAAAATATCCTGTAAAACAATAATTTAATCCCAAATAATAGCTGTTTCTTGATGAGTAAACCTGCTGAATTGGAGTTTGGATCATGTTTAATGCTGAGGTGAAACTACAGAATTTAAACATAATAAAAATAGCCTCCAGGATTTTGTAGGACTTTTCAGCCAAAACTGATATTGTGACAAGTTTTTGATAAAGTTGAGTCAAAGATGCAGTGTTTGAGATTTTATTTAATCACACTAAAACAGAAGAGTTATCAGGATGAGGCAATGAAACAGAAAAGGATGGTTACCAGCCGAACAACTAAAGACTCTTATTATCTTATGACTCTTATCTCCACTCTTGGAGGGTTTGATAATGGACAGAAAATAGACAACAGGACAAACAATGAAACAGACAGAACTTTTAACTTGATAATCATCTAAATAAATCCGTACAGATGGTCTGATGTGAGCTAGGATAGTGCAAAGAGCAGACTATAACTTTAAAAATGAAATAAAGTCTTTAAATTAACTTCAAAAACATCATCAATCACATCAGAGTTTCACATCTAATTTGCTTTTTTCAGACTCCCTATAAAACTTAAAGGTGATTATTTGAATTCTGAAACTCATGAAATCATAAAAACTTAATTTGTATTTACTAAATGTAAATCAATTACTTATCCTGTTTAATCACTCATATTGTGATTTTCACCATAAATGTTAGTCCTACCTTTATTTCATCTAAACATTTAGATTCCTTGACCATGAAAACATACCTTTAGCAATGGGATTCATAACGATATCTATTTTAGTTCAGTAGTTTCACATTTTTTGTCATGGTGGATCCAGACAGTGATCCAGATCACTCCCTAAATCTAATCATTTGTTCCTTGTCCCAATGCGGACATTTCCTGAAAATTTCATAGAAATCCGTCCATAACTTTTTAAGTTATGTTGCTAACAGAGAAACAAATAAACTAATGAACACAGAAATTAACAGACAACGGCATATACATAACCTAGAGGTGATAATAAAGTCTGTCTGATTTGAGTTCAGGGGGAAATAAAACATGTTCAAGGTCTTTAACAGAAAAAAAACTTATATTCAGGGCTGATCATACCAGCACCATTGTGCTTGTTAATTACTTTTATTTTAATCTTTTACAGATGCCAGTTGAATAAATAATATAACTGTTCATGACACAGTGAAAAAAGTCTAAGTGTCCCATTTATACTGCAGAAAAACGAAATGATCAACAAACTAAATAAACAACAAACAAATGTTTTATCAGTCTGAAGGTTGTTCTGTATGTTCATGAGTTTAAAGTCAGGTCAAACAATGTTTATGTTCATTTTATTTTGTGTATTTGTTCAGAAACAATAGTTGATTTTTATCAATTGTCATCACAAACGCTCATATTTTCACTTTTTTTCACCTTATTTTACACTTTCAGTCCTCTGCTTTAATCCGGTGTTTCTCACATATGTCTCTGCCTAATACTTCTAACTTTTATTGGCTAAAAACCCTTTTTTTTGTTCTAAATGTGTCATACTGAACGCTGACCTTTGCCAAGAAATTCAAGCCCGTTAATATGTGGCAGGAATCTCTTCATCTTTTCTGTTGGTGTCAAATAAAACTTCACGTCAGACATCGATCCATGCTGAGAACATGTTTCCAGCCAGCTAAATATAATGTGCTGCCAATATATTGAGTGTTCTGGTCAAACAGACAAAAACTGTCATTTCCTTTAAATAACATGGATCAAAACGCTGCAGGGTGTTTTCACCTTTAGTCTGTACAAGATCGGTGTATTAGAAAACAGTTGACATTGAGAAACAACATCCACCCCACACGGTGCTCAAGTAAAACCCTCACCATCCTGAAAAACTATCTCAACTCTACTTTAGCTCCTCTTCACTTTATAAACACCATGGGTGGACTACATTTCCCCTCAAGGAAGCTAAATCATTACCATTCAGACAACTCTTTTAGGACAGTGATTTATGATAACGTTCTGTTTGCACATTTAAGAGACAGAATTATGCTTGTTATAAACTCAAATGCATTTCTCTTGATTTCTGGTTGAGATCAAAAGAGCTCCAGCAAAACAGAGGCGGGCCTGGCCTCCCAGACGTCAAGGCACACAATTTATCCTTTGAAATGTCCAGGTTAGTTAAGCACTGGATTAAAACAGACTCTGATTTAGGCCCCATCCACACAAAGACAAAACGCTTAACAGTTTCCAAAATGATCGTCATAAAGACGAAGGCGTCTCAGAAAATGTGTGCGTCTACATGAATGCACTCGATAGGCAGGAAAACGCTGTAAAACATATGCCAGACCTCTAGGGGCGCTGTAACAATATGACGGAAACAAGTGGAAACAGATGAAAACACAGTGGGCATCTGCACTTGCAGCAAAAGTTGTAAACAGAGATTGTGATAAAGTGATCATAAAGTGCTGTAATGTGTCCTCGATAGTTGTTTGTTCTACTCGGTGGTGATTGAGAAGAAGGAGATTTTGCTGCAACAGGGATAGTAGGGTCACTAGCTTCATCAGCACATATGCTACACGAACACCGCCATTGTCGTTGCCGCGTTTGGCGCATGCGTGTCAATGAAGATATGAAACCATGACGTAAGCGTTGCGGAGAGCCAGTAATCACGGAGCTGCGTATACTGCATTTCAAAATCTTTCCACTCTGGAACCTGGTTTCAAAAATGATCATTTACAGACCCCCAAAACGCCGTCTTCGTATGGACGATATGCAGATTTGACAAAAAACGTATGCATGTAGACCTCGGTTTGGCTTCATGTGGATGGGGCCTAAGACTGGACAACTATTGAGAGGTACAGTATATTGCAGCACCATATCACAGTTCTATCCCGACAGGTAGAGAATAAGAACCCAAACCCAGTAATGTCATACTCACAGCACGTTTGGACATCAGTACATAAAACTTGTAAAATATCACATCTTGATCAGTTATACTCTTCACTCTGGAACAATCCTAAAATAAGAATTGGGAAAATAACAGTGGACTGGAGAGACTGGCAACATGGTGGGATAAACACTATTAGTGACTTGTGTGATAAAGGGATTTTTATGTCCTATAAGGATCTTCAAGAGACATATGGAGTAGAAAGTGAAACAAACTTTTGGACGTATTTACAAATAAGGCATTGCGTAGGCAATATGTCAAAGGGACTGTGAGGAGTTTCTAAGTAATTACAAAAAAGTCTCACTTTTAGATATATGCCTGATGGAAATACACACTTTAAGATGAGTTTTATAGCATCAAAATAGGTTATCTATAAATGCTATTCCTTAGCTTCACGGTCGGGTCGGACAGGGCTGGACTGGCCTGGATACTCAACTTCAGGAACAAGACAATTAAAACTAGAGCAAATTTATATTATTCAGACACGTCTTAGAGCACCGGGCTGTAAGTAGCCATATATAGCCGGGTACAAAACTACAATACTAAGTTTTCCAAAAATTGCTTGTTGTCACACATCAAAAACTACCGCTACGTAACTAGAAAGAGATACATTACCTCGTGGCTTTGCATCCTGTAAGTTGTTGAAAAAAGAAGTTGTAAAGCAATGCAGAGTTCTGAGGAAGGTCTGAGCTGCATTCATTAGCATCACAACAAACACATGCTTTGGCTTGGGTCACGTCTTTTGGTGCGTTCAAGTTGTAGTCAGAAGTAGGAATTTCCGAGTTCCGAGTAGGAAACTGCAACTGGAATGTCCCCCGAAGTCTGAATTTCCTACTGGGAACTCGGTGAAACCTCGCCACCCCCGAGTTGACAATGGAAGATGGATGCCCCCAGTGTGAACAGTTATTTAGCTCCTGTAATAATCCATTTATTTGCACTTCTGACTGGGCTGTGTCGCTCTAGATCAGCTCCATACATAGTATTGTTAGACTTATATTTACAAAAATGCTGCCATAGTGATAATCACATTCTTCATGTGATATTTGTGAACAACAACGCAGGGCGTGCTAACAACAGCTAACAATAGCCTGGTAGATCGGCATGTTTTTTTACGACTTCAACTGGAACGCTGATAAGTTGGAGATGATGTCACTCCCAGCTCCGAGGTTACTGGAACGCAGCATTACGACAGTCGCCGCACGTGCTTTAAAGCAAAGAAATATCAGCTTTTCACCCGGCCACTCCTGATTTAAAACTCTCCTGGGCACCTCCACACCTTTGCTGCACACCAAGACATTTTGCCCAAGGATGTGCCCTTTTATTTATTTTGTCTTGAAATAACCAAATCAACGAATGATTTGACTTTTCTTCACAGTAAATGTGTGAACTCCGTTGTGTCACCCTGATTATTCAGTTTATCTTCATAAAGGTGAAACTTTTTCAGATAATCAAGCAGAGCAGAATTTAAAGTTCACAAAAACTTGACTGCACATTCTGTATTTTCATCCTTGCTTGAAATGTGATAAAAAAGCCTGATGGTTTTGGCTCCAAGGTTTACAAACAGCATGTTTATTGAGCTCAGCTGTCACTATCTCCACAGTTCATTTAGCTCTAAGAGGAGGTTATCATCCTGCTATACACAGAAGCAATTATTCACCCTAATTGAATGGTATTACACTACAGCAGGCTCCAATTTGTACAGAAAATGCACCTGGGCAGAGAGTTTGCATGGCGGTTTAATAAAGCCTGAACAAACCTGCACTGATAGGCCTGCCTAATAAAGCAGTGTGTATTTAATAACAGATATCATGAGAATAAAGGAAAGCAGAGGACAACGTGAGGCCTGAGGAGGAAATTAAAGCAGATATGAGGTGTGCTTCATCCTGTACTCCTTTGTATTATGGGATGTGTGATCCTCATTTTAACTCGGTGATTGTGTTTTCTGTAATGATCATTCAAAACGACTGATGAAATTGTTTGCTATTTGTTATGTGATCCCGCTCCATGCAACGACAATTAACAGCTGAGATGCACCCAGCGGCGCCGCTGAATTTATTCATGAGCTGTCAGGGTGCCTGATTTGTTAAAACGTAAACATTTTAACTACTTGCTTTTGTTTGTTTTTGCCTCTCATCCCCCAAAGAAAAGTTGGTGTAGATGTAATAGAAACCAGAGAAGGATGTCACCCATTAAAATTTAGTGAATTATTTATTAACAGTGGAGCAAAGTGAGTGTTTGGGACTTCAATTACATCCAACGTGCACAGAGGAGGAGGACGGGGGGGGCACAGCGAGAGAAGAAACAAAGAGAATAAACATGAAGAAGTAAATATGAGGAGGAGTGAGTGGGAGGGAAGAGCAACAGGAGTAAAGAGAGTGAAGACAGGGCTTCAATATTGAATTAAACAAATCTGTGTAAGCCCTGATTATGGTGCTTTATTTATCTGCACAGAGGGAAACAACTGAATAATTAATAAGAGCATAAATGTGAGGGGGGTTGTGATTCATATTCCAACTTCTTTTATTATAGAAATATTCTTGAAATAAGAGTTTAACTTTATTTTAAGTAAACAGAACCTCCTGTATTTCAAGCCCTTATGACATCCAATGTACGGTGTACATTTTAGGACATCCTCAGTTTCAGAAAAACCTCTGTCGGATAATACGGCTTCAGGATGCAAAATAAAAGTCATCAGACAAAATGGTGTCAAATTAAACAGCCTCAACCAAAACGACGTCAGATAAAACGGCCTCAAAATGAAAGCCATCAGACAAAAAACTGGAAAAACAGACTCAAATAAGACAGCCTCACACATGTGAAAATCGCGAAAATATTTGTGAATCCCAAAAACACATGAGAAAATTATGTGTATATTTGTGGATCTGCAAAACTCATGTGAAATTCATGGATATTTGTCTGCATATTAATGAGATAAATCAATCCAAATATGTGTGTGCATTTCTTGGAAACTTATATTTGTCTCAAAAATGAATGCAGGTGTCAGCTGATCCACAAACGCACTTCCAACAGTTCACAAGCAGAACTAAAGATTTACAAATGATAAGTCATGATAAATACACTCACAAAATTTGAAAACACATTTGAAAACCGAATATATATTTGTGAATCAGAAAAACACATGTGAAAATCATGGATATATTTGTGTGCATTAGTTTGAGACAAATCTCTCCCCATATCTTCCTGTCTGTCCTTGAGCAGATGTATCTACTCTCCTGGAATGTTTTGCTAACAGAGGCTGTGTCCGAAATGGAATACATACGTCCTATTCATACTAAGTGTGATGTCAAAATGAGTATGTAGTGTGTTCACATTAGATAGTATGAAAAGATTGAGTGTGTGAGAAATACCCGGATGTATACTATATCGGAAAACATTTTAAGTATGCGAGGTGGGCATACTAGTCACACTCAAACACCCCATAATGCATTGTGCCATGCATTAAGACCGACTAAACCGCACGGTATTCAGCTAATAATCAGCCACCAGCAAACTTCACGTTTTCAAAATAAAAGCATCTTTTATTATCTCCTTTTAGTTCATTAACGCTTTTGTAAATGGGCTCTTGTTTTGGAGCCGACCGGAAGTTCCTTCGATAGCATAATGGCGCGCATAACGGAATGTCCGAAATGCCAAAATGAAATTTGTATCTGTGCATTTTATGGCTCAAATGACCACATTTTGGTATTCTACATGGTGACTTTCTTGCCTAAAATGCTCTCTGAACTTTCAAATGTGGCGAATCAACAGAGATATTTGATAGCCTGGTGTGCTTCTGATTTTTGTCGCCGAAGGTTTGAAATGCATCATGGGAAACTTAGTAGTATACTACAGTGTGAACAGTTTGCATTCTAATCATACTAGTAGTATGTAGTATACAGTATATACACATTCGGTATGTAGTACGTTAGTATGCCATTTCGGACACAGCCAGAGGCTCGATCTCCCCTCCACTCCCTCATCCTGTGAACTTTGCTCTGGATCAGAAACTCTCTTTCTCAAGGCCGTACAGTCATCTTCTCAAACAATAGAGACTTTGTGAGGTTTAAGCTAGGACAAGGTCACTGGACTCCTTTTTCGAATCAACGTCCCTGCTGGCTCCCCCTCCCCCCCATGTGCTCGTCTCTGTGTTAGTTGTCTCGTGTGTTGAGGTGTTTTTTTTCCAATCCCACACTGTGCTCCTCTGATAGATGCCTAGTTTGGAATTGTTAGTTTACTCCTCCCTTTCCTATTGTTTCTCTGCTGTAAGCACTTTGAGTTACATATGTTGTAGGAAAAGTGCTATATAAATAAACTTGCCTTGAAGTTACAAGCAGACAACCTCCAGGTGCCACTTCTGGTTTATTTTCCAGTCAATGAGGGCATTCATTTAAAATTTTGTTGTATTTTTAGACCCTGTATTAGTAGACTGTTCTGGTCACTGTGGCCTAAAAGAAGTGAACTCAGATATTTTAGGCCTGAAATGACACTAACACCCTCAGTGGGTATGAGCTGCAGTGTGTACTTGTGTGTAATCAGACAATCCTCTGGTCCTGTGTGTATTTGCCCATTTTCTGTTCATTATGTGGCTTCATTCTCACAGGCTGAGTGACAGGGAACCGGTGTCACTCTTTTTGATAAATGGCTCATAATAGCCTCTTACTGCTCAAGAGTGGCTCGTCTGCAGCACTCTGCCTCTGGGATCTGCACCGACGCCGGGGAAAAGATGATCAGAGAGAGACAGAAAGTGGCTGACTGGCAGGGAGGAGTGAAGGTGTGGGAAGAAAATCAGCGGTTGTCAAAAAGGCCCCAGAGATTTGGATGACGTAAAGAGTTAGAGGAATTGCCTCACCTCTCCGACTGCAGAGGAGATAAATCTGTGGTCAGCAGATATACAACTTTAATTTGTGCTACAGGCCTAAACTTACCACAAAATCTGTGGTTTGCTCATAACTGCACGCTGTTCGCATGAGCAGAGCAGTCAAGTTTATGGATGTGATGCAAGTTATCAAATGTCTGGGGTTGGGTGAAATTGGAGGGGGAAAGAAATTACTAAAAGAGTTTACTGAATCAGTGGGACAACAAGCAATTAGACGGTCAAGGGTTCAAGCCCAGGTCAGCATACCTCATGGGCAAAGCAAGTTACAATGTCAAGTCATAGTCACACATTCCTGTTTGTCATGGTGATTGTGCACGATGGTCATAATCCTGATGAAACATGCTTTGGTCGTGGTGCATGCGCTACTTTATCTGGATCACATCTGCAATCACCTATATGACATAGACAAATTAAACTAGAAAAGCACTTGCAGACCTCACCCATATTGTGATTTTCACCATAAATATTAAAAAACCTTTATTTCATCTAAATATTTAGATTCCTTGACCATGAAAACATACCATTAGCAATTTGATTCATAATTATATCTATTTTAGTTCAGTAGTTATTCACAAAAATCACATTTTTTGTCATGGCGGATCCAGACGGTGATCCGGATCAACACCAAAATCGAATCAGTTCTTCCTTTTCCCATGCTGAACATTTCCTGAAAATTTCATCAAAATCCATCCATAACTTTTTGAGTTATTTTGTTCACAGACAGACAAACTCTCCTGAAAACATGACCTCCTTGGCGGAGGTAAAAATATGTCACCTTGTAACTGTTGTAAATGATGCCCTGTTAACGATCCTTTTTGGTTTTCACCGGCTCTCGTCGCTTCGTGAAGTCACGAAGCATTCCCGTGGCTCCTTTACAAGAACACATTGATGTAAGTACTGCATGGCGTATAAGAAAACAGCTGGAAAATCTGTTAACCTTAAATGAGATACTGTTATATTATTATATACTGTATCACCTTGTTTTTATACCATTCCTCGGTTGCACTTTGCACATGAATTCACTTTAAGTATATGTTTGTCACTTTTGACTGTATGTTTTTTATTCAAATAAATTTAATAATTCTGTTTACAAATGCCTCCTCATGACCGCATATCTTTGTATTAAAGAAAAAAACACTTCTTGGTAACTTTTCATCGTGCTACTAAAAATATTTGTGTGCTACTAGATTTTTCAACTTGGTAGCACCTGTGCTACTTGGGAAAGTGCTAAGTGTCAAGCCCTGCCTCAAAGCGCTGTAGAAGTGTCAAACCAGCCTTGCCAATCGTGTACAGTCGTGCACATTTACCATGAGACTTTAGAATTTAATACAGCAGATACTTTTGGTCTTAAAGGTGTAGTCAGCGATCTTCTAATCTTCTAATCTAGACTATTTGTCAAATTCACCGTATTTCTCCTCTCCATCCACAAGATGTCCCCACTGACAGCATGTTGAAAAAAAAGTCCAGTTTCAATACACAGCCTTGGCTCTGAATTTCGAATACTGTGGCTCGGGCCAAGTTACCAAAACAGGGTACACCCCCCCACATCCAGGGGGCGATCATACTCATGCACAGATCAGACAGAGGGGGGAGGGGGAGTCGTAGGTTGCGTAGCGTACGCAGTTAGCGTAAGAGAGAGATACAATAGGTGCAGTAGCAATGGCTGAAAAACAGCCCAAAAGAAAAAGGTCAGAGGAGTGAAAAGTGAAAAAGAAGGGCTATGACCATGAAAGAGCGAAGACCCGGGTCAACATTGGTGTTGCTTTCCGACGGTGGAGGGAACTCCACCAATTGAAGACCTGAAAACGGACGCGGATGTCGCCGTCTGTCTGCTGGATAGGTTAGCAACATTAGCTTTGTGGTGCTTCACATAACAGTAACAGCCGTCGGGCATTCATCTTATTGTCTAATCTGACAGAATGTACTGTTGTTGTGATGTTATCAGTAATGACAGTTGAGTTGTCTGACAAGTCAGGGTTACCTTAGCTACGTTGGTCAGCTACGCAGTTTCTACGGCCGTTTCCATGACGATGCACATCCATCAGCTTTCGGGGGTGGGGCCAGGGGTGAGGTATGAATGGAGAGGCGGGTCTAAATTTGTTTATAAACAACCTCTCCACTTGTTTTCTCCCACATCGCTGACTACACATTAAAGTTATTGGCATCCAACGAAAGCTTGATAGTGCAAAGTGCCAAAGGGTCCACCTGGGAGTTGAACCCCTGAACTACAATAATAATGTGAAAAAGCAGAATCACTTAATTATTTTAAATATGGTATCTGTGAAGTACATAAGTACACCAGTTCAATACTTGGGTTGGCCTTAGGGAGCAGCTTCTTGGCAAACAAAAACAGGCAGTTCTGACAATCATTTACATATGAAATAAGAGTTTAAACACACAGTGACATTCTCCCTCATTATTAGAGTGAAATAGAAACAAGTATTTACATTAGAAAGATAACTCATGATCATAAATGCAGATGTTTCCATTGTCAGTGTCAGGGTTCATGTTCACATCTACAGTTTGATAGGTCAGAAAAATACATCTCCATTTAGCCTGCAGCAATCTCTATGTTTCCTACATTTATGAACTAATGAATCCAAAAGGCTGTCTTGTTGAATAAGTCCAGAATATCATAAAATTCATGGATATTTGAACTGAGGAGCATAAAGCTGAAGTGCAGAGAGACTGACTGCAGATCTAGCCTCTGTACTTCACCGCCTGAGGACATAAATGTCTTAACAAGGACGTAAATATCAAAGTTCTGTAAAGACCTCTGAGCAGCGGCTCTGAAAGACATTTTGTTGGGCCAATAAGAGCGCATTAGAGCTCCGCTGCTGATATGTTTTTATAAAGTTGGGTCATAACTTTGCTTGCACAGTAAATGTCTCTGCTTGTTGAGTGTGATTCACTTTGCAGGGGCGGCCTGCTGAACCAACATCTCTCCACTCAGCTCCCCGCTGTTTTTTATAATAGTCAGACCACTTAGAGGACTTATAAAGGACTGAAGCCATTTTTTTTTTTTCAGAAATGTGCAAGCCTTGCCTCCGCTATACCAGGCAATAAAAGTCACTTTCTGGCACCCATGACTGCAAGGCTAAGAGAAAGGGCAGAGTAATGAGAAAAGTGTTCCAATCACAGAGACGAAGCAATCTGCCAACGTCTGCGTCTCAACAGGTGATGTCAGCGCGTCCCAGACATCCAAACAATTCATGCTCCAAAATATGACATGATTGCTCCCACCCACGACTTGATAAAGCTTTTATTTCTGCTGATGTTCTTTAGTCCCTGAAGTATTTCACAGCCATTTAGTGAAGGTGACTCTCAGGTAACACACAACAGTGTATGCAAGCAAATGCTGCCACACACTGCAAAGTACTGTCTGCAGGACTGTTGGAGCAACATCCACCGTCTAGTCCAGGGGTCGGCAGGTAAGTTTGGCCTTGGGCCAAAATTTTTCAGAGCAACTGAATGGTGGGCCAGAACGTCACATCAATCAGAAACATGTTTTCTTTTTCTCTCTCTCTCTTTTTAAAAATCCCTTTTCCCTTATCTATAGGCTACTTTTGTATGGTGTGTGAATACAAAATGTAGGCTAATTTAAGAAATTAATTTGTTTTAAATAAGTAGCTTTATTTATCAGACTATTAGTGTGTTATTACTGCTTTAGCTCCACTGTGTCTGCCTTATAAAACTGCTTATAATAGTAACTTGGTGATAATAAAGCTGCTGTCTTTAATCAGCAACTTGACTGTCTTTTAAATCATCATCAATGTGCCATAGCCAACTAGATTTTTTCCTCCACGCATTTAATGACAATGTCAGTAATTTCCATTTTGACAATAACCACTTCTTTGAGATTTATAAAAAAAGATTTTCAGGATGATTGGGCTATGATTGTCGTTTTTTGTCATAGCAGCTAAATAATTTTACTTTTTTTAAATAGTCCTTTTCAGGGACGTGCTGGGGCTGAAAATCAGCCCAGGATTTTTTTGGACCAGACCGGCCGAATGTCGTTCATCAGAGCGGGGGGTGATAGTGGTGCTGATTGATATTTTCAGCCTCCCCCAGTTGGACGAACACAAGCCACTGCGCTGCGGCCGCCGGCCGACTAATTTTGTCAGCTGCGCGGCTGTGATGTTCGCCATCGGGGTGGCTTGTTTTTGTCAGACTGGGGGCAGCTGCTGATTGATATTTTCAGTGGTTCGCGCTGCATTTGCTGACCATCTAGGTATGCCGGCCATTCGGGAGCTTTCCCGGTTTCCCCGATGGCCGGCGTGTCCCTGCCCCTTTTAAATCAGATTTGCAATTTCATCCAGTGGGCCAGATATTAATGGAGACGGGCCAGTTTTGGCCCGTGGGCCATTAGTTGCCGACCGCTGGTCTAGTCCGTGTGCTTTTTTTCACGTAGGTCCTTCATTAAAGAAAAATAACTGCATTTCTGGTTTGATAGCTTTCAAATAAAAAGCAAGGGTGAGATATTCAAGCTTCTTAGAAGTCACAGTGAAGAGAGTGAGCCATCCTGGAGTAAAAACTGGCGTACCTGTAAGCCTACAAAGTGCCAGTTGTAGACAGTAAAAAAGACAAATCTACTAAAATACAAAACTTAAGAACATTTTTGGAGGATTTAAACTTTATTCCACGGTGGCCGAGACGGGTAAAACGCGCTGACACACGAAAACAGCTGCAAGTCGAGAAGAGCGGCCGAGAAGGGTCAAAAACGTGGCATAGAGTCAAATGCAAACACAAATTAAACGCGTTGCAAGAAGAATGCGGTGCAAAGCAAAAGCATCCTCACCAAACATGCATTTAGGGGAGCAATGCAAATAACCAAACTCACTAACAAGTGTAAACAAGGTACAAAAACACAAACACGATGCAAATAAACAAACTCACTAAAAAGTGTAAAAGAGGTACAAAAAGACGAACGCCATGAAAGAACAAAAGCAAATGCCTCCTCACCAAACGCTCTACGATTAGGGAAACCACGCCAAGCACAAAACGAAATCTGAAAGCAAAACCAAAAACCAAAACAGCTGCATGACAACTCGCTTCAAAGTTTGCCAAACCTGAAGGGGGCGCTGTCAGCCTCAGATCCAGTCTATGGAGGAAAGTTACGCAGGTGTTGTGCCAAAAGTTGATTTTTGCTAGAAACTGACTTAATATAACACAGAAGAGTGACATTCGCAAAATTTGACTCCAACCAGTGCTTTTTACCCCTTAAAAATGAGTACAGGGACATTACAGTGTAAAGATCAGCTTCATTTGCTTGCCCAAAACTGATTCATGCCTCTGGTATGTACATAGATGGATATTTAGCCCCAAAACGACTTATTATAACACAGCAGAGTCATATCTACAAGATTTGACTGCAACCAGTACTTTTTACCCCTTAAAGGGACAGTACAAAGTAAAAAACAGCTTTTTTGCTTGTACACACATTACACTTTTTGGTGAGTTCATTTATTTGCATTGTTTAATTTGTGTTTGCGTTTGACTCTATGCCGTAAAGTAAAGGTCACTTTTTATGAGTAGTTCACCACATTAGAGACAAAAGTTCCCTTTTATCCCAAGACATTTCCATAAATGTAGTCAATACTTGTAGGTTTGAATTAGCTGATGTGTCCAAGAGCTTGAAGCTCTGCCAAGGCATTTCCAACATTGTTGGAACAATTATCATGAAAAAAGGGAAAATTGCTCTATGTTCCAAGGGTTAAAAGCCGTAAAAATAATTCCAGGATCCAATTTCAGATTCAGATCACCTGCAAAATCTAATCAGTGCTCTCTTCTGCCATGACAAACATTCTCTCAAAATGTCATCAAAATCCCTCAAAAACATATTTAATTATGTCAGAACAATGACATCAAATCTAAAACCTAAAAAGAGCGCAAACCTCCACTGAGGTAGCTCACATATTGCTGTTACATCTATAACCAATAGTTCCATGATAAAGTTACCATCATAATATGAAACCCACACCTATCACTCAGAGTCATGCTGACATTATTACCTCTGCCAAGGAGGTTATGTTTTTGGGAGAGTTTGTCCGTCCGTCCGTCTGTCCTTCTGTCCGTCTGTCCGTCTGTCCATCCGTCCGTCTGTGAACAAAATAACTCAAAAGTAATGGACGGATTTGGATGAAATTTTCAGGAAATGTTCAGCATGGGAAAAGGAAGAACTGATTCGATTTTGGTGTTGATCTGGAGCAGCGTCTGGCCGCCATGGCAATAAATGTGATTTTGCTGAATAACTACTGAACTAAAATAGATATCATTATGAATCCAGTTGCTAATGGTATATTTTCATGGTCAAGGAATCTAAATATTGACATGAAATAAAGGCAGGAGTAATATTTATGGTTAAAATGACAATATGGCTGAGGATTGTGGCGTTGGCGGAGGTCTGCGCTCTCCGAGTGCTTTCTAGTTATTAGTTTGACAGTTATTGAGCAAAAATGATTTCAGCAAAATCTGTCTAGTAGTTTTTGAGTAATCTTGCTAAAATAAAACCAAACGGTTAAATAAATAGACATATGTTGGCTAAAGCATAAACTCTGTGGTGGAGATAAATATCTGAAACTGCATCTGGATTCTGATCACCCCAAAAAGTACTTCCCTCTTTCTTGTGCAAGAACCAACATTCCCGAAAAACTGAAATCCAATCCTCAGTTTTTTTATGTTTTCCTGCTCTCAACAAACGCTGTTAAAAACAACCACCTTTTCAGAGGTATTAAACTGTTTTGTCCATGTGTTGTTGCCATACCTGTACTATGTCAGGCATTTCTATGGTGGTGCAGAGGATAAAACATCCAGAGCACTTAGTTCAGCCATGTCCATTAAACTTAAAGGGACTATGAGGAGAATCTACTACCGGCAACGTAAAGACTCTGCTACCCATGAGCACGAGCAGCGACTGTCGTAATGCTGCGTTCCAGTAACCTTGGACTTATCAGCGTTCCAGCTGAAGTTGGAAAAAACATGCCGATCTACCAGGCTATTGTTAGCTGTTGTTAGCACGCCCTGTGTTGTTGTTCACAAATATCACATGAAGAATGTGATTATCACTATGGCAGCATTTTTGTAAATATAAGTCTAACAATACTATGTATACAGCTGATCTAGAGCGACACACCCCAGTCAGAAGTGCAAATAAATGGATTATTACAGGAGCTAAATAACTGTTCACACTGGGGGCATCCATCTTCCATTGTCACCTCGGGGGTGGTGAGGTTTCACTGAGTTCACAGTAGGAAATTGTGACTTCGGGGGACGTTCCAGTTGCAGTTTCCTACTCGGAACTCGGAAATTCCTACTTCTGACTACAACTGGAACGCACCAAAAGACGTGACCCAAGCCAAAGCGTGTGTTTGTTGTGATGCTAATGAATGCAGCTCAGACCTTCCTCAGAACTCTGCATTGCTTTACAACTTCTTTTTCAACAACTTACAGGATGCAAAGCCACGAGGTAATGTATCTCTTTCTAGTTACGTAGCGGTAGTTTTTGATGTGCGACAACAAGCAATTTTTGGAAAACTTAGTATCATAGTTTTGTAGCCGGCTATATATGGCTACTTACAGCCCGGTGCTCTAAGACGTGTCTGAATAATATAAATTTGCTCTAGTTTTAATTGTCTTGTTCCTGAAGTTGAGTTTCCAGGCCAGTCCAGCCCTGTCCGACCTGACCGCAAAGCTAAGGAATAGCATTGATAGATAACCTATTTTGATGCTATAAAACTCATCTTAAAGTGTATTTCCATCAGGCATATATCTAAAAGAGAGACTTTTTTGTAATTACTAAGAAACTCCTCACAGTCCCTTTAAGTTTTATACATACAGTATCTATCTATATACATGTTCATATACAGAGCTTAATAAATGTATCACACCACCTGTGGTCATATGAGAAAACATAACATTTTAGAAATCTTCCAAAAACTTTTTAGCTGGAAATGATATTGCTATTGGACATGCACTTTGAACAGAAATGAGGAATTTTCAAAACTTTTTTGTCTTTTCATTTGACTTCTCAAGCATGGCAACCAACCACTCGAACTCATTTTTGCAAAAACAGATGGACTAACAAGCAGAGAGACAAACACAAGGCAGGGACAAGACAAGAAAGCTGACGCTGAGTGCTTCTAAATCCAAAATGAAGATGCAGACTAAACAAACAAGAAGAGTGCAGAGGAGCCATCATGGTGCTGTTTTCACAGGAGGGACATGGGAACGATACTGTGTGTGAGACTGACAAAAGACATTTTAGAGTTTGTTCTTCATATTTGTATGTTTTGCCTCTCTTTTCTGACTACAAATTGAGCCAAGGACATGAAAAACAATTAAACCATAGCCCAGTTTTTGATTTAATTTACAACCATAACATCAAATGTTTCCAAAAGCCTTATTTCTCTCTTTTGAAGTCAATATACATCTAAATTATTGACACGGAAAGTTTTCAGCTCCGACATAAAATCAAACTCGCTGTTCTTATTAATAATTGTGAGAGAGGGAAAAGAGAGGAGCAGATGATAAGTCTGTTTTGCATATTTTTTATCAAATAATATTGCTTTGAAGGTTGTTGACTTTAAAGATATAATGAAAGTGTTTTCAAAATACAGAAAATATGAAGTAGACCATCAGTTTATTTATTTTTTTAATCAACCCCAAATGTGTTAGGTTTTTAATATATTCTTTATTACATTCAACACACACAAAATACTTAAATAACTTTTATGCTATTTATTAAGGCCTATTTTACAGCCCATAAATACTGTATGTTTTTGCTATACTGAAGTTTGAACATAAAAACAAAAATCTTTAAAATAAAATATACTCCTTAAACTTAAAGGCCTGCCCCCAATAAAAAGCAAACAAGCAAGAAAAATGTAAAAAAAAAATTTATGCAATCATCTTGAATTAAGCGTGGCCTTGCAAATTTGCCACATCACTGCAATTTTCCCACAACACTGGCCAATAATCTCAGCTCTGGCCCTCTTTTAAAGCTCCACACATCATCACACTTCATACATATATATATACATACATATGTGTATATATGTATATACATATATATATATATATACAAATATATACACACACAGACACACACATATATATCTATATATCTATATATATATGTATATCTATCTATCTATCTATCTATCTATCTATCTATTTATCTATCTATCTATATATATATATATACATATATGTATCTATGTATATGTATATATATATATATATATATATATATATATATATATATATATATATATATATATATACACATATATATAGAGAGAGAGATATATAGATATATATATATATATATAGATAGATATATATGTATATGTATAGGGCGGCATGGTGGTGCACGTGCCTCACAGCAAGAAGGTTCTCGGTTCGATTCCCTTTTTGTGTGAAGTTTGCATGTTCTTCCTGTGCATGCGTGGGTTCTCTCCGGGCACTCTGGCTTCCTCCGACAGACCAAAAACATGCTCATTAGGTTAATTGGTGACTCCAAATTTCCCTTAGGTGTAAGCATGAATGGTTGTCTGTCTCTCTATGTGGCTCTGTGATTGACCGCCAACTGGTTAAGGTTTCTCAAACACCATTAGAAGTTATAGACTAATTTGCTGTAGTAATATTTAAAAAATAAAGACAAAAATCCTTAAAACACAACAACTTCTGCTAAAACTTTTTTTAAGAGATCTCCCTCGTCATTATTTGTTTTTTTGCCAGAACAAATAAAAAAGAAATCCTGCAAAGTCCTGGAAAGTTGTTTTATTGAATGAAATAATAAAAAAATACGCTAACATTTTGAAAAAACCTGACACATAATAAGCATTTCTGCCACATCATTCACAAAATTTGCAGGGAAATCCTGAAGGTTTTGGTTATTTACCTTTATTCTTGTTTGGTTTTTATTACTGTATGAAAAAGAAGCTGTAATTAGCACAACTTCCTAGATTGGGATCAATAAAGTCCATCCATCCATCCATCCATCCAACCAACCAACCAACCAGCCAACTAACTAACTAGCTAACTAACACAAAGCCAAGTGGGCCTGTGGTTGGCTACAGCAGAGTAAAGTGAAGGTTCTGGTTTCAGTCTTCTGCCCTCAGTATCATTGAGTCTCTCTGGGGAGGTTTAAATCTTTATACAAACTACCACAGAAGACTTCACGCTGTCATTGATGCTAAAGGGGAAAAGAAGGTTTTAAGGTATTAAGAAGTGGAGCATGTAAACTTTGGATCAGGGTCATTTGGGTAGTTCCTGTTGTCATTATTATTATGTTATTTCAAAAGAATAAACCAAGTTTTCGGGGCCAAGAAATCATCCATTCTGCCAGGCTGGGTAAACTTATGAGCCTCACTGTGTGCCCCAAGTGTTGCAGTCTGGTCAATTTGCATTTCGGTGTATCTTTTGGTTGCTTCTCTTTTAATTCATGGTCCAGATAAAAAGTCAAACAACTAGATCTTGATCCTATAAGTTAATATATGTTGTAGTGTTACGACCAGGCTTAGTGGGGAAAAGGGAAGAAACATTAATAAACCAGATTTTAAATGGTTTCTATTGAAGTTATTTACTGTAAAAGAAACAGGAAGTGAGTTTACAAAATGAGGTTGAAAAGGGCAAACAAAGAAACTGTGGAAAACTAAAAGACTTACAAACTAACATCAAGGCTCCCCTCTCGACACTTAAAGACAGGTGGAGACGCGGTGGCCATAACATACATGGATGTATTATAAGAACTGGATAGCGTGGCTCCGCCTTCAACCAACGGTTTTGAAGCCATAATTTCCCCGTCAGGGCGCCACCATTGTGCAGCCAGTAGAGAATCTGGACCATATCTCGATGTAGTTGTCGCAAACTGTCGCAAAACCCCCCAGCATTCAGCGTACACGATCATTGTGAAACTGCCGTAAACTGCGGTTATTTTTTAAACTCTAATAACTGATGAAAAAGAAACTTTTCAGAAGAAAGAGGACTTGGAAAACACGCAGCCCAATAATACTTTCATATCACCACAGCATACGGATGGGAGAAATATTTCTACGAGGTGTATTAATTTTTTGAAGTTTCACTACGGCCCATTCAGATGAATGGGGGAGACGGAGATTTGACCTATACTGCAGCCAGTCACCAGGGGGAGCAGTTTTTGTGGCGGCTTCACAAAAGCCCAGTGACATGGCGTCCATGTTTTTTTACAGTCTATGATAACATACAGCAAAACATCATGATATCACCCAAAAAAAAAAGTTTTGTCAGTGTATAACAAAAAGTCATGGATCAATAAACAGGTTTTGTATTTCCAAAAGCACAGCAAACACATTTGATAAGCCAATAGTTTGAATAATCAAAGCCATTTGCCGCTTGTTAAGGTAACAACACTCTGCAGGAACAGAATTCTGGTGATTTGTTGCTGGTTTTTAAATTTTTTTCCTCCAGCTTGTTGCATCAATCGAGAGCACATTTTGAGAAATGCTATTACCCAAATGATTAAAGTCAGATGCTGCCTGATGCATCAATATTTCAGCCGTCATGCTTTCAACATGCCCAAAAAGTTTCTGTGAGGTTGCATCACCGTGACGGATGCACAAGTCTATAAGCGTGTCAAATAAAAATGTTAATGGTGCGAGGAAGGAGGGAGATTGACGGAGCGGATTCAGAGTTTCATCAACATTACACAGCGAGCCAGCAGCCAGAGAAGTTCTGATGCCATTGTGTGGGGAAGAAAGGAAAACTCCAAAAACTCCTGCAATGTTCTGATATCACTGCAGGAAAAATGACCCAAAACCCAAAGTGCAACTACGCAGGCCTTTTATGTTATCTTTTATTTTGTAGGGACTGTTTCCCTAAAAGTAGTCATCGAAAGTACATCATGTCTACGTGGATAATATGCTTATACATTCATTATTAACAGACAAGTACTTTTTTTTGTTCAAACCTTTATGTTTCGTTGGAGCTCTTCCACCTTCGTCAGAAGTGTCATCTAATGGTAGTGACGTGTCCTTTTCAGATGATCTTAGGGAGGCGTGATCATCATGTCTGATTTGACAGGTCAACCACGCTTCCTGAAGTCTGATGTTTTGATTGCTTTCCTGATCCAACGCTGTTTGTTGCTCTCCATGCAGATGGCTTTGGCATTATTCCAGATGATCTGTGATGGCTGATTTTGTGTTTTCTTGTAAAGCTTTATCTTTTGTTGCTCGTGTCTGTCTTTTTTCTGTTTCCTTTTCACATTCTTTTTGGTGTTTTTTTTTCTTATGTAACACCTTCCGTCCGTCCCACCAAAGTATGTTTTGTTTCAAGAGTGGCATGGGACTTCCACATACCGTAAAATACCAAATAAAAGCCAGGTTCCAATTAATTGTGGGGTTCCAAATAAACGCTGGTTGTAATTTATTCGGCACAGCCTACGAGCAACAGTCAAAGTTTCCAGAACACATATGCAAACGCTGAGCTCACCACTGACAGTTCACGCTTGAAAAGAAACATGATCAGATTGAACCATAACAGTCCACATGGTTTATTTGTCTCTTTGGACGTCCTGTTGGCTTCTCCTCCCTCTGTATGTCAACAAATGCAGGTTGGTGTGTGACAGTGCAGTTATACTCAGCGTCCACAGAGGCCACTAGAGCGCAAAAAGCCAGAATCTTACAGACTAGGGCTTTACAAATCCGGCCGGACACATCAGTTAGCAGTACATTTCTGCTGATCGCCATTGCCCTGGTGCGGCAAAAAAAAAACAAATACAACCTTAACCTAACTACTGATTGTTCCTTACCAGTATTGAGTGTTTCGAGAGAGCTGAGTTGAAAGAAGAAGACAAGAGTATAACTACAGTACTGTAATCTTCCCTTGAAAATGTAAGGGTGATATTCATACTGGTGAAAATAAATAATTTGATCACATTTACCATATTTTTCTGTTTTTTGCTAAGCAAGATTTTTGTGTCCCAAATGAACGCCTGGCCTGCACAGTGATTGAAACAAATAAAAGTCCTGGCTATTATTTGGTATTTTACGGTATGAATAATGGAATAATGCCAAAGTCCTCAGCATGGAAAAGCAAGAAAACACCAGTGTAGGAAGCAATCAATTCAGGAAGCACGCCCTCGGGACAATGTATGCACCAGGATGAGGAGGCATACATGCTGTCACACACCTGGAGGAGCGACAGGACAGCAAGAGGTGTGGTTGATCTGTCAAATCTGACAGGTCGACCATGCCTCTGTAAGATCAGCTGAAAAACATTTAAAGGTATGAGTTATAAATCTTGTCTGTTAAAGGATAAGTTCTGTTTCTACAGCTTTCACATTGTATATAGAATGAAGTAGAACAATATACTCACCCAGAAGGCTTTCCTGATCCAAACAGTGCTTCGAGAGATATTTAGATCCAAAATCGAGCAGCGGACATCCGTATAATGGTAGAATACGGGGCATACAGCGCCGCTCCTAAAACTGCATTAATCATCCAAAAACTCATTAGTTTCCCCAATATTCCATCATGGTCCGCTCACGCTACTCCTCCAAGACAGTCTGTGTCACTCCAGACATGTTTTTGTGGCTGTGCTGACCTCTGAACTGAAGAAGAAGAAGGTTTGCCTCCGCGCCTGTGCAGTACGGCTCATTGTTTCAGGGGAAGACCGCCGGCTACTCAACAACTTTCTTCTTCCAGTTTTGTGCAAAATGGACGAACATCTATCGGATGAAGATGTTGTGGAGGAGAACTTTGAATATGATGGGTGTCCTAACAGTTTCGAGCCAGAGTTTACAGATGAGGAGCTCATCAAAAGGAGGACGGGGAGGCAAAGAGAAGAACAGCTCTTCAGAGCGTACTGTGCATGCGCGGAGGCAAACCTTCTTCTTCTTCAGTTCAGAGGTCGGCACAGTTACAAAAACATGTCTGGAGTGACACAGACTGTAATGGAGGAGTAGCGTGAGCGGACCATGATGAAATATTGGGGAAATTAATGAGTTTTTGGACGATTAATGCAGTTTTAGGAGCGGCGCTGTATGTCCTATGTGCTACCATTATACGGATGTCCGTCGCTCGATTTTGGATCTAAATATCTCCTGAAGCACTGTTTGGATCAGGAAAGCCTTCTGGGTGAGTATATTGTTCTACTTCATTCTATAAACAATGTGAAAGCTGTTGAAACCAAACTTATCCTTTAAGAAAGGAAGTAGGATAGAATACACCTAATTCTTAACATCAAACTGCATAAAGATCCTCCTTGTCTAAAATAATACACTCCCAAAGACTTTTATGTGTCCTTACTTTCTGTGCAAGGAAAAATATTTTGCTGAGATGGATTGACTGCAAACCTCCAACAATAGCTGGATGGCACAAGATTATTTTTGATATGTTTCTTACGGATCCAAGTGTATGATAAAAGTTTTTTTATGATATCTGGTCCCCATTTTTAAAATATATGGGTAGTAGACTGACAAGCAGAGTATTTTCTTTTTTGTACTTAACAGCTGGAAAATTAATAAAGATATTTGGGAAAATAAAGAAAGTAGCAGCAGACAATAAAAGTAATTATGCTGTAGATAAAATAAGCTGGCACACCAGGACAATATCAGGGTTCTGTGCAAGTGTGAATAGGGTTTTGATTGAGACGTGAAGAGTTGCCAGGGCCCTTAAGGAGAGGGGGTCACCTGCAGGTTTCAACAGATGGATGGAGGTGCACATCAGGGCATTAGTTGGCTGCACATGGATAAAGCAAGGCCCCAGAACTGCCCCATGAAAGGGTCCTAGAATGTTCTGAGTCATCATTACACCTGATCTATGGGTGTACCTGATCTGAGATCTCAAGGAGTGACAAAGTGCCTGTGCAAACTAAAAAAAAAATGTGCATGAATTTGTTGCCAGTAATGTGGTGTGAGTGTGTGCACAATTCAGAAAATGAAGTTTGAAGCCATGGAGTTGTAGGTCTTGGTGGAGAAGGCAGATAAACACACTGGTGAACTCCAGCAGAGACGTTTCAGAAGAAATATGATTTGGGAGGCCATCTGTGAAAAGACGAACGCTGTGAGCAAACCAAAAGATCTGCTGATGAATAAAATTTAGATGGCAAGATGAAGAACAAAGGAAAACATTCCCAAAATAAAACCTCTGTGAATAAAACAGACAAAGAGATGTGTCTTTCTCTTGAACTGAGCATCAGATTGAGTAATATTCAGAGAGATATGACTGTCTCGACCCAAACATTACAAACTAAATATTTTAAAACTAAATATTCAATTAATTCAAAAAACGGAGAAAAAAAATGTGATTTAAATATTTCAAAAGTGTATTTGTAAGTTTTCATGATTGTAAAAATAATCTCTATCTTTTTCTTCTTGAATGGAGAATCTTCTTTGGATGTCTAACATTCGCCGTCATAATCCAAATGGCATTGTCAGATAGACTACATGTCTCTACTATTTTTGTTTCTTACAGTCCAAATATGTTAACACGCCCACAGAAGATTCTCTCTCTGTCTTTTGTGATTAAACCTATGCCTCCTTCTTGTCACTGCAATCTGTGCATAATACTGTGCCAGTTTGCACCTGCTTTTAAAATGTGCTAAAATTAGGTGCGAAAAAAATGACCACAGTTTCAAGTTTGATAAATCACGTTGTAGGTGCTTAATGATTACATTTGTATCTGCATCTAATCTGCATATCTGTGAAGGCAGACACACTAAATAGATTGCATGTGCTATTTTGCTCAATGAATGCAATCCTCAGTGCACTTGGTTAGTAGATCAGCTCGGCACCCATTTTCATGTTTGCACGTCTTTTTATACACACAAAACTTTAGTAGATCTGGCCCCAGTTTTCCTCAGTTCTTTTTTAATATTCACCAGGTTTCATTGAGTTTTTATACCTATATAGAGTCTACACAAGAATCTCTCTAAGTGTCCCAACTATTTAATTACTGTTTCCGACAAAACTTTATTTTTAATGAAATATATAAACGGTTTGGTCGACTGCCCTGACATGAAAAATCGTCTGATTCTTGCTCCCTCGGCCCCTAAAGACATTAATATTCCAGAAGTAAAGATTATTTTAGGAGGGGAAGATCATGTTGTTTAACAGGCTAGAACTGTAAATGTATATGTTTTCATCACTTTATTAAGAAATTACAATTGTTTTGGTTTCGACAGAAAGTAAATATAGTTCAAATTCTGGATGAACTATTTAAATTGCTACTTTTTAGCTCCTCCTTTAATGAAGCAGGCTGGAAGGTGTTAAACAGAACCAAATGAGCTTTAAAAGTTGAAAGTTGTTTTTCGCCTCCGAGACCTGCATCGCCTTTGGTCTCCTTCTGCTTTTCAGCCTTTCAGCCTCTCAAGAGGGAGAAGGCTGCAAAGCCGAGAAGAAAGTGCCGAAGAGGCAAGAGGAGACCAAAGATCTATACTCCGACCAGGTTCTCGCGACGCCAAGAATGGATGTAAGCGTGGTGAACCTGTCTGATAAACAGCTCGGACTGTCTACAAGCACTATCAAAGGGTCTAAACTTTGTCCCCACTACCTACTGTGATCCATTTGAAACATCAGTAGATTTAGAAAAGTTTTTCCGTAATCTCAGATTAAAAGAATTTTTCTCATGTGACAAAGGAATCAGAATGAATGATTTGAGCAATGAAGGTAGTGACAATAGTCCTACTGATGTAAATAGAGAGAAAACTCCCTTTAAAAATCAGTCTACATTTTGTCCACCTAAATTCAGAAATGCTTCATTGGACACATATTGTAGACTAGTAGAAAGAGATGTGGCAGTAACTCTACAAAAACATAAAGAACATAAAGTCTACAATAATTTATCTAAAAATGAAAGAGAAGCTATCAAGGATTTACAAAATGATCCAAATATAATAATTAAACCCGCAGATAAAGGTGGAGCTATATGCATTATGAACAGAACAGCTTATGTACAGGAAGCTGAACGACAACTTTGTGACCCCACCTATTATCAAAAATTAGAGGTTGACCCCACCTCTCAATACAAAACAGAAATTGACTACCAACTACAAATGTTTTTTGAAAAAGGTGAAATTACAAAACAGGAATTAGAATACATGAAGGTTCCCTACCCTGTCATGCCAGTATTCTACACTTTACCTAAAATACATAAAAGTTTGGACAATCCTCCAGGCAGACCTATAGTATCTGCTATAGGCTCTCTTACAGAAAACATTTCAAGTTTTGTGGACTTTTTATAAAACCTTTTGTGATGACTCTGCCGCCTTTTCAGAAGAGATTCTATGGATATGATAAACATTTTGAAAATGGTGGACAATTTAAACACAGATTCTCATCTTGTCACCTTGGATATACATAACCTATTCACAAATGTGGATCACATAGGAGGTTTGGAGGCGCTTACTTTTTTGGACAAAAGACCTTCAGGTACTGTTCCTTCCACGCAATGTATTTGTGATTTGGCTGAAATGGTTCTCTAAAAATATTTTTATGTTTGAAAAAGTGTCTTCCATATACAAACAATGCAAGGGCACAGCCATGGGAAGCAAAATGTCTCCAAACTTCAGTTCTCTATATGGAGCTAGTTTTGAAAATGAATTTGTGCTCAACCAGAGAAATCCATTCTATTTTAACATAAAGTTGTGGAGAAGGTATGTCGATGATATTTTTGTGATCTTTGAGGGATCAATACAAAGCCTTATGGACTTCTTACAACTACTTAAACAGTAGTCATCAACATCTAAAATTCTCCTTAATCACAGTGTCTCTGCGATCAGTTTTCTGGATATTATGATCCGGCGGAGGATAATCGATTAATCACTGACCTGTAGAAAGAAACTGATAAATGCTCCTTTCTACACGCTAACTCTTTCCATCCTCCCCATATGAAAAAAAGTCTACCGATTAGCCAATTTAATCGAGTAAGGAGAATCTGTACTAAACAAATGGACTATGTAAAGCAAGCAGATGAACTGGAGCACAGGTTCAGGATGCGAGGCTACAGAGAGGAATGGGTTAAAGGAGCAAGGGACAGGTTTGACGCCTCCACACAAGAGGAGTGCCTTCAAAATAGGAAGGACAGACCATGTAAAAATGCACCAAGATGCTACTTGAAATTTTCTTCAATTGGGAAAGATATTGAAAACATCTTGAGAAAGCACTGGCATGTTGTCAATACAGACCCACATTTAAAGAACACCTTTAAAGATCTTCCTCAAGTAGTCTATAAACGTCCTCCTAATCTCAGACAAATGCTCGTCCGCTCAGATCTGGTTCCACCAAAAAAGAGAAGTTTTTTGGATCCTCCACCTGGAAACTACAGATGTGGATCCTGCATACAGTGCAATTTTACATACAAATGTAAAACTTACACCCACCCACTGACAGGCAAGACATTCAAAATAAAAGGAACTATCACTTGTTCCACAAAGAATGTCATTTATCTCCTAAAATGCCCCTGTGGACTGGGTTATGTGGGAAAAACCTCACGAGCACTAAAAACCCGAATAGCAGAACACAGGAGCAGCATTAGAAATGGGGACTTAAGAAACCCAGTTGCGGTCCATTTCAAAGAAGCACAACATTCGGTTTCCTCTTTAAAATACATCGGCATTGAGCATGTGAGACTACCGAGAAGAGGAGGAGACATTAACAGGCTTCTTCTACAGAGAGAAAGTTTTTATATCTACACTTTACAAACTCTAACGCCTAATGGCCTTAATCAAGACTATGATATCAAACATTTTTTATAAACCTTAAAACCAATGGGTATGTTTGATGTATCTTATTTCTTCTTTTTTCCTACAAATGTGTCTGTACTTCACTGTTGATTAACAATGTTTATGTTTAGTCCTAGGTTGTAATGGTAAATTCACCATTGATGTGATTGTGTACTTATGGGTGTGCCAACTCCTTCTGTCCTCTTTTGGGAGAGCCAACCAAACAGGGGGCGGACTCTATAAATGGGAGTGACATGTTCAGTTTAAGTATGACCTGAGGAAGATCAACACATGATCGAAACGTTGTCCTAATAAACTGCAGTCAACATGGAGTAAGTGTGCAGGCATTTCTTCTACTCTTATATGTTCACTGTACAGGCCCTGCACCTGGTGATGTGCGTATATTTATCCTCTACACTTAAAATCAAACAATGACAAAGTTTTTGGACTGTCTTCAGTTAGTGATGAGAAAATTGTGTTTTAATTATACCAAAGTCCAAGTCACTCACTCTAACAGCAGTTAATTAACTTTCTTTCAAAGTAGATCAGTCTTTTAAAAAAGTTGACTTGTTTTTTTAAAGTTTGCCTTAAGACATGGGCCTGTCGCCGCATCAGCATAAACAACCACTAATCACAGACTGAGCATCATAACCAACATGTTTGTCCAGTGGTATCTAACCTTTAGTCAAATGCCATATTCCTGATGTGGTCTTCATTAAACTGTAGAATGTTATACACAGTATTTGTTATTAAAAACATGTTGACATTTATGAGCCATATTATTATTATGATATGAACTGATTGAGCTTGTAGCAATGATGATTCCAGGCTGGTTTGTGCAGCAATTGGCAAAATGTGTAGTGTTAGTTTAACTGTCAGGTTAAAAGCTGTGCAGGAATAAGTCCAAACATGCTGAAATGAGTTTGCATTCAGCACGTCCTGGTTCCCAACCCTTCAGAGTAGATGGGATTTAGGATACTGGTTCTGAGTAAACACCTGAAATAAGGTTCATGGTATTTTTTTAAAATTCTTTTTATTGGTTTTTCACTTTATAAACACAAGTTATAAAAGAACAAACAAACCAGACAAAAAAGCACAAAACAAACCCAAAAGAGATCCCACCACAAATTAACAATGAGCAATATGTTACATATTTTTACATATACAAAAAAAGTGGTAGATAGTTAATTACAGCTTATGTAAAAAGGAATGCAAAGGTTCCCATATCCTCCAAAACCTGATTTATGATTCAGATCATGAGTCAATTTCTATAGAGAGAGAGATCTGTGGTATCCACATGTGGACTGTGGGGATCTGGGGAGTTGACCACTGCAGCAAAATACATTTTTGTTTAGCCAAAAACAAAAGAATTGTCAACAAAGATTTGGTGTCCATGTCCAGGAAATTATCATGGGCATGGTTAAGTAGACAGAATTAGGGACTTAGTAAAAACTTTTTACTGTTGACCTCCTGGATTACAGAGTGGACCCCCTTCCAGAAAGTCTAGATGCATTCACATGAACAAAACAAGTGGATAAATGTACCTTTGTGTATCTTACATTTATAACAAAGGTTAGAGGTGCCAGGGAACTCTCGCTGAATGTGAACGGGCGTGTGATAAGTTTGTTAAAGAAATTAAAGTTCTATTCGTGCATACAGATTGAATTACATTTAGGGAAACCACTGCTGCAGATCTTGTCTCAGTCTACACGACTTAACATCACCACCAGATGGTTCATGGTATTTTTAATGTTTTAAAAGAAATAATAAAATGCTTTTGATGTTGCTTGCTTTTGAATATTAAAGGGATAGTTCAGTTTTTTTGAAGTGGGGTGGTATGAGCTCCATGTGGCCACTAAGAACATTAGATACAGTAGAAAGTTCTCTCCTCTCCCTCAGTAAGACAGTCTGTAAGAGTCTGTGACGAAGAAATAGATGCTAACAGTAAAGTACTGTACCAAATACAAAGGCTATTTGCTCCACCTACAAGAAGTCAAATCAAAAAGTTATACCACAGTTTAAGAGTATGCTACATATGAGTGTTTTTGAGTGTGTTAACATCTCGGAAATAAAAAGTTTATCTGGAGTTAAGTCAACACACGTCATGTATCCCTCCTCTAAATCACTCTGCTATAGTGAACTGAACAAGCTAGCGGCTTCAGACATCAGTTGTAGCTTCGAGTGACTTTCATCAAGTATCATAATTTCTTTTGTTTTGACTGTTAGCGGTGTGAGGAAGAGACAATGCAGGAAATCAAAAAAGGGATGATTATTACAGCGCTGATGAAGTTCCATTCACTTTGGAGCCAAGAGGATACCTGTATGAACAGGAGTTCACAGAAGAAGAGCTGCTGAAGATGGAGACGAACAGACTGAAAGGAATACAGAGGAGACGTCCACAGACACTGGACATCAGGAAAGAGTCAGAAATAAACAGCGATGCAAATAGCCAGAGAAAACAGGTGATAGGGATGGCGGTATTACTCATCAAACAGACTTTCCTGCTCTTCTGAATCCTGGAGTTTTGTGGATATTCTTCAATTTCACGATGATAAACTGGAAAAATGTCCCAAACCTGAAGGACCTAATGACCGTTTCTGCTCAGAGTAAGTAATAATGATCTGTCAAACAAATAAGCAGAGTAGAGGAGGCTGTTTATCAGAACACTGCAGACTACTTGTGTGTGTTTCTCTCTCACACATGCAACGATTACTGTGTATTAGCCTCTAATATATGTATATAGAGAGAGATGTATAGATCTGTACACACAACGCAGAGGAATACTGTGAAAGCTGAGTTTTCCATGATGCACACTTGTATCTGCATCAAGGGAAGCATCCCAAAAACCCATCTCAGAAATATTTGTCATATAATGTGCTTTAATCAGTCTACAACAGGCGTCTGAAGCTGCTAGCTTGTACTGTTTACTACGATGGCGGGATACAGCGGAGGGATACACAACGTGAGTCCAGATAAACTTTATATTTCCGAAATGCTAATGCAATTCAAAACACTCATATGTAGCGTACTCTTAACTGTGGTTTTACTTTTTGATTTGACTTCTTGTAGGCGGAGAAAATACCCTTTGTTCTTGGTACGGTACTTTCCTGTTAGCGTCTGTTTCTTCGTCACAGACTGTGTCTTACTGAGGGAGAGGAGAGAACTTTCTACTGTATCTAATGTACTTAGTGACCATATGGAGCTCATACAACCTCACTTCAAAAAAACTGAACTGTCCCTTTAAACCATTGTTGTGTGCTTAAATCCATGGTTGCTATTGAACTGCTAACATGACTACCAAATTGCTGGGGACCCAACAGCAAGCATTTCTGTTTTTAATGATGAATTATTGACACAGTATTGCTACAGCCATAAGCACCAACTCGTTGTCATCGTTCTTTCATTAGTTGTTTTAACTCTGAAAATCTCCTGCCGTAAAGGTCTCTGTATAACCCTCAAGTCTAAACTTTAAAGGCTCTGATAAAACTCTATGCACTTTGTGTAACATTGGTAAAAATCCTAATTAAAGAGAGCTGTTGAGCTGCCATTGAAGTTAATTTCCATGATTTATGCGCACTGGGTCTGCGAGTAAGCATGCCTGGACTCATACTGACCAGCCTTATAAATATTCTTGTTTTTTTTAATTTACTTGGTTTGACAGCAAACACTTCACATGTCACCCAAGAGGATGAGCTGTAGAAATCACTGAGGACACCTCCGCAGGAAGAGGGTTGATGTGATGAAGATGAAAGACGAAGAAGCAGACAGGAGTGCAGAGAAGATGTTGATTTCAAAAGTACATGGAGCCACTGCAAGTAAATAAACTTATTTCCAGACATGCAATAAGACAGATAACCTGTAAGATCACCCTGTAATATTCTGATGAAAATGTCAGCAATCCGACACTTATTAATCCACCGAGCAGTCATAAACTCTTCAGTATGCCATAAAGCAATAAATATGGTGATGTGAGGAATCCTAATAAAAGACAGAAAATGCTAAGTACAGGACAATTACTATATTGCTTATCCATAATGTTTGTTGATAATAAAAATTCTAAAAGACAGGTCAAGCAGATCAACACAGGACAGAGGAGGTTTATATTACGAAGGCTTTGAGCTTTATTTTTAGTTTTTTTAAAGCAGGATGAGATGTCAGATGTTACAGCATATTCTCCTGAGATATCCATAACCCTCCCCTGAGCCACCACCTTATCATAGTGGGAGGGTTTGCGTGCCCCAGTGACTCCAGGAGCTATGTTGTCAGGGGCTTTACGCCCCTGGTAGGGTCACCCAAGACAAACAGGTCCTGGGGGAGGGGCCAGACGAAACGTGCCTCAAAAGACCACTATGATGAGGAACAGCCATGACCCAAAGTTTCCCTTGCCCGGGTGTGGGTCCCTGGGTTCCCCCCTTGGAGCCAGGCCTGGGGGTGGGGCTCGTAGGCGAGCGCCTGTTGGCCGGCCTACACCCACGGGGTCCGGCCGGGCCAAGCCCAAATGAGAGACGTGGGACCCCACTCACATGGACCCACCACCCATGAGTGGGGCCGTAGTGGTCGGGTGCGACATGAGCTGGGTGGCGGCCGAAGGCAGGGGCCCTGACGGTCTGATCCTCGGCTGCAGCATCCAGTTCTAGGGACGTGGAACATCACCTCTCTATTGGGGAAGGAGACCGTCTGGCAGAGTCTCCCGTCAGAAAGAGTTTCAACTCCCACCTCTGAGCGAGGTTCGACCATGTGGCAGGGGAGGCAGGGGACATTGAGTCCGAGTGGGCCTTGTTCCGGGCCTCTATTGTGGAGGTGGCTAATCATAGCTGTAAGGTGGTCGGTGCCTGTCGTGGCGGCAACACCCTAACCCGCTGGTGGACACCAGAGGTGAGGGATGCCGTCAAGCTGAAGAAGGAGTCCTATCGGGTCTTTTTGGCCCTTGGGACTCCAGACGCAGCTGACAGGTGCCGGAGTAGAGCCGCTGCTCCTTCGCGTTGAGAGGAGCCAGCTGAGGTGGCTTGGGACTCTGGTCAGGATGCCTTCCGGATGCCTCCGTGGTGAGGTGTTCCAGGCACGTCCCACCGGTAGCCGGCCTCGAGGAAGACCCAGGACACGTTAGAGAGACTATGTCTTTCAGCTGGCCTGGGAACGCCTCGGGATCCCCCGGGAAGAGCTGGACGAGGTGACCGGGGAGAGGGAAGTCTGGGCTTCCCTGCTCAGGCTGCTGCCCCCGCGACCAGACCACAGATAAGCGGGAGAAGACCGTACTGTATGGTACGGATATCAGGTCGATGACAGAAATCAGAGTCAACTCAAGCCCTGTAATACAGCTGATTTAGACCTTTATTAGGCACATCTGTTCAACCGCATGGTAACACACCAGCTGATAATCCAACAACCTGACTGCAACTCAGTGAATTTAGGCCTGTAGATGTGGTTAATATGACTTTTCAAACCAAGCATCAGACTAGGGAATACTTCAGTAACTACGCATGAATCCAGGTTGTTGATGCAGACTGGTCTGAGTGTTTCAAAAATTGTTGATCTGCTTGGTTTCTCATACACAACCATCTCTGAAAAACAAACAAAAAATACCTAGTAAGCTGCAGATATCTGGTCTTAAATACCTTAATGATTTTCAAACTTGGAGAATGGCCAGAGCTGATGGTAAGACCTCTTTAAAATGTGCCTGATCCAGCCCTGGCAAGACTCAACAGATATCAGTAAATCTTAGTCAATGTTCTGAAATACATCAGATTTTTAAATCACAACCCACCACAAAATGATTTTAGAAGTACACCCTTTGCCAAAAATATAATAGATCTTCATGGGACAAACTGGTTAAATAAGGGTTGCATGTAATCTCAATCATTATTATTGGGAAATTGAATTATTCACTTAACATTTCAAAGGTAATTATCACAGGAAACAATGAATCTAACTTCTGTAAGCAGATATTTATCACCTGCTTCTCTGGAAATAGCAGAAATGTTGGGATACTTCTAAAAACATTTTGTGGTGGGTTGTGATTTAATTTCAAATAAATGATTTGCTAATCGTGACCTTCTTACCTTGCAATTTGGAGTAAATTTAAAAGAAACTTATTGTCAATGAAAAACGCCTGGACATGGTCTTATAAAACCAAAAACTGTAACATGCACACTAAATGCTGTAGGCAAACAAGAATGTTTGATTGTCTGCTAACGGGTTAATTTTATTTTTATCATCTCAAAAACATTGTTACATGTTCATTTACAATTTATTTGAAGAGAAACCTGTTGAAAATTGCTATTATTTTTTTTCTTGTTATTACACACTGTTTTAAGCATTTCTAACACAATAATGTGAAATATTTGCCAGACCTGTTTACGTTTATTTCTCATGAGCATAGGATGAAAAAAAATTGTCAAAAGGACATTTGACACATTTATTGACAAAGAACGACCAGGCATCCTGTTATAATTACAGCATTTAAAGGATTATTTAGGACCACCCAATAAGTAAGTGTGTACTGTGGAACCAAATGTATTGTATGTTAGACATTAACTTACTTTAGCTTTACAAAAATACTGTACAGTACATGTTATGTCAGGTGCTGCCATCAACAGGAAACAAATTAAACAATGCAATGTAACACTGCAAATTAAGCTATCTCTTTTTTTAGATTAATAATTTACCGACTAAACTGTCAGTCATGGCCATTACCACAACTGTTGCCCCCCTGAGAAATTTGTCAGGAGCTGCCACTGCAGAAATGTATAAATTAGTATATAAGCTGCAGTCTTGCTTTAAAAAAATAAAGGCATCAATTGGTTAGAAAGAAAAAAAAATGGCTGATAATTACGCTTTATTTCTATGTTTTAAAACTTTATACAGAATTTGTCATTATTATTTTCATACTTTGATGTCTCAGCACAGTTGTAGTGAGTTGGGGCAGCATAAAAAAATATAAATCCCAAAGGGGCCATGACAAAAAGTTATTGAAAACCACTCCTCTAACCCAATGACAGAGACTGGGGGAGATAAAAAAGTAAGCCTTGCTTTTAGACATGCTCTGCCAAACAGAAGGCCATATTCTCTCTGCAGTGGTCCCTCTTATATCCACCTGAAGGCGAGAAAGCATCATCTGCTCTGTGCTAAAGTGACACCCACTCCACAGTAAAGCAGCATGGAGACTCAACTGGGTGCATTTCATATCTGCCTCCTGCAGAAAACCACAGCTGCTGGATCAGAAAGCAGATGTGTTTGGATCACAAACTTTAAATCAACAAGTAAAGACTCACACTGAATCCTATATGCTAAAAAAGAGAAAATCATAATATAGTCCGGACTGAAAACATTGTTAATAAGACAATGCTGCATTTGAGCTCAGACTGACTGTGTCATCTGGTAGCTGAAGGCAGTCTATTAACCCTAAATGATAAATGGGGTCAGCTTTTTCCTCAGAAATAAATCAATATTGCAAATACATCTCTGCTGCAGTTTTTCTGTAGCTTTGGGCCAAAACAGGCGTTCAAACATGTCAGCATCCCCGAAGCTCTGTCCTGTTAGAAAGGCCTAAAATAGAAACATGATCAATTTCTGAGGTGGTCTGTATTATGAAAGACTGAAGAAACAAAGTTAGAAAAGTAATAAGAAACATACAGTCTTTTCTTCCATCAGGATTGAAAATAAGTTCATCACCTCGCTGATGAGTTTGAAGCATTTGAAGGGAGACGGTGTTTACACATTTATGTGTTCGCTAAACAAAAGTGACTGAGGTAGAATCTTAGACACCATTTAACTATCTTCTTTCTGCCTTTGCCTCATTACACTGAAATTTGTCTTTGCATACTGATCGGGTGTTTTCTGGGAGATGTTTCTCAGAATGTAAATGACCCCGGACAGCCACTGAACCTAATTGGAGTGTGTGCTGAGTTGGTTGATCTGGTCTTGCATCTCTGCAGCGTGTAATTCTTCATTGATAATTTGTGGACACCAAACAATATGAGTGCCTAATAAATCAACTATATTTTAGATTCAAAACAGATACACATGGCAAGTACACATTGAATTTTTAGGTCTGTAGTTCCCAAATTGGGGAATCACTTGATGCCAAAAAGTCTGCCAACACATTTATAGTGATTTCCAATTACAGACTTTGGCGGCACGGTGGCGCAGCTGGTAGAGCGCGTGCCTCACAGCAAGAAGGTTCCTGGTTTGATTCCTGGGTTGGGTGGGTCTTTCTGTGTGAAGTTTGCATGTTCTTCCCGTGCATGTGTGGGTTCCCTCCGGGCACTCTGGCTTCCTCCCACAGACCAAAAACATGCCCTTAGGTATGAGTGTCTCTCTATGTTGGCTGGCGACCGGTTAAGGGTGTACCCCGCCTCTCGCCCGATGATAGCTGTCATAGGCTCTGGCCCCCCGCAACCCCAAAAAGCCGGGTATAGAAAATGAATGAAATTACAGACTTGGCAAAAAAATGTTGATACAATTCATCTAGCCTTGCAGAACAGACAGACCTGCCTGATTCTGAAATCATGCATCTCTGTCTTGCCAGCATCCATTGTCCAACGGTTTCACTCTGCTAAATGCTTACCGGGCCAATCAGGGAAGAGAGAGTGACGACAACAGGAAGTGACTTGATAGGAAGTGAAGTCACTTCCTCTTGTACAAATAATGGAGGCTAATGTCAGTTAGCCATCATGATTACTCAGTTATGCTTGACGAAATATGCTCTCCTCATAAGTTTACTTTGTAGGGATTGTCTTTGACAAGATTCATGTCCAATATAAGTGTTAAATGATACATCTGTGTGGTATAACAAGGGCAAACAACAGTTTGCTAACTGCCGTAGCAGCTAACAACAGCCGCTAACAACAGTTAGCTGCTACGGCTAACGGCAGACTGCTGTTTGCCCTTGTCAGCCATTAGCCATAGTAGCTAATGGCTAACCATTAGGCACTACGTTTAGCCGCTATATGCTAAACGATCATCTAATCACAAGCTGCTGTTGTTTTTCAAGGTTCTGCCCTGAACACATTCTCGCAGGGCTCCTCCTCAGATTAGTTTTGGATGGATTAGTGAAATATTTTCAATATGGAACTGTCCATCTGGCATGTCAGGTTACTATTCATCACGGTTTGAGCCAAAGTGGGCTTAATGGTGGACATCACTGTTGAAATCAAATCATAAAAAAAGCAAGACTGTATTTTGTCAAAATGCATATTGACAAGCCACAAAGCTTCTGGGAGAATGTCCTTTGGACAGATGAGACAAAACTGGAGCTTTTTGGTAAGTCACATCAGCTCTATGTTCACAGACACAAAAATGAAGCATACAAAGAAAAGAACACTGTACCTACTGTGAAACATGGAGGAGGCTCAGTTATGTTCTGGGGCTGCTTTGTTGCATCTGACACAGGGTGTCTTGAATCTGTGCAGGTACAATGAAATCTGAAGACTATCAAGACATTCTGGAGTGAAATGTGCTGCCCAGTGTCAGAAAGCTTGGTCTCAGTCACAGGTCATGGGTCCTCCAACAGAATAATGAGCCAATCACACAGCTAAAAACACCCAAGAATGACTCAGAACAAAACACTGGACTATTCTGAAGTGGCCTTCTATGATCCCTGATCTAAATCCTGTTGAACATTTGTGGAAGGAGCTGAAACATGCAGTCTGGAGAAGACAGCCTTCAAACCTGAGACAGCTGGAGCAGTTTGCTCATGAGGAGTGGGCCAACATACCTGTGGACAGGTGCAGAAGTCTCACTGAGAGCTACAGACATCACCTGATTACAGTGATTGACACAAAAGGTTGTGCAACTAACATTGAATTAAGGGTACCATCATTTTTGTTGAGGCCAGTTTCATTAGTTTGTTTTTTCAAAATCATTCTGTCAAACCACAATTTTCATTAGATGATTTTCACTTTTTTTATTATTACTTTTGTCACTTTGAAGATATTTCAGTGACCATGTGGGTTTTTTTTCTTTAATGGAAGGGTACCAATACATTTTTGCCACTTCTGTATATATTTTAATTTTGTAAAATACTCTTTACAGCCATTAGGTGAAATAGATGTGAAACAAAGACAAGATATTTAATGATTTTTACAAATATTCACTCATTTTAATATAATGCCTGTGACACATTTCAGTTGCATCATGGTTCATGGGTATTTTATTTATTCAAATTTTGCTCTACTCTTATAATTGTATATGATCAACCGTAATAACCAAAGTTCCCCTTGGGGAACAATAAAAATCTTTCTGGTTCTGACCTCATCTGTGTGAATCTTTATGTCAAAGAAAGTAAATTCCAAAGTCACTGCTCTCTCATCCATGAAGGCTGTGCAGGCTGCTCAGGCTTGAAGCTCCTGTCAGATGGTGAAACCGACTCAGCAATGTCTCAGAAAAGAAAAGAGTCGAGGTTGGAAACAGTTTTTTTGTCTAAAATGAACTCTCAAAGTACAATCCTGGAAAATAAGAAAACACATTACTATGTTGAACTCAGCTGACAGGAAAAGTGTCAAGTCCTCTCTTGTTTTCATCATGTGGGTGATGAAGATTTTAAAAACGTATTTTGGTGATCAGAAATTGGAAAAACTGCTTTAAAATATCTGACTTCTTGGCTGAAACAATGCTCGACCTCAGCTCAGATTATGGTGCTGAGGTACATTATGGCAGAGATTAGTCACCACCATTAACCCTAAACTGTTGAACGTGTGACTTGATTAGACCCTCACTCTCTGTGATGTATATTTTGTGCTAAAAAATACAAATTGTCACTGTAAAGAGAATATTTTCACCAATAAAACTGTCAAAGAGGGAAAGAACAAAAAGTCAGTAGTCTACAGAAACAGTTGAGCTGGAATGAAAAGGTAAAACAATGATGCCTATTTATCATAAAACCAGAATCTAAACTCACCATGAACCTTATTAGTTACACTCTTCAAACTATTCCTTAACAAACATGAATAACCTGCCAATGACATAGCAGTAACTCAATGCATTTGGGTGATAACGTGGCTTAAATGACCAACTGAAGTGCAAACTGACTATCAGACTGAGGGAGAAATGGGATTTGAGTGGCAGTGAACCTGGAACATTTCTAATTAAGATAACTCTTTAACTTTACTCCTGATTTAGTTTCTGGGTGGAGAACCATGCAGTGCTAAATGCTAATTGCTCTCCACATTATGGACTCATTTCTGAGCCTCTCTATCAGATAGAAGAGTAGGTGGCACAATGACAAGTACAAATTGTATCTTACTTTGTAGAACAAACTCGCGCCAAAATGTGGTTTGAAAATATCCTGCACTGTAAAAGGGTTGTTATAAATTTTACATTAATTTACTGGCAACAAGATGCCAGTAAATTACTGTAAATGTCTTTACATTAGCATTACTCTATTTAAATTAACAAGAATGTTATTGTGATTTCTATAAATTGTTTCAGTTATGTATTTCTATTCAAGGACTCATTAGAGTATTCAATTTACAGCATTATTACGGTACTACAAAAAACAGCATCCTTACTGTGTTTCCATTCACACTATCATGATTATACGACTCTTTGATGCATTTTAAATTATAGTAATCTTACTGTATTTTAGTCATATAACAATGTATTTATTTTTTTTTACTGATCATGTATTACCAAGATATACTTTTGTAAAAAAAAAAAAAAAAAAATCACATCATTTTTATGAAGTAAAATACATTTGCTTAATCAATAATTTCACCCACATATATGAAAAATTACGGTTAAAAAAATCTTACCTGTTATTGGTCAGTTTTCCTGGGAGAAATGGATTTTCCTACAGTACCATTTTCAGTATTTACTGTGTGGACGACTGTAGATTTTGTGGTAAATGCTGTAAATTTCACAAAAATGTTTCTCTGCAATATTTTGCCATTTACAGTAATTTACAGCACAGTTGCTTACAGTAGGTAGCTGTAGATATTATAGTAAAATGATGTAAAGTTTACAAAAATCAGCTACACTGTTTCTATTGAGAAGTGCTTCAATTTTTATGTTTATTTCATATTATATAGAAATTCATATGATTAAAGTGCTGCACCTCTTCTTGCTATAAAGGAACCTTACAGGGCTGTGCTGCTTCAGCCTGAACACAACAGTAGATTTGAGGTTGGACTGGATCTGCCTCATTACAGATATTGAATATTATATATTATACATTATACATTATATATATAATTATAGATTACATATTATACAGAAATTGAATCAAAGGGACCCAGCTACCTGGAAAGGTTAACATCTTCCTGGTGTATTCATGAAGCTTAGGCCCCATCCACACGAAGACAAAACGCTTAACAGTTTCCAAAACGATCGTCATAAAGATGAAGGCGTCTCAGAAAATGTGTGCGTCTATATGAATGCACTCGATACGCATGAAGACGCTGTAAAACACATGCCAGACCTCTAGGGGCGCTGTAACAATATGACGGAAACAAGCGGAAACAGACAAACAGTGGGCATGCTCTCTGCAAGAAGGAGATTTTGCTGCAACAGGGATAGTAGGGTCACTAGCTTCATCAGCACATATGCTACACCGTACACTGCCATTGTTGTTGCTGCGTGTGGCGCATGCGTGTCAATGAAGATATGAAACTATGACGTAAGTGACGTAAGTTGCGGAGAGCCGGTAATCACGGAGCTGCGTATACAGCATTTCAAAATCTTTCCACTCTGGAATCTGGTAGCAAAAATGATCATTTACAGACCCCAAAACGCCGTCTTCGTATGGATGATACGCAGATTCTGCAAAAACAAAAGTGTTTAGACCTCGGTTTGTCTTCGTGTGGATGGGGCCTAAGCTTTTTCATTCTTGGTCGTGGCTTGATGCTCACCAATCTCGGCGAACATGGACATAAACACCAGACACACCCTTAAAAACAAAATTAAACCAAGACAACAAGAGAAACAGGTACAATTTTAAGCCAAGTGTTTCCTAAAAGGAAAAGTTGTAAGAATTTCCATTTTACTTTCATAATAACAGACAGTTTGACTAATATATTCAGGGAGATCCTGCAGGGTTTGTCTTCAGAAGAGTTTAATTTAATAAAATCCTGTAAAAATGGGACAAATAATGATGTCCCATTCATTTCTGCAAATTCAGAGGCACTTTGTCATTTCTGAAGTCTGAAGTGTTAAATCAAACTCCTACAAAATTTTAAAAGTGGTTTAATAACTGTAGCAAATCTAAAATAAAGGATTTAATTTCTGTCCCTCCATGATGATTTGGTGTTAGACTGGGAAAATGTCTCCCAGTGTTCCCACTTACCTGTGAGCAGGGAACAATTGGCAAACAGATAGAAGAGCTTCTCTTATTATTCAGCCAAGACACCTGGGGACAGTGTCGGCATGCACTCGAGGGCAAGTCTCCACAGAAGAGACCGTCGTGGGCTGAATCTCCACCAAAATAAAATCGTATCCAAGGTGGGGAAAAGCTTTGAACTGACCCTGAGAGAGAAAGAGACGGTGATCAGGAGCTGGCAGACAGCCGGTCCACAAAAAAACCTTTCCTCTGGGCCTTTCTGAGCCCTACCATTCGCTTTTAAAGCATGATGATGATGATGGTGTTTCAGGAATGGATGATAAAAATGCAGGAATCTAAGCTGGCAGTGCTAAAGTAATGCTCACCTTATCTTACACCTGCTAATGTAATAGCATGCAACACAAAGAGTTTGACCAGAAACACATCATTCCTCATAGTTTAAGGGACTTAGTCTCTTTAATGTAGGTTAAAAGTTTTTGGCTTTAGATTGTCATAGAAATCATCAGTAAACTGCACCATTGGTTTCACATTGAATTAAATATTAAAACAGTTCAGTAGAGTAAATCAAAACAGTTCATCTAAGACTTAACTTGCCAATAAAACTCTAATTGTTGCCTTTGAATGTGTTTTCAATTCCCTTCTCTCTCATCAAAGTGTATGGGTCTAAAAACTGTAATAAAAAGATTTGGCAAAGCATGAATGAACCACTACGGCACAAGTTTGGAGGAAAACCACAGCTCCACTTTAGATTGATTTACCCTGTTTCACCCAGCTCCTTTTTAAAGCATTCTACTCGAAAATGACAATGACATACTCATAAAGAAAAGAGTGTACCGGTATCTCTGCAACCACAAGGTCTATTTCCATTATTTTGCTGTCATAATGAAAGTAACACTTGAGAGATTTGTCCAGATGTGATTATTATCAGTATATGTGTTACTGGGACAGAGTAAATGGAGATAGAAGTCAGAATAGTTTGAATATTTGATCCTCGTCTAAAACAAACAAACAAAAAATATTGTGAATATCTCTTAAAATGGTGTTGGAGTGGCTGTAAAAATCTAAAAAAGAAAAAGAATTATAAAAATGTTTACATCATCTCTACTAAGGAATATTGTTATAAAATGATACAGAGCAAAATTAGAAAGGATTTATGATAATATTTCCAGTTGAGGATTTTGAAAAGCAGTGCGTACAGTATTAAGCTATTTTTTATTTTACATAAAATATATAAGCCAACTTTTGTAATCTTATATTTAATATTTAATACTGCTTTGTGCTGGCATGTGGAGGAGCCTTTCTCTTGAGCCCCAGCAGACCCCAAATTGGGTCCTCTGGAGTCAAAGTGGTTAAAGCATCAAATATGTGGTCACAAATATTAATTAAAATCTGTTTTAAAGATATTTCTCAATTTGAAAATCAGTTTCAAAATAGATTCTTACTTATGCACTAAAAATATTCAACTACATCTACAACATCTTTTCTGTTTAACAACATAACAATTAAAAGCAACATAAACAATGAACTCTTTAGATTTGGGGTTAATCAGAGTTTTATTTAAAATATTTTTTTCTTTTCAATTCATTCTACCACTTCCCCTTCAGGTCACAGGAGCTGAAACTGTCTCAGTTGACATTGGGTGGGAGGTAGAAAACATCCTAAACTGGTTGTTACAATCACAGGGCTGACAAATAATGAGAACAGTAAACCTACTGGGAAATTAGAGTTGGCAGCTACCTTAATTATTATGTGTTTGGCCTCTTGAAGGAAACCAGAGTCCAAGACAAACCGCTGCATGCATATGGAGAACGTACAAACCACAGTTCCAATGAAGTTGGGACATTGGGTAAAAGGAAAACATTCAACCTATATGCAACTGAAAACAACAACCATCTTCCTATTTCACCTCTGAGATGTTCTCGCTGAAAGCAAAATGTCAGTAAGGTAAAGAAAACATCTTGAAATGGCACCACAGTGAGGTCAACCTGTAAGAGCTGTGCCCAGCCCCACCGCACCAATAACACTGCAAAGAAAAAGGAGTTAAAATCTTAGTGTTGGTAAAATTTAAAAAGCATAGAGTTAATAATACTCTAGATGGAGTCTAATCACTGATATTTACTCTTCGTGAGACGGGGAATGGGTTTAAAAAAGATGTAAAAATGTTCTGAGGATTTAAATGTATAGTTGTCTTTAACTCTGAGCCTATTGGTCCTTTTCCATTAGCCCTACACTACTCTACTCGACTCTACCCGGCTCTACTCTACTCGCCTTGTGCTGCTTTTCCATTAGCCCCAGTCGCCTGCCCAACGGGGTGCAGTGTCGCTGTAAACAGCTGAGCGGCACTGCAGTGATGTCATTTTGAGTGCGACACAACAATCTGTGGCTTTTTGTCACAAACCGAGTAAAAAAGTAAAGCAGAAGAAGGCTGCAGGTGGTAAGAAGAAATACCCCTTGAGAAGCACAGGAGAGTTTTGGAAGCTATACAACAGAATGAAGCCGAGGACGAGAGCAATCCAGCTGCAAAGAAAAGACGTAAGAGGGTAAGCTAATGGTAGCTACCACTAGCATGCTAGGTCGTCGCGCTCGTGACTCATCGATGATGACATTGTCTGACCAATCAGTAGCCGACAATCGGTGACGTCATCTTTTAGTATCGACTTAGCTCACTTGGAACCAGAGCGGAGTAGGTACTAAAACTAGCTTGTTTTAGGAGGTACCAGGCTAGTGGAAACACGCTGTCAATCGAGTAGAGCCGAGTAGAGTAGGGCCAAGGCATGCTAGTGGAAAAGGGCCGTAAATGTCACAATTTGTGTAATGGCTTGAGAATTTAGCTACATTGTCAGGTAGTAGTATTTATGTTTAAATCAATTTTAAATACGTCTCTCCTTGTTTAAGGTAATTCTTTGGTAATTAACACCATAAGCTAATGTTACGCTGCAAAGCTGACCAAGACAAAGGTTAAAAACAGCTTTCCAGAACATTCAATGATCTAATTTTACAAGGTTTAAAATCATGCTAAGTAAAGCAGTTTCTCACTTTGAACTGTCTGTTTCGATGAGAACTAATGTTCGCTTTACAGTTTTTAACCTTATTGATATATTTATTGATTTTTTTTTAAAATAAACAATCACTTTGGAGCTGATATGGACGTAGCAAGTAAATAGCTTAAAAATAAAGAGTACATTATTCAAAGTATCACTGTCAAGAGTTAGGTGTTAAATTTTAATTACAAAAGGATTCAATAATTACACTTGTTTAGTGTTATGGTACCACCTCTCCAAAAAAAGAGTTAAGTCATTGCGTGGTGTGGTCCAATATTTACATTTTAATAGTGCTAACATTATTTCTGATAGTGCGTTTTTATTTAAACTAACATATATGAGACAAGACAAAAAAAAAATACAATAACAATAACAAGCTGGGAATAACAATATAAGAAAGGTACATTATACAGTGTAGGGTACAATTAAATATGTAGTGGGAGCTAAACTCAACGGGAAAAAAAATTAAAAATCCTCCCTTCTCCTTACATAAATGCTCTTGTAATTATAGCAGAAATATTTATATTAATACAATCAAGGAATGGTCTCCATATTTTTTCAAAGGCACCCGATCATGCTAATTTGAGCATGCATATTTGAATACATAGTTTTCTCTGACCACTGCAGGGTTATACCAGCTGAGTAAAAGTGAAGAAACATATTTATGCTCCTAAATAACATAAATTTGTTTGCCTTGTTTTTAAATTCAGTACTCAGAAGGATAAAATGTCAGTTTGGCTTCATAGAGAGTTTAAACTGTCAACTCCAACAGAGTAAGTACTGAAGGAAAACTATTTTCATTTTCTTTAATGAAAAATGCAAACTGTACTACACATCTCTAAAAAACAATCAAATTTAAGAAAAACAAATAGACTGTATAAGTTTGAGTGCTCAACATTTTATCATCCTCTGATTAATCCATCATTATGGTGAACAGGATGATGGTGAAAAGCAGCTTGAAAGTCCATTAATTTTTACTTAAAACATTTCCTTTTTAAACAGTTCTTAGGACCGAACTTGACAACACTTGAGTGGGCAGTAATTAAAAGTTTGTAATGGAATGATTTAATTCACAGGAGGGGTTATTTCATTTCTTTAAAAATGACAAACGTGTTTTCAGACAACACATTAGCAGCCACTTTTTGCTCTGAGGTGATTGACTGAAGGAAAATTAAATAAATGTTGTGGCCTTTTAAAGTCTTTAAGTGTTGGATTGGAGGATTGTGGGAAAGGACAGAGAATCTGAACATGTGGCATCGAAGCAGCCTACAACCACAACTACAGCCTTGCAGTGCAGCTGGATCAAACTGCTTCACTTCCTGTGATCCATATTGCCAAGCTTCAATCTACAATGATTGTGAGCAGCACAAAGTAGAGCTGCCCAATCAGATACTTTAAAAGCAGGAAGGGGAGGAGCTATGAGCCAGACGAGAGCAGGAAGCGACTTTCTGTACAGAGATTAGCATAGATGCTAACAGCTTCAGTAGCAGTTCTACTAAATCTGGATCTTTGTCAAGTAAAAACAAACTTCTCAGTAAGAGGATGTTTCTGCCCCATTTAGGCCCCATCCAAACGAAGACAAAACACTTAACAGTTTCCAAAGTGATCGTCATAAAGACGAAGGCGTCTCAGAAAATGTGTGTGTCTACATGTATGCACTCAATACGCATGAAAACGCTGTAAAACACATGCCAGACCTCTAGGGGCGCTGTAACGATATGATGGAGACAGATGAAAAAACAGTGGGCAACCGCACTTGTGTCCTCGATAATTGTTTGTTCAACTCGGTGGTGATTGAGAAGAAGGAGATATTGCTGCAACAGGGATAGTAGGGTAACTAGCTTCATCAGCACATATGCTACACCGTACTCCGCCATTGTCGTTGCGGCGTGTGGCGCATGCGTGTCAATGAAGATATGAAACTATGACGTAAGCGTATCTGAAAAGTTGTGGAGAGCCAGTAATCACGGAGCTGCGTATACAGCATTTCAAAATCTTTCCACTCTGGAACCTGGTTTCAAAAATGATCATTTACAGACCCCCAAAACGCCGTCTTCGTATGGATGATACACAGATTCAGCAAAAAACTTATGCGTTTAGACCTCGGTTTGTCTTAGTGTGGATGGGGCCTTAATCTTATGGGATTTACAACCAGACTGTCAGACCATCCGGTGTCCAACAAAATGCATTATGTATGAAATGACAAATAAAACTAAATAAATAAGTGATTTGAATAGGTCTAGCCCATGCTGCAAAGTCAAAAAATGATTCTGATATATTGGAAATGACAAGCCATTGTGTGTTTGTGTTGGCTGGTATTTTTGATTCGGATTCAGTCTCTTAGCTGAAGCTGATGGCTTTTTTCAGCTTATTGCTTCTGTGCACCTTGAATGTTGGACTAAAGTAGAGCTGAACTGAAAATAGGTCAATGGAGTGTCAGAGTAATAGTGAATATCTTGGCATCTTATTAGATCATCTCACCAGAAACCCAAACTGTCCTTGGTGGTTCAATTATAACCTAAAGCCCCAGTCACACATTCCCGTTTCTCATGGCGATTGTGCACGATTGTCATAATCCTGAAAAAGCGTGCTTTGGTTGTGGTGCATGCGCTACTTGGTCTGGATCAGCGTTGTATAGTCGTGGATGAATGGAAGGGAACGTAGAAGCTCCACGACAGTTTTGAACTGTTCAAAACTGTTGTGGAGAATCGCCGCTCTCAGTATAGCGGGATGGAAGCCTAATGCAGTCCTAAGGCAAGCGGTATTAGCGGGGCATGTATGGAGCTCAGTCAAGCTGATCGTGGCCCAATCCTGAAAGCTTTATGAGGACGACTGACAAGGATGTATCCGCTTGAGCCCCGACTGTGTCCCGTTAAAGACGGCGCAAGCGACGGGGCTCAGTCGGGGCTTACGTGACGTGAACTGAGCTCGAGCGGGGCTGACATCCTGTCAGCGGGATGGAATCCTCGTCATATCGCTGTATTAACCTAACTGGAGCGGGACAAACGCCCCCGAAGCGCTGTAGCTGCACCGCTGACGGTGTATTTACGGAGTGTCTCCAGGGGTGAGACAGTAATTTAATCCCGTATCATAGCGATCACACCAGCATCCTCAATCGTGTACAGTCGTGCACAGTCGCTATGAGAAACGGGAATGTGTGACTTAGGCATAACATAACCCTAGCAAGCTAACTCTAAAAGTGGATCATCATGATATTTACAGGCTGTGATGGTGATAGCATGACGGTGAAGAAATGATTGACCTGAGTCCAGAACAGGACTTTTTTCACCTTTTTTTATAGCAGGATGGGGTGGTTTTCCACATTTTCTCTTAATAGTTAAATAAGTTGTCAACATTTTAAGGGAGTTTCAGCCGTAGCACAAGAGACATTTTTGATAGGAACTCAAAAGACAGTGTTGTAAATGCCTCGGTGTATGTCTCTGCTCTCAAAACATTTCTGGCTGAATTATATCCATACAGTATCTACTAGGGGTGTAACGAAATGGTCAACTCACGAAACGATATGAAATGCGAAACAGGGCTCACGATACGAAATACTCACGATACAAAATAAAGATTATAGAAAATCTCCAACAGCAGGAAGTTGTGCAAAAATCTCATTTTCTTTATTTTCTTCCTAATGCAGACATACAAAAATATTGCTGCATCAGTACAAAATAAATGCTCTTTGAAAAAAAAAACAGAATTGTAGTTTTTCCCCTTTTTTGGACTAGAAACATGAAATCTCAATAAAAAGTGCTTTGTTGTTGTAACAATCAGGATAAGTACATTCTTGAATGAAAAGGAAAACAAATAGCAGTCCTCAGAGCTGCAGTTTAGACCTATAAATGTCTGAACTGTGAACTATAATATTTAGCCTATAACAGTGCATATACTTCTGATCTTCAAGCATGATCAAATTCTGTCAACTCAGCAGTAGATGCAAAAATCAAATATTGTTTTTTATACAGACTCACACAAACATACAGTTGCTGCCTGTCTCCAGTTCAAAGTAGTTGGTAGTTGTACTCGCCGCAGTATACGGTGAACTGTAGCAGCATATTTTACACATGGTTGTTGTTTTGTCCGCAATCTTCTCACCGTTCTCTCGTCCCTTACTTGGGAAGCTAAAATAGGTCCACACAATCGATTTGACGAAGGAGCATCAGCTAATTCCTCGACCTCGTCTTCCTCCATTTTGAAGCGAGTGTTTTGCTACGGTAGGCGAGGAGGGTAAAAAATCACCAGTCTCAGTGGTGCCTTCGTGTTTTTTATTTCATGCACCTTTGAATTTTATTTCGCGAAATTTCATGGCACAAAATTTCATTACACCCCTTGTATCTACACAGCTTATCCTTTTTGGGGTCACATTTGAGCCATCTGAACAAAAAAAAAAAGGTTTTGTTTTCATTCTTGACAAACTGCATGCCTGGATTGCTCTGTAGCAAGACTCAGTATTCGCTCTACACTATTTGGCTCAAAATGTTTTCAGGACTTGTGCCAGATAAGAAAAAAAGATTTAACAAACAGCTCAGCAGAGCCTTTTAGTATCTCTTTCAGTCCTAGTCAAATGTTCCTCTGGTGTAGGAGTGTTGGTCTTTTGCTTTTCACACTGACTGACCTCAGAATGCAAACAGTAATCTAAAATATCAGCAGAAAAATAAAGTGCTCAAACTCAAACCCTTTCATTCTGATGGCTGTATGGGCTGCTGCAGGAGTTTTTATCAGTAACCCAAAGGTGACAACAGCACGGCAACCTGCCAAGCACCCTTTCTATTTCCAGCTGCCCTGCTGAAAAGACCTGATAAGAGAGCTGCAGGAAGATATCTGCAGCATGATCCAGTGAATTTGAGAGGCAGAGAGGACATAAGATGGAAATAAAAAGAGTGCAGGGAAGTGAAGATGACAGACAAGAGTGTATGAAAGGGAGGCACACCAGGGTCTTTAACGTTGTTCATACAGACAGACGAGTGAGGCAGACAGTTTTAGAGTCAGATTTTAGTGCCACAGATCTTCTCTGATCCCACAGGAGCTGTGTGAAGGGGAGAATCTGCTCCTCAACGGACCTTTCTGGAAAGTCATAGTGCTTTATTTCTCTGATTTAAATCAATTTGAAGACTGAGAACCAAGTGTTCAGGTTTATCTCCACATCCTTTCTTAGATAGCAGTTCTTGCATTGATTTTCTAATCGATGATACACTTTTTAATGCTGAAGTTTGTATATTTTTTTGTCTATTGCAGATTAATGCTGAAATAACCTTTGACTACTTAGATCAGGCAGTTGAAACTGATCTGATGTAGAGTCGGCAGACAGATCCTAATAGTCTTTGATCCAATATATGAAGGATATACGTGTGGCATTTCCGATGTAATACGATATGATTTACATCAAGATACAAATCAATTAAGCATGATCTAATTAGACAAAGTTCATGTGGAGATGTAAAAGATATAGATAAACAGACCTGATCAAAATCTTAAGACCAGTTGAATTTCCACATTTGGACCTTAATGAGGTTTTAAATAGAGCTACAATATGCAAAAGCAAGAAGGGGGAGTGTGACAAAAAGCACTTTGAAAAATAATTTATTGAAAACAAGTAAACTGAAATAGGCTGTTTATCAGCTGATCAAAAGTTTAAGACCACAGTCCCTTTAAAGCCAAAATCTGCTCCAAATGTTCATTTTCTGTCAGGCATTCACACGGTCATGCCCTCCTGATGGCTAAAGCTAAGAAGCTTTCTCTTCTTGAACGTGGTCGGATCGTCGAGCTGCATAAGCAAGGCCTCTCGCAGCGTGCCATTGCTGCTGAGGTTGGACGCAGTAAGACAGTCATTCTACATTTTTTGAAAGATCCTGAGCATTATGGAACAAAAAAGTCAAGTGGTAGACCCAAAAACATTACCCCTGCGCTGAGCTGGAGGATCCGATTGGCTGTCCGTCAAGACACAGGGCGGTCCTCGACCCAAATTAAGGCCCTTACTGGTGCAGACTGCAGCACAATAACCATCAGACGGCATCTGCGGGAAAAGGGTTTCAAAAACAAAAAACAAATTCAAAGACCTCGTCTCCTTCAACGCCACAAAACTGCCCGTTTAGACTTTGCCAGGGAGCATCAAACATGGGACATTGAAAGGTGGAAAAAAGTTTTATTCTCTGATGAGAAAAAATGTAACCTTGACGGTCCAGATGGCTTCAGCGTTACTGGCATGACAAGGAGATCCCATCTGAGATGTTTTCTACCCGGCACAGTGGAGGGGGGTCCATCATGATCTGGCTGCTTTTTCATTCAGTGAACACTGGAGCTTCAGGTGGTGCAGGGTCATCAAACGGCGGCTGGTTACGTGCAGATGTTGCAGAGGGCATCCCTCATGACTGAGGGCCCTCGTCTGTGTGGTAACAGCTGGGTTTTTCAACAGGACAATGCTGCAGTTCACAATGCTCGCTTGACCAAGGACTTCTTCAGGGAGAATAACATCACTCTTTTGGACCATCCCGCATGTTCCCCTGATTTAAATCCCATAGAGAACATTTGGGGATGGATGGCAAGGGAAGTTTATAAAAATGGCCGTCAGTTCCAGACAGTTGATGCCCTTCATGAAGCCATCTTCACCACTTGGAGCAATGTTCCCAAAAGCTTCCTGGAAACACTCGCATCAAACATGCCCAAATGAATTTTTGAAGTGATTAACAAGAACGGTGGAGCTACTCATGACTGAGTCCTACTGAGAAACATTTTTGTTCTGGTTTGGAGAGTTTTTTGTAATTTTTTGGGCGATGGTCTTACACTTTTGATCAGTTGATAAACAGCCTATTTCAGTTTACTTGTTTTCAATAAATTACTTTTTCAAAGTGCTTTTTGTCACACTCCCCCTTCTTGCTTTTGCATATTGTAGCTCTACTTAAAACCTCATTAAGATCCAAATGTGCAAAAGGTAAATTCTAGCAATTTTTCGACTGGTCTTAAGATTTTGATCAGGTCTTCTATCACACGCATGGCTAAGGATGATCATCACAAGTGTCAGAATTTTTCCCTTTACAGTCCTAAGATTTGCTCAGTTTCAGGTTCGTACCAACACCTGACATTTATTCAGAATAAAGATGACGAGAAGCAGCTGGATGCAATCAAATGGAGCTTTACGTGCAGCAAGGAGTTACAACCATACAGAGTGTCAGGCAGTCTGGGAGTTGAACTGAAAACTAGTACAGAGTCTTCTCCCTTTTACAACATTGTATGTGGTCACGTGGGGTTGTGTTTGGTGAGGCAGATGGCCTTGCAGGTGCAGTAAGTTCAGCAAGTTCATGGGAATAACTTGAGTTTCTGGGAAGTAAAGGCAACGAGAGGGCTAAGAGGGCTATGTATGGTCATGTACTGTGTGTGTATGTGTGAGAATTTAGCCTCACAAAGACCAATTATAAGCCCTGTTTTATTTCCAACTTTAATGTTAATATTGTTCTTGCTTTAATTGACTGAAAAATTTTCTTTTATGCAGATGATACTGTTGTATATGTGACTGTGGTAACACTCATAAGAATAGTTTTTCTCTTAATAATCCACTTATTTTCTTTCCCAAAAAACAAAACTAATATGATCCAAACCACATACCACAACATATCTCAAACTGTTAGCTGTGCATGTTCATATTCTCTCATGCTGAATTTGTTTGATGTTCAGTTACAGTACATGTACAGTTTGCTGTACATATGACTTGCATTGATTTTTATTTTTATTTACCTTTTTTAAGTTTGAGATAAATAAATTAATTAATAAAATGTTCAGGATTACCTAAAGCATGGCTCTGATGGGGGATCTCCCTTCCTTTAAAGGACCAGAACACAGGGAAGCATGAGCCAAGGAGAGGAGCAGCAAAATCCTGCAGAGCTATGATTATCGCAGCATGGCATTGATTCAGTCAGTAAGCAGGCGAGAGCACCTTAAATAGACGTCTGAGTGCATTTAGCCAATGGCAACTTAGAGGAAATCATCTGGCTGTGAGCTGTGGCAGGCTGGCTTTGGATCAGCTGTTTAACAAAGGAATGCTGACATTATAGCAACGTTTACTCTGCCAGGAAAAAAACATTTTAAATTTTATTGTCTTTTTCTTCTGTAGCAGAATGTATCAGATAACATAATGTACAGCACACAAATCTTTTCTCTGACAAATATACAAATCAATAGACTATTCATTTTGATTATTTTACAAGGCAACAGCAGATTAAAAAATGACCTACACTTGTATGTGCAGAACAAAATCCATTTTAAGATTAAAAAAAGCATACTAGGTTTTCTCAAGAGCTGCCAACAAAGATACAGTTTATTATCTGAGATGCAAATAACTTTAAATAGTACTAGTTTTACTTGTTTTTAGTTGGTTGAACTATTTCTGTGTCGTATCTGTACAGTATTTCTACGTTTGGGTGTCACCACCTGCTATATAGCACAGCTGAACACATCCAACATGAGCTTAGGTAGAACTATTGATGGGGTGCTGGTTTGGCGGAGTGGTTAGCAACCATGCACATCCCATATAAGTACTTCTGCCAGTTCGAATCAAACCTGTGACCACTTTGCAGAGTATCTACCCCAACTCTCTCTTCACAAGCCTATCCACTGTCTCTCTCCTATCAATAAAGGCACAAAATGACCACAAAATATATTTAAAGAAGAAGTACTGATGTGCTTTACTTTCTCTCTGATCATCTCATTGTGCCATTGACTTTGTTTTCTGTTTGCTCTGCTTGCTTGTTATGCGGATGACGCAGTGTTGTGTGTTGGCATTTGTCAGGAAAAATGATGTGGAGATAAAATGAATTTTATAAGAATGATGATTGGAAGTCCTGGGTCTAAGGTAGACTGCAGATTGACTATTCCACATCAGTGTCTTCCACTCTTGTGCTTATGATTAGAGAATGGTTATCGATCCTATCAATGAAAAGACACATTTTATTCTGGGAAACCTGCTACTGAGTACTGTGCAGTGAAAAAAACGGACCTGAGGTCTTTAGCAATCACTTCTAAATCTAAACCTATCAAAATTACTTTATGTCAACAGCACGTCAACAGAATAAACTGAATCTAAAAAGCTTAGGTTGCAGTAATAAAGGAAAATAGGTAGGATTTGATAAAATATCAAGCTTACATTGAGGGAGTGCTTTTCCTTGTCGAGTGTAAACGACTGCTGAAACAGCCCTGATCATTTTGAAACTGAAATGTGACCCACTGTCAGACTTTGGCACAACTGTTGCACTAAACAGCAGCACAACCAAGAAAATACAAAACAAGATTTGTAGAAAATATGTCTCCCTTGTACAGATTTGTGTCACAAAACATATGGTTGCTATCTGCCCCCAAAGTTGATCTTTAAATGTGTAAAAAATGTTAAAGATATGCTTAACCTGCTATTTAAAACTTAAAACAAATCAAATAAAAGGGGAAGGAAGGTGAAGCAGATTATAGATGCTCTGACTGATGCTTTAGCTCTGTGACTGTCATCGTTTCACGTCTGTAACTTCTGCTGCTGCCTTATTCAGGACTGTCTTATAAATCAGATTTTTATAACATTAGGGTTCTGAGTCCTGATGCACTGCTGGAGTTTGGCTAGAACTCTTGATCGATCAATTGATAATGAAGCCAGGCTGTAATAGGGTTACAACATGTCCTGGAAAACCTGGAAAATGATTGACTGATTGGAAAATATGTGGAAAATGAGGAAAAATGTCCTGGAAAAGCTTAACCCTTTATAGCCCAAGACCATAGATTATGGCCAGAAAATTCTACTTTTTTGGAGCTGAAATGTTTTTTTTCGCTTTCTGCTAAAATACAAAAACTATCAAAATGTCCGTAAGATTCATCATATAGATTTTTCCTATCTCATTTGATACATTAGGTGTTTTTGGCAAATGATAATCCATTCCATTTTTATTGTTTATCCGATTGTATTCAGATGTTTTTTTGTAATTTGTTGATCATATTGAGTAGATAGAGGTATTATAAAAGTATGTATCAAATATGACACAACTGGCTTTATAGGGTTAATTGTCCTGGAAAATTATCCATTTTCCTTCTACCTTGTTAGTGATCTGAAGTCAAACATAGGAAATAAAGTTAAAATGTAGGTAAAATTATAGCAAGTTAAGGAATGAAATATAAAAACGCAAAACAATGGTGTCAAAAAGAAATAATAAAAATGGCAAAATAGAATTTAGGCTACTTAAACAGTAAATCGACAAAATGTTTTTATTATAAAGCAGAGTAAAAAAAGATAAAAGTGCCATACATTTATAACAGTAAGACCAGTGTTGGGGAAGTTACTTTTAAAAAGTAGTGTCTGCTCGTTACTTGTTTCTTCTTAAAAAAAGTAACTTATTACTTTCATTAGTTACCCTCTATGAAAAGTAACTTTTCACGTTACTTGTTACTTTGACTTTTACATTGCTTGGACAGAACCCCATATCTGTGCCTAAATGTGAAGGCCGACAAAAAGGATTTTGTGTTCTTTATTTTCCAAAATCATGTCACATACTCTGTGGAATCAGAGCTCCTGTCCAGTGTTTCCACATTTACCTCTGAAATAAACAACTAGGTCGATAAAAACAAGCCCAAAATAAGCAACCTCCAGTTATTTCCTTTCCTAATGTAATATATTACTTTTTAAAAAGAGAAATCTACATAAAGTGTGTTAATTTTCGTCTACATTACATTTCAATATCACAGTGCCAAGCACCTATTCAAAAAAAGAACGTCGCTTATAAAAAGCAGACCTGGCAACTTTGGCTCTGAAGCATGCGCCATGTGTGTGAGTGGGTTTGGGGGCGTGCACGATAACCAGGAAACGAGGAAGTGGACAAACTGCCCACTGCAGTCATGTTTTCCTTTATGTTAGGAGCTGGAAGATAATCAGGGGGATTCACACAGACAGAAGAGCCCCAAGAAGCAACTTCACGTTTAGAAACAAGACCAAAAAACCATGACCCGCAACCGTGACTCACGAGATTTGTGGCCCTTAGAAGCTTATAACGAGCAGACTTGGCAACGCTGCTCGTGTCTAATGCAGCAGATGAGAAGGCAGTTTCAGTGTCAGATCTGTCCGTGGGAAAAGTAAAGTTGCACCGCATTAAAAAAGGAACTACGCCTCCAAAATTTAACAAAACAAAAATTTCTGTCGTAGTGCGTTGCTTTACTTTTTACCTGAAAAAGTAGTTACGTTACTTTGTAATGCGTTAAGCACAACACTAAGACACTACCAAAAAGCCAGACTAAATAGAAAGCTAGCAGACAATGTTCATGCCCGAGAGTTAGAACTAAATCATTCTTGTGTTTAATATGATACGGTGGAGCTAGCTAGAGATTTTGGACGTGTTATTTTTTAGAAAGCTGAATTAACCTTAGAATTGCAGACATCAATATTGTAATAGGTGAAAACATTCTGGAATATTGTGAACCCTGTGTAAATATGCATTTGAAAGCCTGAAAACTGTTTTCTCTGCAAACAAACGCAGGGTTTTGTTTTTCCTACGGCACATTTTGGCACCTCTGCATAGTTTTCCATTTAGTTGCTTCAGTTTTTTTCTCCTGTTGTTGTGTCTTCCTAAGTCCATCCAGTCAAACAGCACATTGGTAAAATAATCGTACACAGCAGCAACAACACATCCCAGAGACTTCATGGAGGAAAAATAAACTGCCCCGATTTTTTTGGCCAGTCATAAATCTGAACCCACATAGATTTTTGTCTAATTTATACCTAAAACTCACACAGTTGTGACACAACAGCAGTCTCTCACCTTCTCAGCTCATTGTCCTTGAAAGTGCAGTCCTGCTGGGAGCTTTTCAGCCACTTCACTTTTGCCAAGTGCCTCATACTGCACAACCAGACTTTAAGTGCACTGAAATATCCCTGCATGTCTACGAGCCGTCAGTCTTTTGTACCCAACAATCAAATCACAGAGCCAGAATTCTTCCAAAACGGATTTAAGGTCCGTACATCTCAGCAGTAAAGATAATAATTAACACAGAAAATGTGCTTTAAAGCCATCTCCGCATCCGAAAACTGTTTGATTTAAAGGTGCTACTAGGAAAATCTGTTTCCGGCGACATAAAGACTCTGCTACCCATGAGCACGCGCGGCGACTGTCGTAAAGACGTGACCCAAGCCAAAGCGTGCGTTTGTTGTAATGCTAGTGAATGCAGCTCAGACCTTCCTCAGAACTCTGCATTGCTTTACAACTTCTTTTCTCAACAACTTACAGGATGCAAAGCGATGAGGTAATGTATCTCTTTCTAGTTACGTAGCGGTAGTTTTTGATGTGTGACAACAAGCAATTTTTGGAAAACTTAGGCCCCATCCACACGAAGACAAAACGCTTAACCGTTTCCAAGACGATCGTCATAAAGACGAAGGCGTCTCAGAAAATGAGTGTGTCTATGTGAATGCACACAATACACATGAAAACGCTGTAAAACACATGCCAGACCTCTAGGGGCGCTGTAACGATATGACAGAAACAGACGAAAAAACAGTGGGCATGCGCACTTGCGGCAAAAGTTGTAAACAGAGATTGTGATAAAGTGATCATAAAGTGTCGTAATGTGTCCTCGATAATTGTTTGTTCAACTGGTGGTGATTGAGAAGGAGATTTTGCTGCAACAGGGATAGTAGGGTCACGAGCTTCATCAGCACATATGCTACAGGTACGCTGCCATTGTCGTTGCCGCGTGTGGCGCATGCGTGACAATGAAGATATGAAACTATGACGTAAGCGTATCTGAAAACTTGAGCCAGTAATCACGGAACCACGTACAGCATGTCAAAATCTTTCCACTCTGGAACCTGGTTTCAAAAATGATCGTTTACAGACCCCCAAAACGCCATCTGCGTATGGATGACATGCAGATTCGGCAAAAAACGTATGCGTTTAGACCTTGGTTTGGCTTCGTGTGGATGGGGCCTTAGTATCGTAGTTTTGTAGCCGGCTATATATCACTACTTACAGCCCGGTGCTCTAATGTTGCATTCACAGCGCAAGCGACCCAGCTACCAAAATCACGTCGCCTCGCTGACGTAGCGGCCGTCGCTTGGTGACGTCACGTCGGCTCGAGTTTCACTGTGATCATATCATATATCATATAATAGGATGTATAAGCAGACATTATTCCAGCTGTATCCTTTTCAGTCACTTATCAACCACAAAACACTGCAGCTGATGCCCTGCAGCTGCATCATCTGTGAGTTTCCCGGTCCGTCTAGGTGGAACTAATGTCCTCACTGACTAATGTTTCCCGTACGGACATAAATTGTTACTCTGTAGTCCGGATGAATAACTGTCTGTCCAGGCACCGTCACACATGCACACGCCACCGATTGGCTGTTGCCGCACAGCCACACACGACATCGTATGAAAAGATCAACTTTTTTTTTTTTTTGACATCGCACGACAAGCTATGTGGTAGTAAGCCCCGCCCCATCGTTGCTGTACATTGACTTGGCATGGAGAGTGATCGCGGCGGTAGTACAAGAAGTGTCTGGTGTGTAAGAACCTTAAGACATGCCCGAATAAATGCTAAGGAATAGCATTTATAGATAACCTATTTTGATGCTATAAAACTCATCTTAAAGTGTGTATTTCAATCAGGCATCTAAAAGTGAGACCCTTTTGTTATTACTTAGAAACTCCTCATAGCCTCTTTAAACAAAATGTGAAACAAAGAGCTGAGAAGAAACTTTCAGGTGAAGAATGCACCAAGTTTTTAGAAATATTTACATGATGCCAGATAGTTTCACCCTGCCAACTGCCTCCCATCACGACTTGAACAACTACTTTTCTCTTTGACTTTGTTCTGGACCACTAATTGGACAGGCCATAAATACCTTCCACGTAGAGCCGTGCCAGGCCGATAATTGGTCAGAAGTGCAGCGTCTGTGTATTTTTCGATAAAAAGAACTTTCAATGAAAGCTAAGCCGATGGCACCGAACTGAAAAATGATAAACAAAGAGGACAGCATGAGATCTTGGGTTGTGATGTTACAAAGTACGCTCCAATAGAAGTGGAGTGCCCAGTAGAAAAACACATAAAGCTTCTTTCATGCTTTCTCTTTTCCTTTCCTTGTGGATTGCTCTGGGCCTGTGAATCAGCTCTGGTTTATGCTCTGATTGCAGCTCTTCACAAACAGAGTTTTGGTTTGATGTGAGCCAAGTGATACATCCAAACCAAAGAAAGACAGCTTCTGTGGTGGTCAATGGTGCTCATCCTCCCTGTGGCCATATGTGCTGTATTATTGCTCTCAGTCAAGGGCGAGCCTAGCCAAACGCCTCCCCTTGGCATGAGCGTCTCCTGTAGCTGCCTGCCAGGTACACAATTGGACAACAAGAGATGGCAAACAGCCACTGACAAATGATCGCCTCTTACACAAGCTTTGCTGGTTGGGTGGCTATCAGTGCCTGGAACTTTTATCTACTTATTTTACTGCTGATTAGATTGGGTATTAAACTTTATTTTTTGAGTAAAGTACTTTTTCTAAACTCAAAATACTGACCGATAGGGAACAATGGGTCAGAGACAGAAGCCCATTTAATTACAGGGCATCACTTCGCTTAATTAGGTAGATGTGGATGAAGTTCCTGTCACTTATGGCAGTTATTTTCTGATAATTACAGCCAAATACACATTTTTGGTGTTTTCCTCCACAGCATTAATTATTGGTTGTCCATAACTCAAAAACCCAGACAGTTTCTTTTTCCAACACTCCTTTCCTTATATCATTCTGTAATCCACATTGCTGTATTCAAGGCTTTTAATATGATTTGCTAAGCATGACAGCATAAATAGTGGGGCCGCTTAGCTAAAAATTCCAAAACAATCGTTCATTTTGTGATACAAGCATTTGGTACATTCCAAAAAGATGTGGATTTGGAAGCAATCAAGAATTTTCAACATGGCGCCAGTGGCCGCCATTTTTCAAAATGGCCACCAGTGCTAACAGTTTTCTTTTCAATTTTCCTATCAGGGCTGAATATTTACTGACATTAAGGAACTAGTTAGTTTAATTTGTCTACCATACCATCGGAAAGGGTGGAGGTGAGGTAAAGGCTAATGCTGCGTTCCATGCAACTCGTAACTCGTGTTTTTCCCACCTGTAACTCGTGAAAGTGCGCTGGAACGGCAGTCAAACTCGTAACTTCTGACCCGTGAACTCGTACCAGATCTTTGTGACGTCACATCACTGCCTAAACAATATGGCAGCCTCTCAATAATGACAAACACTTTAAAGTTTAAGCTTCTGTTACCTTATGCACCGTTTCCCCGCTTCTGTTTCACTCTAATGAGTTGTTGATAAAGCATAAATCTTATAAAGCCTGCCATGTTTGTTAATTTACACACCAGAGTTCCTTGCGCTCAAACCGAAGTCATAATTTGCCTGGAGCACTTTCAGGTTGGAACTTGGAGATTTCAACTGGGTAAATTCCTAGTTACGGGTCACCTGGAACGCAGCATTAGATCAGAAATGGGTGTGGCTTAAATAGGGGCTGTTTTATTTTGTGCAAGTCTTCATGACACACAAAAATCGAAAAGACGGAATGGAAATTGAGTTTGAAGTTGTTGTTTTTAAGCCTAAAATTGATGCAGTTGAACAAGTTGCTATATGCTAGGCCTGGTCAAATTGATAAGATTTAAAAATCGAGTTGGCAAGTCAAATCGATTCATTTTTCCTGAAACTCGAGTTTAACAATTTTTTTTTTTAATTCAACCCGTTCATTTCACATTCGTGAGGACCCGAGGCTTTCTGTAGTGCACTTTTGTAGTATGTCACTCTCCTCCCCCCGAGACGTCACGCGCATAAACAACATAGACAACATGGCGGCAACGGCCGTAACCAGCAAAGAGAAAGAGGGGCTCCTGCCCAAGAAAGGTCCCTCAACGTCCATAATTTGGAATTGGTTTGGTTTTGCAGCGTCTGACGAACACCAAACAACACCTCGCTGCAAATTGTGCCTGAGGGCGGTTGTCCTCGGTGGTAGTAGCAATTAGTGTCAATTTCTGTGTTGATTTGTTGACCTGGAGGCACTTTAAATGTATATTTCAAGTATAAATAAATTTATATTTTAGAAATAAATGTACAGTGAGTAGTTATTTAATTTTAAATGGGGCGGGGGGGAATTGAATCAAATCGTGAGTCAAAGATCGTCCAGCTCTACTACATGCTATATTTTGTTGATTAGAAAATTAGATACCCTCAAAATTTAGCTTCAGATCAATGCTTTTGGTCTCAAGAGCAAGAGAACCATTTCAAATTTATACTATGTTTATATGAACTTGAATAAAGTTTCAGATCAGTGTTTTTTACAGAACTTTTCACAGTACACTAAGTTTTACACAAACCTGGGGTGCTGGTTTGGCAGAGTGGTTGGCGACCAGGCAATGCATACATCTGCCATGGGTACCATGTTGAAAAGAAAACTGGATATGGGTACCATACCCAGTTTTCTTGGGAATGACTTTGGCTAGAAGTGTAACAGATTGTTGTGGTTATCTTCATCCATCCATTCATTTTCTATACCCCTTTATCCCTTTCGGGGTTGGGGGGAGGGGGGGGGGGCTGGAGCCTACCAGCTGCGCCATCGTGCCGCCAATTGATGTGGTTATCTCCTCCACTAAAATCAAAAAGTTTTGAACTTAGATTTTTTAGGACCCCCTTTATCACTTCTAAATTTGGTAAAACACCTGATAGATGTTGGAGGGGTAGTGGTTTGGTAGGAGACCATACGCATATATTTTGGGATTGTCCCAAATTAAACTACTGGAAAGACATCCATGGGGAGATAAAAAAATGCTTAAGTATTGATGTTCCACTAACCCCAAATTTCATAATTTTAGGAATATTCCCAAACACTATCCAATCAAAATGTGACACGTTTCAATTAAAAATCCTACTTTTAATAGCAAAGAAAATGATTACGGTCTCCTGGCTTAAACCTCAACCCCCCACTATCTCCCAATGGAAGAATAAGTTAAAAGAGGTATATAATATGGAGCAAATCACAGCAAGACTCCAAATGAAAATGGACATATTCATGGACAGATGGTCTCGTATTCAAAGATACATTTCAGATTGAAATTGTAATGCTGTATGTGGCCGATGTACCTATGGTGTATTTATATAATTATGTTGAAATGCTGAGTCAGCATTTCAACATATTGTTCTCCCTAAACTCCATTTTGTTCTTTTTCTTCTTCTTATTCCTTAAGATTTTGGCACCTTTCACAGGCTTCAAATTTGCACTGATTTTCACAGAAAAAAATTGACATATGCAGCATGTTCATGAGAAGTGCGCATGTATTTTTCACAGGTTTAACAGTTATACTTTTTACAGTAAAAAATAATTTCTGCATGTATTTTTACATTGAAATCAATGGGACATTTCCGCAGGTCTGCTGAAAACTTCAGCAACTTTGAAGCTCCATAGATTGGGCATGCTTGCACCTACAGACGTCATTCGTGCTTTAAAAGCTGCACTGACTTCTCAGCTATTTTTACATATCTTCAGCTTTTTGCTGGCATCTACGGTTTTTTAAATATGAATTTTTGAGCAACACCAAGTTTTGCGGTTTGCTCTGGACTGACTGCCTGTCACATCGTTTTGTCTCAGTGAGCTTCAGCTTTTGCGGTATGCTGCAAAATCTTCTATCTGCGGTAATGCAGTTCTTTACCTCAGGACAGTCGAGTGCTTCACTTTGAAGCCCGTTTTTAACTCGCCACTATGTCAATATTTTCTACTTTATGGACATGAAACTTATACCCATGGCTTCAGCATGTTCTTGGGATACTCACAGTGCAATCCCTTTTCTGATATCTACTACGGTTTTTGCACAGCGACCGTTCGTTTACCCGGAAGTACCGAGCATTATTACAGTGCTATATGAGACAAAGAGCATAAGTACCGTGCTTTCCATGAGTCAGCGCATATAACCCTGTAGTTGAAAGGCTAGAGCAGCGGACCGGGAGCGAGAGCCCCGGGTTCAAATCCCGGTTGAGGCAGATGGATTTTTCCTTCCATCTAGTACAGATTCTTCATTACAATAGCGTAATCATGCTTGTCTTAACACTCTCAGCCTTATTTTGGACGTATTACACTGACTGGCCACTTTATTAGGTACATCTACAGATATCAACACATTTCACCATGTTACAAAACATTCATTTTCTGCTTTCTTTCACAACTGCAAACAGTTTTTAGTGCACTTTTCACTATCTGCTACAGTTTCTAAGATATGACTGTTGAAGCAGCATCAACTTTTGCACTTTTCTTTGAAGTTAGAGCGTGGTCACGTGACCTGCATACCTGAGCTCCAGTATCTATAATTTTCTGCAAACATTTTTATTGCACATTTCACACATTTTCAGCCCTGATTTACTGCTTACAACTATTCATGTCACATTTTCAACTTTCTTTGCATTACTTTTAGCAATTTCATTTCACAGTTTCAGCAGTCACACTCAGCATTTCAACGCATTTCCTGCATGGAAATGCAAATTCTCTAGTTTGACATTGATATGAGCTTTGATGTTGTATTTGACCTGTAATGAACATATTTAATAAAAACAAGTTCAAACAAAAAAAAAGTTTTGAACTGATTTTGTTTAAATTTTAAGGGACTGTTGGTCATGGCTTAAGGAGGAAGTGATGGGGTTTTGGTCATCCAAATCAAGATGTAACCAACTGACTAAGGTGAACAAGGAGGAATACTTGGTAAACCAACAAAAAGCTTCAGTTCATGTGTTATTTCCTCTGTGATGACTGCAACCTTCCCAATGTTGTGACTGAGTCTCGGGCAGGTCTTGGTCTCGGATAGTGTGGTCTTGAGCACAACACTAGTAGGCTACCAGGAACTTTAAATTAAAATTACCTTAGTTGTCTTCCTTACAGTTTCCAGGGGATGTAAACATTTGTCACTATGTAGAAATTATTTATCAACAAGCTTGTGCTGCAGTACTCACTGTGATAAATGATACCAGCATTTCTTCTAAAACTCTTTTTTGCGCTCCAGGCCTCTGTAGGGATCAGGAAGGCTACCACTTTTGTTATTAAAAAAACACCCTTTTGGTAAAAATAACAATAATTTTGTGGCTTTCTTGTTTTGTTTATCTTCTTCATCCTCGGCTGAATAATTTTATCTAGCCCACTCAAATGTTAAAATCAAGTCCACACATCATTTCCTGGACAGCATAAGGCTGTGCCAAAACAAAACAACAAATTTAGTGCAGTGTTAATTATTTATGTTATCGGGGGGGACAGCATCCAGGCACTTAAGGATGAAATTGAATCTGTGAAGCTCTGAATGCTTTTTCTCGGCGGGGGTCGTGTCTCAGTGTCTGTTAGAGACAGAAACAGTCAGCAGGAGGCCAGAGTGACAGACGTGTGAGGAACTCAAATGTCACCACAAGGAAGAAAGAAACGAGCCCATTAGAGAGCACCTACCCACAGGACCATGACCCCCAATCAAAGTGCAGTTTAAAGGTTATTAAAAGTTCACAGGAACATGTCCCGCTGGTGAAAAATAACTGGTGAGCGAGCTGTCTCTGGTGCCCTGTGCTTGTTAGCTCTGCAGTGACATAGTTTGTTCGGGATCTGTTTCACTCCCAACCTCGGCTTGCTGAAGACTCTGATGAAGATCGGCCTGATCTGGTATAGGCCGATCTTCATTATCCAGTCAGCGCTCCCTGCCAGGCCGGGTCAGGTCATATGCATTAATAGAAACACGTGGAGTGAGTTGGTAGGGATGAAATCTGGCTCTGCTTCTTCTAAGTGACTTTGAAACAGTGACATTTATATGACATCTATAAAACGGTCTTAACACAGAGATTCTTCTGTCATTGAATAATGCATTTAATCTGAAAGTGTTAGCTTAGCTTACTTGGATGTTTTCTATATTCACTGCTCACACGACTTTTGCACAGATTAGAGATTGTTAAGTCTCTAATTGATGCATGAGTCCAGAAACGCTGCAGTGGCTTAGCATGTAGCTCTTCCTGGTTCTAAAGCACAAAACTACATGGGATATAGACAGTGTTGAGCACATTACTTAAAAAAAATAATTAGTTATAGTTACTAGTTACTCTTCCAAAAAAGTAACTGAGTTACTAACAGAATTACTCCTTCATAAATGTAATTATTGAATTGAATTGAATTTATTTTCATTTCGAACATGCATGCAAAGGACAACAAAAAAAATAGTGAAATGCCATTCACATACACGGAAAAAGGATTGTAGCAACCACAAGCTTGAAAAGGAGTAGGAGGAAGTAAAATACTTCTTTGGTTCCTACCCCTTATTACTGTTCCTCATAGGTCTTATAAAAAATAAATTCTTCTATTGATGCAAATACAATATACAAATGTATATTACGAAACATAAAATCTGTTTAAATATGCTTAACTACCTATACAAAACTAATAAAATATATAATCAATATACATATGCATACATACAAACATATATTGATATGGATATACATATATATGCATACGCACATATACACACAAATCCTTCCTACATATATACACACATACACATATCCACATGTATACACATACACATATGTATCTAACAAATAAGCATCAATAAAGACATAATAAACCGTTATTACATATACATCTGTGTAAATATAATTCGCACCTATGCACACACATGCATACATACATACATGTATAAACATAATTCATAACTGTCCATATATATTACATCTATATCCAGTAAATAATTAGTTACCAGGTAAAGTGATGGATGGATTATTTTTTTGAAAAATCTTTTCCTCTTGAACTGTGTGTCTCCGTCTCTGTGTCCTTCCTTGTTGTTACCTGCTGCAGCAGCTCTGACATCATCAGCGGAGTTCTCGCTGTTTTTGGTCTCTAGATTTTAGATTTACTAACAACAGACAAACACTTTGCTTTAGGACATAATGGGCACTTCACATGTGTGTTCTTGACTTTTACTTCTTTTACTTCCATCCTGAAAACTCCAGTTTTAACTCCACAGACGCTCCAGACTCACCGTTGCTGCAGCTGGCTGTGTTGCCAGATTTTGTGATTGAAATAAGCATTTTTAAAGAGAAAAACTTACATGAAGTGTGTTTTAATTTTTAACCATGTTACATTTAAGTTTCAAAGTCATATTTCTTCTTTTTGTCTCCTAATAGACTTATTAAACATCCTTTTATTTGGAGGTGAACATCCTTTTCTTTATACAGAAGTGAAGGGAGGGGCTGCTGTTATTTATAACTTCATTATACAGTCTTAACAACCTTTATTTTTGTAACCAAAAAGACGTCAGGGTTTTATCTAAGTTGTATCTTAATCCTCTACAGCTTTATTATGGTGAAAACAGTAATAACTAAATTAGAGAAAAAATAATTCTGACTTTAAAGAATTAAAATAAATCTAAGGATTTATTTTAGGCGGAAACATCATTTTACAGTAAAGTTTGAATTTGTGTTAGTGTGGTTAAAATAGTTTTAATAACTTCTGAATTGGGTTTATATTGATGGTAGATCATGCACCAACAACTCCAAATGAGAAACTGCACTATTGGAACAAGCCCAAAAAAACTACAACCCACAACTCCTAATATACACATGCAAGTCATAAAAAGAAGAAGCTGAAAGTTGCTTATATTAAGCGGACATGGCAATTCTGGCATCGCGTTCTCTCCTCTGTCTGTTAGCGGTGCAGCTCCTGTCTGAGTCTGACTGAGCGAAGCAGGTCAGATAACAGCTGCTTGACATCGCCGCAAAGTAACGCGCCACATTTCACTGTCGGTAACGGTAACAGCGTTACAACATATTGAATAGTAATTCATTAGATTTCCCGTTACTGGGAAAAAGTAGTAGTGTTAGTAACGTCGTTATTTGTAACGCCGTTAGTCCCAACACTGGATATAGAATACTAGAAATGGCTTACACGGGTATTAGGGATGTCCGGATACAACTTTTTCACCTCCAATACGATACTGATATTGCAGCCTTGAGTATTGGCTGTTACCAATATTGATCGGACACAATGTCATCAGGAATCAAAAAGACTTTTTTTTACTTATTTTGTAGTATGAACTGTCAGAAAAGGCTTGATCAGGTGAGGTTACTCAAACAGACAACAGTAGTCAGAAATAGTACGTATGAAAAAAACTGACCCATTTGTTATTAACCAATGGTTTCAATAAATTTAACCTTAAACATAAGAATATAGTATAATAAAATAAAATAAAGGAAAAATAAATTAGAAGACCCTGAAAAGTAACCTCAATAAATCCAATTCAGACAAAAACATACATTTTTCAATAGTAAAATAACCACTGTGTTTAACTTAAAGGTGCTATGAGGAGAATTTATTACCGGCGACATTAAGACTCTGCTACCCATGAGCACGCGCGGTGACTGTCGTAATGCTGCGTTCCAGTAACCTCAGAACTGGGAGTGACATCATCTCTGACTTATCGGCGTTCCAGTTGAAGTCAGAAAAAACATGCCGATCTACCAGGCTATTGTTAGCTGTTGTTAGCACGCCCTGTGTTGTTGTTCACAAATATCACATGAAGAATGTGATTATCACTATGGCAGCATTTTTGTAAATATAAGTCTAACAATACTATGTATACAGCTGATCTAGAGCGACACACCCCAGTCAGAAGTGCAAATAAATGGATTATTACAGGAGCTAAATAACTGTTCACACTGGGGGCATCCATCTTCCATTGTCAACTCGGGGGTGGTGAGGTTTCACCGAGTTCCCAGTAGGAAATTCCGACTTCGGGGGACGTTCCAGTTGCAGTTTCCTACTCGGAACTCGGAAATTCCTACTTCTGACTACAACTGGAACGCACCATAAGACGTGACCCAATCCAAAGTGTGTGTTTGTTGTGATGCTAATGAATGCAGCTCTGACCTTCCTCAGAACTCTGCATTGCTTTACAACTTCTTTTTTCAACAACTTACAGGATGCAAAGCCACGAGGTAATGTATCTCTTTCTAGTTATGTAGTGGTAGTTTTTGATGTGTGACAACAAGCAATTTTTGGAAAACTTAGTATGGTAGTTTTGTAGCCGGCTATATATGACTACTTACAGCCTGGTGCTCTAAGACATGTCTGAAAAATATAAATTTGCTCTAGTTTTAATTGTCTTGTTCCTGAAGTTGAGTATCCAGTCCAGTCCAGCTCTGTTCGACCTGACCGAGAAGCTAAGGAATAGCATTTATAGATAACCTATTTTGATGCTATAAAACTCATCTTAAAGTGTGTATTTCCATCAGGCATATATCTAAAAGTGAGACTTTTTTGTAATTACTTAGAAACTCCTCACAGTCCCTTTAAACATAAGCATATTCTACAACTGAATTAAATAAATAAAAAACAAATTAGAATGGACTGGTTGTATCAGAGTGCTTATAATGGATATTTTAGATGCAGGGTAATATAATCTAGATATATAGCTGCTGGAAAGAATGTGGGGAACATAATGCAGACAACCTACATATTTTTCTTAGATGCAAAAAAATTACAAATGTTTTGGTCAGAAACCAAAACATTTCTCAAATGAAATTGAAAAAATGTTAGGTAAAGTAGGATGCACAGAAAGATAGACTCTTCTATTAGGAATATGTCCCAGAATTTTAAAAACAAATTGGACTTTTATTGGATCTTAAGAATAACAGCATTAAAGCAAATCACAAGAAACTGGAAAGAGACTGAACCTCCTAACTTGAAAAAGTGGTTAGAAACAGTGGACAGCTTTTACAGAATGGAAAAAAAAGGAAAAGAAAAGTTGTTTGAAAAAAGATTGGGCCCCCTTTCAGATTAAGTACATAACTGACTATGCAAACGTGGAATTCTATCAGATGAATGAAGTTTTTTCATTTTCATGTATATCTTATAAATGAGTCGGTCTGACAAATGATCTAGAAAGCCAATCTATTTCTGTATTTGCATCTGTTTATTTATTTGTTAGTTTCTTTTGACGCCTACTTTATTTTGATATACTTTAATTCAATGAAACATAGAAAATGGAATTATACATTGTGACATCGCCATAAAGTGGGTTTTTGGGGTGGCATTTTTGTGTTGAGTTGGGGATTTATAATAATAAAAAAAATCCTTGCAAGGTGGGATCCCTTTGCTCACCCTAAAAGACACACTGCTGCTCCTCATGTGGAAGGTCTGTTTAGCTGCAGCTTCCTGGTCAGGTGACCTGCTGCAGCAAGGTAGATCTGGTTGGATCAGGAGGGGAGGGGCTTAGAACAAAGAGAGGAGAAGGAGAAATGTTTGGAGGGGAGATTCAACTAATGAGATCAGTAGAAACTTGGTTATGACTCTGAAATTCCAGGAGTTGAATTAAAGGAAGAAAAACATCTCCATGTTGCTGTGTGGATGTTGGTAAAAGGGAAACTGAGAGAAGTGGATCTACAGTTTGGGAGTCAGAGGAAGTTTCCTGGACCGGTGAGTCGTCTCCTTTAGGAGTAATTTTTCTTCTTTTTTGTCCACTTTGCAATGCATTGCTCTTTTTCATTTTTTGGGGATTTTTTTCAACGTTGAGTTTTTGAGCGGACTGTTTTAGGACTTTTAAGTTTGGAGCACCTACAGAGTGTACCCTTTTCTGTTTTTTAAGCCAGAGACATTGGACTCAAAATTACCTTTGAAGGACATTTTGTGTTTGGGTTTTGTCCTTTCTTTTGCTTTTGGGTTTTTTTGGGAGTCTAGTATTTCAGGGACTGATCCTGCAGAATTTGTGTTGGGAATTTTGCTAGGGGTGGGAAAATTTGTGTGAAAGGACTTATGCTACATTCACACCGCAAGCGACACAGCTACCAAAATCACATCACCCACTGACATATTGTCGCACGTCCATAAATAACTCCTTTTGGTCACCGTTGCCATCGGCCGTCGCTCGTTGACGTCACGTCAGCTCCAGTTTCACCGCGATCATATCATATATCATATAATAGGATGTATAAGCGGACATTATTCCAACTGTATCCTTTTCACTCACTTATCAAACACAAACACTGCAGCTGATGATGCAGCAGCATTATCTGTGAGTTTACCGTGGTCCGTCTAGGCGGAACTAATGTTTCCACACGGACATGGATTGTTACTCTGTAGTCCGGATGAATAACTGTCTGTCTAGGGTACCGTCACACGTGCACACACCGCTGATTGATCAACTTTTTTTTACTTCCACATCGGGCGACAAGCTTTGTGGTAGTGTGAAAAGCGTCTGTCGCATTGAGGGGGGGGTTAGCCCCGTCCCACCGCGGCTGTACATAGACTTTGCATGGAGAGTGATCGCCGAGGTAGTAAAAGTAGCGTAAGGTGTGTACACACCTTTAGAAGTATGAACTAAATCTACACCCAAGGAAAAGTTTATTGTTGAGCCATTTTTCCCCATTATTTAAAAAGGTACTTGGAAAACATTTTTACATTTGAATACAAATCAAACTGAATTAACAAGTACTTTTCAAAGCTTTTACCCTTGAATTATAACTAGGCTTAAGAAACCAAGCGGATTGTTGTAACATTCTGAATGTAAACTAACGTTTACGGATATCTATGGATGCTGACGTCGCCGCATGTGCAGAACTCTCTCACATGAGGGCTGTGCACACATAGCCTTACAGAGCAGACAGACCTGCCTGATTCTGAAATCCTGCAGGTTCGTCTTGCCAGCCTTCGTTGTCCAACAAATTCATTCGGCTGAATTCTTAACGGTCCAATCAGGGAAGAGAGGCGGGAGCTGCAGAAGACAGACATGACGACAACCAGAAGTTGAGAACGGACATGCCGATTAGCCTATTGTCCTCATGGCTACCTAGGGAAACTTGGTGAAATCTGCCCTCCTCAGAAGTTTACTTGTAGGGATTGTCTTTGACGAAGTTCATGTCATATAGAAGTGTTGAATGAATCATCTGTGTGCTACAATTTAGTGTAAGACGATAGTATAAGGCCGTTAGCTGTTAGCAGCTAAGTTAGGAGCTAACAGCTAACGGTCATTACCTGTTGTTAGCTGTTAGCGGCTAAGTTAGCGGTTAACAGCTAATGGTCATTAACTGTTGTTAGCCATTAGCGGCTACATTAGCCACTACATTATAGGAGGCAACCCTGCTTGACGTGGATTGGTCTGTGATGAATGTGACGAGCCAAACGATTGTACAATCACAAGCTTGTGTTTTTTTTAACGTTCTGCCCCTAAAAACACATTTAAAGGGCTCCTACCCAGATGGACTAGTGGAATATTTCTGTAGCAGATATATGGAGCTGTCCATCTGGCTTGTCAGGTTAGTGCACACATGCCAGGAACAACAACAGCTTCATCGTCTACAGAGTAACATGTGAGCTGCTTACCGTGCTCGCTTTGTTATCCAGACAAAACTATCCACACAGATTTGTTGTCCAGAAAAGAAACTCCTGCGTCTTTGTGTGTCCACTCACCATTGTTGTTTGTAAAGTTTTTCTTCTTCATACGTGTGGTGTAGCAGCGCTGCCTGTCTGCTAACCTACATCTCCATCTACTGGACTGGCATACACACTACAGCGTTTGCATTTGTTTCTAGCATCTCCATCTGAATACGCAAAGGAAAAACCTTTGTGATTTAGGTGACAGTGTCCCCATATTAACAGGGCCTGAGATGGAGTTCAAACCAGCCACTGTGCTGCCCACAAATAGTTACAGTCCAAAGATGAAGGCTTCATCTCAGTGCAGACTCTTTGGCGTGAACACCACGTCCATGTTTTATGTCTTTGTACTAATAACCTGCTCTGTAGACCCCGCCTCCCTCCTGTGCCACTCCACTGGTCTCCTGCTGTTACGTTCATATGCTAGTAAATAGTTTGGGAGGATTCAGAAGCAGACAGCCTGACATACCCTGAAGTTTTCCTGTCAAAATGCCTATGATGGCATGGATAAAAACTCTGAGCTGCATCATAAGCACTCCGGGCCTGTTGGCTGACTCAAGTCTTGACAGACGGGGTGATAAAGTCTCAGGGCAGTCAGCCAATAGCTGCTCCTCAGCGTCAAAAATGTGTAGTGCAAACAAAACACAAACACATTCTGCAGCTCTAACGTTACATAACATGACACATGAATTTTTTTTCATTGTCACCCTGTCTGAACCAGAAATTAAATGAAAAATTCATGTTGGGATGATTTATTGAAAACTATTCATACTTCAAACATGGAAAGATCACATCCAGCAGATTAAAAAGTGACATAACAGCCTCAGAGGCTGGAGAGAGATGGAGCCAAAAGTTTGCCAAAAATAAAAGTGTTTTAGTAATGGATAAACATAACTCTGAGCAGAGATGAGGAAGGGCTCACTGTCAGGCTGCAGGCACAAACATCCACCATCAGCTGGATGTGAATGAGTCTGCAGCTGGACGACGAATGACACCAGATGTTCGCTGTCACTGTGGACAGACAGAGCTGCCCGAGCCAAGCTGGTGTGCATACTGAGAGAGGGAGGAGGGGAACTTGTATACAACTTACTAGCATATTTGTTGCAGCTTTTGCCTTTTCCGAAACTGCCTAGATTTTAAAGAAACTGCAGGTTTGATACATATTCAGATATCACTAAAATCAGAGTATTATTTACATGTAATTACACTGATAAGAGAGGGAAAGCCAAAGGATTTATGGTGATGCAGGGAAAATCCCATCAATGCATGTTTATTTAAAAGTGCAACCAGAGGCAACAACATCTGCAGCTCTATTTTTGCCCCAGTGAGTTACAAAACTGCCAGAGAAAGTTCTGACAGAGGAGGGCCAAGAAAACCTGACACACCAGATGGATGGTCCAGTAAGTCCACCAGTCCATCTGTACCAAAGATCATTAGGGCCACTGGAGAAAAGAAGAGAAAAAAGAAATTGGAGGTTGATTTTTTTTTTTTTTTTTTACATTTGTGAAAATCATCAGAATTCTGACGCTCACGATCATTGTAGATCTGAGCTTGGCGAGATGGATCTATCTGATGAATGACATTGTTTGGACAGATCCTGCTGCTGCACCACATTTATATAGATTTATACAAATCTAAGGTAACACTTTCCTTTAGTGGTCCGCAAATTTCATCACACTTAGGTAATAATTAGACAAAGTTTTTTTCCTATTTCTTTGAAATTACCCCCGAAATTTCATGAGAATTTGGTGAAAATTAGCACATCACTTCTTTAAAATAATGTCCAAATTTATTGTCGCAAGTCAGAATCATTTAAACCAACACTATGTAGTTTTTCAAACATATTATAATCCTTCGATATTCATTGTGATGGTCCACCACTTTACAATGAGTTCAATGAAACCTCTGTCGTGTTCTAAAGTGGTCTGTATCGCTCTCACTGGCACTATGTAACTTCGGGGTGGATGGTGGGAACCCTGCCACACTAAAAAACTACATATTTGGACTGCTTTACGGCATACGTCACTTCCCCCGATTCCCGATTTGTTTAAAACACGAAAGTGTCGGCAAAAGCCAAACGCGGAGCTGTAGTCATGGTGGAGGCAGTGAAGAACGCAAGAAAAAGAAAAGTTTATTTTGAGGATACAAAACAAAGAAAGCGAGAGAAAAACAAGCTGAATGCTCGGACAGGAATAATCATCGGTTCGGTGTTCACTCGCTGGCGTGAAATAAAAGACGAGGAGGGATGTCCGACCGATGCCGACTTGGCCCTGTTATTGCTGGACTTGTAAGTACTTGTTGATTGTTTACCATCCGTTTACAGTATTCTTGAGAATGTACCAGTATGTAGTTTTGTTTAGACCTATTTCAAGTGTGTGATATCACCAGCTCGTGGTTGTCTTTACTTTTATTCACTTTATCGCTTCAACAGGACGGGGGCGACTTCACGGTAATAAAACCAAGTTGAACTTAGCGATTTTTAACATCGTCATTTAGTCAAAAATAAATACATTACCTCATCGCTATCCATCCTGCAAACAGCCGCTGAAGACAGAAGAATACTTTTGAGCGAAGTCCTGGCTTCTGTGATTCGCCTACAAAACAAATGCACGAGACCGGCAGATCTGTACCTTTACTGCAGTATGCACGCGCTAGCGCTTATGGGTAGTTGAGTTCTCGTTCCGGTCAAGCGAGAATCTTCCGTAGTGCTGCTTTAATGTATGAGTTAAGGTGGATTTCACGTTAATCCACCAAGTTGGAAGAAAATATCTTCTTGCATTCTTGCAAGAAAAGTGAAATGTTAGTAAATTAATCTTAAGAGAGGAATTGTTTGTTTTTTTGCCCACTTTGTCTCAGTTCAGTTCATTATCAGATATTGTAAGAGTCATTTTGATGCTACACTTCACTTCTTGGAAAATGTTGTCTTCTGAGCCTCTGCTGAATTCTCCTAAAAAGTTTGGCAGATTAAAGTTCTGTTATAACTCGAGAATCCCATCAAAAAATTGCTAGGTTTATGGAGTCTAGATTGTGTTTCGCAGCTACTTCAGTCCACTGAACAGAAACAGAACAAGCCTGCTGGCAAAAGTTACAATAAGTAGGAAAGAGAGTTAAGCTGCGGTGAGATTGGATAAGAAAGGTCCCTTTTATATCAGACGTAACTGACTCGTCTTTGATAAGTTTTCAGGGGACTGATTTTGTGTGAAATAAGTTTTAGTTTGAGAGTAAGGACAGCTCTTTTCTCAGAAACTGAGGGTCCATCTGTGATCAGAGAGGGCTTTAAAATGAAAATAACAGATTATGGCTGCAGTCGAGTTGTCCTTTTTGCTCAGGAAGGTTCCAAACGGAGTGAGATGAACCTGAAGTAGTTCATGATCAGAGCTGTTCGAATAGTCTGAATGCATAGGAAAGGAGGCTCAATGCTTCCTTTATTAGCTCCTTTAGCATAGGATACACCGGACCATCCTTTAGGAAAGGAGTGGAGAATATTCTGTCCCACAATTCTCTGCAGCAACAGCTTTTATAAACAGCGCGTTATCCGACTGCTTCTGAATTCAACTGAATAATAACAACAAATCACACAGCCCATGTGAGTTCCCACTGCTGTTCATCCTTTCTAAAGTTTTCCAAAACCTGCCTTAAAGGATGCAAAGCGACAAGGTAATGTATCTCTTTCTAGTTACGTAGCGGTAGTTTTTGATGTGTGACAAGAAATTTTTGGAAAACTTAGTATCGTAGTTTTGTAGCCGGCTATATATGGCTACTTACAGCCCGGTGCTCTAAGACGTGTCTGAATAATATAAATTTGCTCTAGTTTTAATTGTCTTGTTCCTGAAGTTGAGTATCCAGGCCAGTCCAGCCCTGTACGACCCGACCATGAAGCTCAGGAATAGCATTTATAGATAACCTATTTAGATGCTATTAAACTCATCTTAAAGGGACAGTTCAGTATTTTTGAAGTGGGGTTGTATGAGCTCCATATGGTCACTAAGGACAGTAGATACATCAGAAAGTTCTCTCCTCTCCACCAGAAAGCCACAGACTGTGACCATCGGTGACGAAGAAAAAGACGCTAATAGAAAAGTACCGTACCGGAGTTAAAGGCTATTTTCTCCGCCTACAAGAACTCAAATCAAAAAGTAATACCACAGTTTAAGAGTACGCTACATGTACATTTTTTGAAGTACATTAAACTTTCGGAAATATAAAGTTTATCCGGACCTAAGCCGACTCACACCGTTTGTCCCTCTGCTAAATCACTCCGCCGTAGTTAGCTAGCTGCTTTGGATGGCTGTTTTAGACTAATTAAAAGCACATTATAAGACAAATATTGCTGAGATGGGTTTTTGTGATGCTTCCCTTGATTCAGAAACAGATGTGCATCATGGAGAACTCAGTTTTCACCGTATTCCTCTGCGTAACAAGGGCATTCGGTTACACAATATAGTGAATGCATCTCTGTTACCTGTTAGCTGACAGATTGTTATGATCAACAAACAGCCTCCTCTACTCTGCTTATTTGTCTCTGACAGATCATTATTACTTACTTTGAGCAGAAAAAGTCATTAGGTCCTTCAGGTCTGGGGCGTTTTTCCAGTTTATCGTTGGGAAATCGGAGAATGTCCACAAAACTCCGGGAAAGGAAAGTCCGTTTGACGAGTAATACCGCCGTCCATATCACCTATTCCCAGGTCAAACATTCGCCCCACTGTTTATTTACCTCTCTATCTTGATGTCCAGGCTCCATGGATGTTTCCTCTATATTCCTCTCGGTGGGTTTGTCACTGTCTAGCTACTCATCCTCTGTAAAGTCCAGTTACAGGTGTCCTCTTGACTCCAAACTGAATGAGACTTCATCGGCGCTGTCATAATAATCCCTTTTTTAATTTCCTGCATTGTCTCTTCCTCACACTGCTGACAGTCAAAACAGAAGAGTTATGATACTTGATAAAAGTTATACGAAGCATCTGAAGCCGCTAACGTGCTAATGTTTTGATCAGCTGAGAGGGGGGGGCGGCGGACTGATTTAGCGGAGGGACACTCCGCCCCCCTCTCAGCTGATCAAAACATTAGCACGCTAGCGGCTTCAGATGCTTCTAAACTGTGGTATTACTTTTTGATTTTAGTTCTTGTAGGCGGAGAAAATAGCCTTTAACTCTGGTACGGTACTTTTCTACTAGCGTCTTTTCTTCGTCACAGATGGTCACAGACTGTGGCTTTCTGGTGGAGAAGAGAGAACTTTCTACTGTATCTACTGTCCTTAGTGACCATATGGAGCTCATACAACCCCACTTCAAAAATACTGAACTGTCCCTTTAAAGTGTGTATTTCCATCAGGCATATATCTAAAAGGGAGACTTTTTTGTTATTATTTAGAAACTCCTCATAGCATCTTTAACTTTCCAGCAGTCTGATTCTTTGAAGAGAGCAGGATTTGAGATATATGAATTTGATGATGATTATGTTTTAAATTTGGTTCAATATTAATCATTTGTACTCTATTAGATTGTGGTCTTAACCGTTTCTGTTTATTTTTTTAAATCCTCACTTCAACATCGGTTATGCAGATTTCATTTTTACCGGGTTGTTAATGTTCAATGTCTGAAAGGAACAACATTGTCATGATACACCGGCTCTTCTAAGATGAGCCTTTTGTAGTCCATCTTCAGAACATTGTAGTTTCACTGCAGCAGTAACATCCGCCGTCACATGATGACGTAGCATAGTGAAAGTGTAGTCGGATTCTCTCTGCATGCCAGTTTTCCTTTCCTAAGTCCTTCTGAGTTCTCCTTTCTCCTTTCCTTAACCTTGGCAGCAAGTGAATATTTTGGCCCAAAGTTGATGTAAGAATCAGGAAAAATGTGTCACAGCCCAGCCTGGGATCTCTGTGTTCCTGTTTCCTCTGTCATTGGAGGACTGGACTTATTGGTAATCAACACACCTGGCTGAATCACTCACCTGCTTCTCATCAGCAGCTCTACAAGAACCCAGCTTCTCCTCCACACACTGCCAGATCATTCAGTTTGCTCTGTGGTAGTTTACTGGCTGCTCTGCTTTGAAGAATCAGAGTTTGTCCTGAATCTATTTCCAGTAAGTCTAACTTTAACGCTTTTGTAAATGGGCTCTTGTTTTGAAGTTTATTCGATAGCATAATGGGGTGCATAACGGAATGTACAAAATGCCGAAATGAAATTTGTATCTGTGCGTTTTATGGCTCAAATGACCACATTTTGGTATTCTACGTGGTGACTTTCTCGCCTAAAATGCTCTCTAAACTTTCGAATGTGGCGAATCAACAGAGATATTTGATAGCCTGGTGTGCTTCCGATTTTTGTCGTCCGAGGTTTGAAATGCATCATGGGAAACTTAGTAGTATACTGCAGTGTGAACGGTTGGCATTCCAATCATACTTATAGTATGTAGTATACAGTATATACACATGAGTATGTAGTATGTAGTACGTTAGAATGCCATTTCGGACACAGCCATTGTGCAGTCTTTCCAGTAAGCCCAGCTCTGCCAAGACTCACCCAAACCACAGACCCTGCCTTCAACTCTCTCATCAATAAATCTCTGTCACCCTTCATCAACCAGCTGTCTTGTCTGCTCCTGGGTCCAGTTATATTGGGTTCCTGTGGCTCTGAGTGACATACAAAATGATTCTGGCTATAAAGGGATCTTTTTGACATTGGTTAAATGAGCTACACCTCAATGTATTAAGACAGGATTTACTTTACGTGTTTATGTGTCTGCATAAGTATGATGGCACACTGGATCATCTCTTTTTCCAGTCAAAATGATGGTCAGTCTACAAATGTTTCTGTCATGAATCTAAAAAATTGACCAACAGCAGAAAATATCTGGTTAATGCGACCCACAAATGCACGACTCAGACAAAGGCAAAAAGGTTTAATCCAGTAACAGGCAGAGGTCGGTACATGGTAAAGCAAACAAAGAGAAGCTAAGGTGGCCAAAAAACGCCAGGCAAAGGGTGAGATCAGAAAAGGCAGGCTATGATAATACATGGCTTGACTGAGATAATACAATGACCTGGCACAGGACTGAGGGAAAGGTGAGGTTAAATGCATGAGGTAATGAGGTTGGTGCTTTCAAATTAAAACAAGAAGACAAGAAAAAAACACGAGACTACAAAATAAAAGAAAACTTGACCAAACTTTTTTGTTGAATGATCTTTTCTCTTCTTTTTTTCTTTCAAAACACACATCTGTCGGTCAACTTTTACTTTGGAGAGTGGGTTTTAAAGATCTGTAACCCAATAAAAGTCTTAATTTCTAAAACCAGTTCATCCAGATTCCAAGATTTTCTTTCTTACATGGAAAAAGCAAGTTTGGAAATAGGAGTTTTGGGCCCTATAGCATTAATATGTCCCTGTCCAAAAGTTTTAGGCTTGAATTAGCTAGAAATGGTGAATTGCTACTTCTGGGTATTGAATGAGTCTTTGCTTTATGAAAGGGAGTTCTGGTATCTTGGTGTTTTTTTGAGATGTTTGGTCTTTATTATTGTTTTGAACACATAGTTTGAGTCATTTCTAACTTCAAATGATAAAATATATTCTTTCTTTCCTGATCTGAAAAAAGATTGGATCTATGATTGAAAGCCAAAGTATTTTTTTTATTTTTTGAAATCACATCTTTTCCTCCAGGCTAAAGAGAAAAAAGCCCATCCAGGTTGTTATCAGTCGGTTCAAAGTCAGAATTTGTGATGGTTTGAAGGTGAGTTAGTGACCATGCCATAGATAATCTGCACATGTGTGAAGGCAACATTGATGCTGAAAGGTACATAGTTTTGGAGCAACAAATACTAACATCCAAGCAACATCTTTTTCAGGGACATCCGTGCTTATTTCTTCCTGACAAGCCAGATGGACAGCTCCATATATCTGCCACAGAAATATTTCACTAGTCCATCTGGGTAGGAGCCCTTTAAATTTGTTTTCAGGGGAAGAACGTTAAAAAAAAAAAACACAAGCTTGTGATTGGACAATCGTTTGGCTCGTCACATTCATCAGATCAATCCACATCAAGCAGGGCTGCCTCCTATAATGTAGCATACATAGCGGCTAATGGTTAACAACAGCTAAAAACAGTTCATAGACGTTAGCCATAGCGGCTAACTTAGTGGCTAAAGGCTGACAACAGCTAATGGCCTTATACTATCGTCTCACACTAAATTGTACCACACAGATGATTCATTTAACACTTATATGTGACATGAACCTCGTCAGAGACAATCTCTACAAGTAAACTTCTGAGGAGGGCAGATTTCACCAAGTTTCACTGAGTAACCATGAGGACAATAGGCTAATCGGCATGTCCGTTCTCAACTTCCGGTTGCCGTCACATCCGCATTCTGCTGCTCCCGCCTCTCTTCCCTGATTGGACCGTTAAGAATTCAGCCGAGTGAATTTGTTGGACAACAGAGGCTGGTAAGACGGGCATGCAGGATTTCAGAATCAGGCAGGTCTGTCTGCTCTGCAAGGCTAGCTTATTTCAGCACAACCACATTCTGCAGGCGTTGCAACGCTGGGCTACAACGTAACTGATTGAGTGGCCTACCTGGAGTCCAGACCTGTCTCCTTTTAAAAAAAAATGTGGCACATTACAAAATACAATGCAATGAATGTCCTTACTTCCCAAATACTTATTACGTATTGTGTAAAGGAAAGGTGATGTTGCACAGACGCGAATGTTCCCCTGTCCCAGCTTTTTTGGAACATGCTGCAGGCATCAAATTCAAAATCAGTAAATGTTTAAAACAAAATTTAAAAAGGAATTCAGCTCACCAGTTTGAACACTTTAATATCTCTTCTTAAATCACTGCATATGTTTTTATTAAGCGTCCCAACTTCATTGAAATTGGGGTTGGTACATAAAAACATGTAAAATGTTGCCACAGCTTTGGTGCTTCAGCTTTACATGGAGATCAATAGCAGCTGCTTTTCCTCAGCCTCTTTCTGCCTTCAGCTCTTCACATTAATGGCGTGCTTTGAACTTTGAGTAGGGTTGCACACATTCATTGCTCTGACCTTTTAATTAAACCGACTCCATTCACTTGAGTTTTTTCCTCTATATTCAATTGGCATATCAATTAACGCCCTTCATTAAACAAAAAGATTTCCACATGGGTGTCAGTGTGATGAAGCCTTTGAGTGCGTTGGGTTATTTGGGTTCAGTCTCAGTAATGTCAAAGTTTCATAATCCTCATGTACACAGACTCTTTGCTATAGCCCTGCCCTGCAGACCACTGTGTGAGAATTTAATGCATGTTGCACACATGCCGGGGGAGCACAACAGGGGGCAAAGGGAAGCGGATCCAATCCCAGATAGCAAAATTCATTTATTCAACGTTGGATTTTGGTCAGATTGGTTATTTTTGGTTGAGGTTGAAAAAGCTACGTTGACTTAATATTTAATTACAGTTACTATTTCTACAATTGAAAAATTAACGTTGAATCAATTTAGAATAGATGTTGTATTTTCAATGTTTACTTTGCCTACATTGATTTGACATTGAAAAGATGACGCATTTTCAATGTTGAATTTGCCTACATTGATTTGACATTGAAAAGATGTTGTATTTTCAATGTTGAATTTGCCTACATTGATTTGACATTGAAAAGATGACGCATTTTCAATGTTGAATTTGCCTACATTGATTTGACATTGAAAAGATGACGCATTTTCAATGTTGAATTTGCCTACATTGATTTGACATTGTGTAGATGATGTATTTTCAATGTCGGATTTGCCTACATTTGTGTACATAGATTTGGCATGTAATAGATGTTGCATTTTCAATTTTGTATTTGCCAATGTTGATTTGACATGATTTCAATATGTGGTATTGATATTATAAAAAATATTATAATTATGATAATAATAATAATAATTATTAGTAAAACCTACCTAGAGGCAAAGTTTCACATTCTGTTGTCCATTTGTCTCTGTGTCATTTCTAGGCCTCAGGGCCGCCCAAAACACTATTTAAGTGAGCTGGCGACCCTTTGAATTTTGGCCTTACCTTTAAGGCTCTTCTATAGGAGGGCTAAATCAAGCTGTGGCCCTCAACTGCCTTCAGCTCAACAAAGACAAAACAGAGGTGATTTTATTTGGCCCCTTTCCTTCCACGGCGGGCACAGCAGCTCTTCTCGGGCCTCTCGCACCTCGCAAACGCACACACTCACCCTTCCTGTCACTCTTCATTCATCGATCTCCAGCCGACGCAACACACACACGCACACACACACACTCACACTGCAATTTAGGTTTAAAACGTTGAAACGGAATGATTTTTCGTATGCGTGGTTAGGGCAGAAATCAGTGAGGACAGCCAGAAATAAATAAATAAATGAATAAAAAACAACTTTCATTTATGGATTATTTTATGGGCCCTTAACTGAAAGTACCCTGGACTGGGCCTAGAGATCATTCACGTGAAGTTTTCTTGAGATATATATCAGCGTTAAAAACAAAAACCAATGCCCCTCCCTAAGTGATTTAATAAAAAAGACAGACCATCCCCTCATTAAAAACATAAACAGATATTTAAAACATAACCTTTTTTAAACCATTATTTCGTAAAAGTAGCATTCTATAAGTGAAAATAAAACAAGGGAAAATGAGCGCTATAGAACTTCACCTTAGGCAGGTACTGTACCCCTGTCTACTGAATAATAATCCATTACCTGGTACACCACTGGGAATACTGTATACTTGACAAGTCATGTAAGGAATTAACTGAATGAGTAGGGAAGTGATGGGGTATTTACTGCTTTAGTGGTCAGGTGTAAATGAATTATAATTTTGTTTGAGTACTTGTTCTAACAGAAAATGACCACTACACACCTGCCCATCTTCTCCCCCTACCTGAGAGGTCAGACCCAGGGCTACAGCTCTGGTCAGACCTTTCGCAAAACCCCGCCCCCCTTAGTTACTGTTGCTAGGCCCGACAAGCTTCTTGCAGCTGATGAAGTTTTATGGCGGAGAAAGACAACACAGCGCGCGTCAGTGACTCTTTTTGGAGCAATTCCTGAGCAATATCTCCCAGATAAAGGCAAAAGGAGTTTCAGTATGCAGTGGAGGGATATATTAAAAATATTAAAGTAAAAAACGAAGGTGACGCTACGACTACAGCGGCGAAAGCACACCGGGATCATGACCTCTTCCTCATATTCAGCGATCACAGCCGAGTGTAGCAGTGATGTTCCTGCTCTGCCAGGTGAGTTCTCTTGGACTATTATTGTTGGAATATATATGTTTGTGTCCACATCCTCCTCGTTGGCAAATAAACGTACAAGTGCCCCGAGGATATGAGCAAGCGACGATTTTCAGCGTCATTATAAGGATGTTTAGCTGCTCCACAGATTTTTCTCTTCTTTAAAACAAAAGCTGCACAGGTCCATGCACAGAAGGTATCAAGGCATACTAATTTTGCGATATTTATTATTTTATATGTATTAATGCTTGTTAATTTCCGTGACTTGTATCTGGACCTCCACAGTTTTATCTACTGCAGACTCCGCTTCTCCTTTGTTTTCTTCTTTGAAAATGGAAAGAAAATGACTCCCCCAGCCAAATTCTTGGGGTACAGAGTGTCTGACTCACAAACATCATGCACACACATCACTTCACCATAGGCCTACTGTACACAATGCACAGCAAATGTGAGTGTACATACGATGTACCCTATATTGTACTCCCGTATACCACAATGCAATGCGGTCTTGTTTTTCCATAGAAGAAGAAGAGAGGAGGAAGGCTGTAAACGCTGCTTTCCATAGATACATAGATATCTATGCTGCTTTCATTCATAAATGTAAAGAAAAACGTTAATGATGTCCGCGGCTCGTCGGACTAAGCTTACATAGCAACGGTTGCTGGACGTGTGTTTAATTACAGACGTGTGATTGGACAGTGACCGTTTAGGGGCGGAGTTTTGCAAAAGGTCAAGCAACGCGAGACCCGCGATGTTTCACGGGATTTTGAATTCAAACTGTCCGTGTTGGCGCGATCCAGCTTCATAATTCTGAGATAAATTGGTAAGTCCTTGAGAATGTATTTCATTTTGCCTTTTAGATACCAAAACATATCTTTCATCGTTTGACCAAACGCTATCGCTATGTAAATTCTTGCCATGTGGAGTATAACTTGTTTTTTTTGAGCATTTGTGTTTAGCATGGATGCTAGAAGCTAACTGGTAGGCGAGTATATCCTGTTCCATACATCATCTGGCCGTCATCTTTTGAATAAATTTTAACTTTGTGAATTATTTCCGTGAAAACCTAACTATGGTGTTTGAAGCTTGCTGCTACAGTCAAAAAATAACGCAGCGTGTTAAGTTTATAACCTGTTTGGATCCTTATGAAGTCCCAAACAAAGAGTGGAGCACAGACAGAGGATTGTTACCGCCTTTCTGCTTAACGGACCTTTTTTTTCTCTTTCATGGTGGCGCATCTGGCGTTGGAACAGGTCAAAAGCTACGAGTCTTTGGAATCCCACAGTTTACACACCGATGGCTTCAGGAAATGCAGACATTTAAACCAACAAACAACGACCACACAGTCATCCGGACAAAGGTAAGCATGTGCTTTCATGTATTTGTTTTAAAAATGTACTTCATCTATGTAAATTAATATTCAAATGGTATATGTTACTAGATTAGATTAGATAATACTTTTAATTCCTTTGGAAAACTCCTTAGGGAAATTAGAGTTCCAACAGCAGCTACAAAAAGTAGACAAAAGACATATATATTTATGTGTGTGTGTGTATATATATATATATATATAGATAGATAGATAGATAGATAGATAGATAGATAGATAGATAGATATAGATATACACACACACACACACACACAGAGGATAAATGTAAACAAAATATTTATTCGAAAATAAATAATAATAATGAATAAATAAAATAAGACACACACACACACACACACACACACATATATATATATATATATATATATATATATATATATATATATATATATATATATATATGTATTGTCATGGAAAAAATTATCAGACCACACTAGTTTTCTTCAATTTCTTTATCATTTTAATGCCTGGTACCACTAAAGAAATATTTGTTTGAACAAATATATTGATAACAACAAAAATAGCTAATTTGAGTGGATATTTGGCCATTTTCCATGATTTTCTTGATTGTAACCAAAATCATTTTTTACATCAATAACTATGGCATTGTACTGCCAAAAACAGTGATTTTTAGCATTCCTCTTTTCTGTTCTGTCAACTTATAAGTTGCATGAGCAGTACTGCTTATGACATGTAATGACCTCTTCTATACAGCTTAAGCATGTCAAATAGGACATAAAATATTATATGATCAGCTCCATTTTTGTCATGTTCATTGTATTCTTCAGGTTATAAACCTGTAGTGGTACCAGGCAATAAAATTAACAAGAAATTGAGGAAAACAAGGTTGATCTTATATTTTTTTCCATGACTGTGTAATATATATATATATATATATATATATATATATATATATATATATATATATATATACACATACATACATACATACATACATACATACATAGATATACATATACATATATTTATATATGTGTATATATATATATATAAATATATAAATATACTAAAATTTTCAACTCGATACCAATACTCAGAAAAATATTCGATACTCGATGCTATTTTCGATACCACAAGGATAAAAAAAAAGAACCCAATATTTAAAAGAAACATTTTTATTAACAAAAAATGCAAATATAAGCTCTAGGAAGTTGTGCAAAAGTCTCATTTTCTTTATTTTTGTTCCTAATGCAAAAAAATAATACAATACAAAAAATATTGCTGCATCAGAACAAAATAAATGCTCTTTGAAAAAAACAAAATTGTAGTTTTTTTCCCCTTATTTAGACTACAGTGCAAATACAAACATAAAATATCACTAAAAAGTCCTTTGTTGTTGTAACAATCAGGATAAGTACATTCTTGAATGAAAAGGAAAACAAATAGCAGTCCTCAGAGCTGCAGTTTAGACCTATAAATGTCTGAACTGTGAACTATAATTTTTAGCCTATAACAGTGCATATACTTCTGATCTTCAAGTATGATCAAATTCTGTCAACTCAACAGTACATGCAAAAATGTATCGATACTTTTGAAAGCGAGTATCGTATCCGGATACAACATTTTCGTATCAATACTTTTTTGAGTATCGATACTTTTGACAACCCTAACATATAGATGTATATATATATTAGGAGTGTAACGAAATGGTCAACTCACGAAACGATACGAAATACGAAACAGGGCTCACGATACGAAATAAAGATTAGATTATTGGAAAGTCTCCAACAGTAGGAAGTTGTGTAAAAGTCTCATTTTCTTTATTTTCTTCCTAATGCAGACATACAAAAAATATTGCTGCATCAGTGCAAAATAAATGTTCTTTGAAAAAAAAACAAAATTTAAGTTTTTCCCCTTGTTTAGACTACAGTGCAAATACAAACATAAAATCTCAATTAAAAGTGCTTTGTTGTTGTAACAATCAGGATAAGTACATTCTTGAATGAAAAGGAAAACAAATAGCAGTCCTCAGAGCTGCAGTTTAGACCTATAAATGTCTGAACTATAATATTTAGCCTATAACAGTGCATATACTTCTGATCTTCAAGTATGATCAAATTATGTCAACTCAACAGTAGATGCAAAAACCAACATTGTTTTTTTTTTATGCAGACTTACACAAACATAGTGGAGCAGTTCTACTGTTTTTGTGTTCAATGTGGATTTTAATGTTTCCTATAAATTGATGGTCAGCGAAGGGGCCAGGTAGGCGGGTCGAGCGGGTCAGAGTTCAGAGGAGAGAGTTAGTGTGTGTTAGCAAGGAGGAGAGAGCCCTTAGCAGGAGGTTAAGAGATTGCTACTCATTGTTTTGTTAAGTGAATTAAAATTGTAGTTAGGCGTGGGCACTGCCCACCGTGATTAAAAGCAGGTATTCGCGAGTCGAGTCACCTTATTTAACGTCCGACGGACATCACAACACAGCCGCTGCCTGTCTGCAGCTCAGTTCTAGTTGTACTCGCCGCTGTGTCTGGCGAACTGTATCGGTATATTTTGCACTCGGTTGTTGTTTTGTCCGCAATCTTCTCACTGTTCTCTCGTCTTTTTACATGAGAAGCCAAAATATGTCCACACAACCGATTTATTTAATGAAGGAGGCGTCGCTAAGTCCTCCTCCGTATTATTGCAGCGGCGTTTTTACTACGGGATCACGAGGAGGGTTTATTTAAATCCTTTTATTTGGCGTCTCTGAATTTTATTTCGTCATTTTTTATTTTGCGAAATTTCGTGGCACAAAATTTCGTTTCACCCCTAACTTAAATATATATATATATATATATATATATATATACATATATATATATATATATATATATATGTGTGTGTATGTATATATATATATATATATATATATATATATATATATATATATATATACTTTTTTTTTTTTTTTTTTTTACATATATATTTACATCTAGTCACATAATTTGTTTTACTTTTTCTTTAAGTCTCTAAGAATTTGAATGTTTTCAGTTTGTTTTAGAATACATTTTGAGAAACGGTCTTAGACCTAAATAGATTAAGATGACTTCCTATTGGACTAAAAGACATAGACTCAACAGAACTGTAGGGGACATAGAGTAAGAGTTCAGAAAGCCTCAATGATATGAGGGACCACATTTATTTCTTAGTCAACATAAGAATGAAATTAATTAATCATTACTAATTTGAAATGGCACACTTTGCACTCTAGCACATTAACCATTTTCTCTCTAATCTGTTCAGATACTCGCCTGTCACTAGTTGGAGGGATCAGCACAGATAAAATGATCAGGCGAATGCCAGCTGCCACCATGACCAACAGCCTGGCCTGCAGGTTCAACTGGGCCACTGAAGAGAGCCTTCAAGGAGACACCGATGCAGGACTACATGTTTGGTTAGTTGGCATATTGATGAATATTGAATTAAATTCATTCATAAAGTGCTCACAAAAAGTAAGGAAACATGACTTCAGGCCAATATATCTCCCTTCTAATGATACCTATCTATGTTTTATATCATTTTCATCTTTGATTTGTGACCTTCAACGAGGTATAGCATGGTATGAATGAGGCAATTGTGGAATGAGCAACATAACAATACTTTTTTAAATTTGGCGCCTTTTAGAGCACCCAAGGTCGCATCACAGACATAGCAAAAAACAGTTTAAAAACAAATAAAAGCACTTACAAATATGATTAATGATAAAAGTTAAAAAATTATCAATCAGACAACATACAATTAATGATAAGATGTTAACAGTGGAGCATACAGATTAAATAACTATGGGGGCAGAGAGAGATGATGAGCTGTGTAAGACAGTAATGAGTTCTGAAGGGGTGAGTTTTAAGTGTGCAGTGAGTTCAGGTTGTGGATGTGTGGAGGTATGGTGTTTCATAGTCTGGGTGCTAAGCAGCTAAATGATGAAGCATATGCCGGTTTCCAGCATGGTATCTAACGCTGTGACATACATGGCCTCGACAGCACGGTCGGCAGGAGCGTGTCACCTATTTCCGTGTTCTCTTACCTCCTCCCTACTACTCCTCACCTGTCTTCTCTCCTAACTCCCAACTCCTCCTGCCTCCTAGCACAACTGCCAGCTGTCTTTCCTTGCTCCCTGGCACTCTCCCACTATGTGTGTGTTTGTGTGCATGCGTGTCTCGCTCTCACCTGCGTCTCGCCTCAAATCACAATGCTTGCGTTTTTTTCTCTCAAGCTTTCTTTGGGTTTTTTGCAGTTTGTTTGTTATGGTTTGCCACAAGCATGTTATAGGCGTTCCATTTTATTCATTGACCATGATCCAAGTACCTTGGAATTCAGCTGGACAATAGACTTGAGTGGAAATGCAACTCTGAGTACATCTACAAGAAAGGTCTGAGCAGACTCTACTTCTTAAGGAAGCTGAGATCTTTCAACATCTGTACCAAAATGTTGCACATCTTCTATAAGTCTGTTGTTGAAAGTGCAATCAGCTTCGCAGCGATCTGCTGGGGCAGCAGCATCAGAACCAGAGACTTGAAGAGAATCAACAAACTGATCAAGAAAGCTGCTTCTGTGCTTGGAGTGACTCTGGAGCCGCTGGAGCTGATCATCCAAAAAAGAATAGTGCACAAGCTGTTGAAGATAATGGAGGACTCTTCACACCCTCTCCACAACACGGTGATGAGACAGAAGAGTGTGTTCAGTGAGAGGCTTCTTCAGGTCCGATGTAAGACTGAGAGGTCCAGAAGATCATTCCTGCCAGCAGCCATCAGCCTCATGAACAAAGTCCAGAATAAATTATTATTATTATTATTATTGTTATTATTGTTATTATTATTGAACACAATCTGAACTACTACAATCCTGAATTTCCCTTTGGGATAAATAAAGTATTTTTCATTTCATTTTCATTTCATTTCATCACGTGATTTTTCAAGTTCCTTTTGATGTAGAGGTCCCATTTAAAGCCACCAGATGTGGAAGACCATCTTTGATCATAATCTAAAAAAAAGACGTTAACCCTAGATATCTCTGGTTTGGTACTCAATGTGTTAAAGGGGAGATATTATGGCCAGAGGTTACGTTTCCATACTTTTTGTGAGCGTTTTATACATTTCAACTATCTCTAGTAAATAAGACTCTGGTACACTTAAGGAAACTGGACATTTGTCACTTTGGAATGGAACATGTCCACTGCTGCTTTTATAATATTTATTTTTTTCTTTTCACAGCAGCTGCTCGTCGATATGACCGGAAATTGACAGATAAGCAGTTCGAGGTCGAAATACAGAATTGGCTGCGCTTTGCACATGAGAGAAGTGGCGGGGTGCCAAGGAAGGACATGCCTTTAAGGAGTTAATGGACAAAAGGTTTGGAGTTGGAGGCCAGAGTGTTTCATGGGGTTTGGAACCTGTTCGTCTTATTCATGGTGAACTGCATTGCTTTTGAGAGTTTTAAACTTTTTTTATGTTTTGTTTATGTTGAACTGTGGTCTTATTGTTCTGAATTATTTACTCCGTTGCTGTCTACCACTGCGTGTGTGTGTGCATGTGTGTGGATGAGCGTGCGTGTGTGCGTTACACCATACTAATCTATGCTGAAAAACTGAAAACCTTCAGAAACAAGCGGCTGCTTCGTATCCAGTTTAATTCCTTGCTCCTTCAAGAATAAGTGTAAGTGTCCTTAAGGAAGACACTGAAATTGTGAATAATATTAGTGTAATAGTAAAGACACTATTTAATGTTTAATAAATGACTAAATGAATATAATAATTGGTCTGTTTGTTTCTGTTCATAGAGCATGCAGATAAAGCAGCTGTTCTCAACCTTGATTTGAATGCAAACTCCCAACGTATTTTTGAATATTCATCTTGAAGGGCATAATTACAATACATTTTGGGGTCCCAAAAGTTTTCCTCTGAAAACTAATATAAAAAGGTTGAGAGCCACTGCAGTAAGCATACTTAATGAACCGTTTTAGCATTTTTCAAACTTCCTGTTTAATATGCCTCGTTTAAGCCAAACAGTTTTACTTGACCAGTTTTGTTCTTTCATAGTTCATAAGGTTAGTCCAGACTTGGTTGTCCAGTAGTGACATCATTACAATTCAGGCATATGGCAGTGATGTCACTAGTAGATGACTTTGGCAAGCCCCCGTGTAATTCTGCCAAATATAGTTTAAAGAGATTTTTTTTAGCATTATTTGAGGCATATTAAAAATAGAGGAAGGTTGAAAACTGCTGAAATGGCCCTTTAATAATAATACTCTTTAAATGTGTATACATAGTTGGATCAATGTTGGTGCAATTCTACGTTCTTTTAATGTTGATTATAACATGGTTGAATCAAGGTTGATTCATTGGTTATATTAGTTGAATCAATGTTAGTGAAGTTCTATGTTCTTTCAATGTTGATTATAACATGGTTGAATCAAGGTTGATTCATTGGTTATATTAGTTGAATCAATGTTAGTGAAGTTCTATGTTCTTTCAATGTTGATTATAACATGGTTGAATCAAGGTTGATTCATTGGTTATATTAGTTGAATCAATGTTAGTGAAGTTCTGTTATTTCAATGTTGATTATAACATGGTTGAATCAAGGTTGATTCATTGTCTAGGTTCATTGAAAATTCAATGGTATTTCAATGCAGATCATAACGAGCAACATCAATGTTCTTGTCAATGTTCTGACATCAACGTTAATCTCAATCTTCAGCCTAACCAAATTTCAATGTTGATTCAATAACTTTTTGCTATCTGGGATACTCCAACCTCCCCCTCACACTGCACTCACTTTCGTTCTGCCACTTCTTCCACCTCAAAATCCTTCATTCCCTTTCCAGGCAGGCATTTCATTAGAGGCAGAACTCCAATTCATTTTTTTGACACGACTCTCCTCTGAGCGCTGATTTCTCATTCCTGACTGCTGAGTGACTGCTGCTCTGCATTCAATAATTCATGAAACACAGAAGTTTGGCACAAAACCCAACTTTTTTAATATGAAAGCCATTGTGCCACAGGGGCGTTAGGGCATGGTAACCACGCCAGCTCACGTCTGCTTTTTCAAACACATTAGTACCAGAGCTCAAAAATGATTACCATTCAGGTTTTTTATTGGAGCAGGTGAGCAGCTGTTTTTAAATAGTTTGTCTCCATGCTTACTTTATTCAGTAAAAATGTACCGTTTACAACATATATTTATTATCAGCAAACAAAACAAAACATTACATCAAAAATACATTTGCATAAGTCTACCCAATCCCGTCCTGTCCTATCGTAGAACACTCCTTGCTCCTTGTCTGTTCACACATGTTGTTGTCTTTTTCATTCATACATACACTGTGCACATGGACTTGGTAAAATGTTAAAGGTGCAGTGTGTACAATGTGGCATTTTATACATCCACCGCATTTCGCCAAACAGAAACGGTGAATATAGGAGATATATGTTTCTATTTGTATGTAAAGTCCGTCAAAATAGGAGAACAATCAACCCCATAAAACGTTTGTTTTATTTTTATTTAGTTAGAAAAGTCTTTATTAAAAAAATTACATTACTGCGGGCCGCTGTTTCGTGTCGGCCGACATATTGATCCGCAGTGTTGTCTACGGGTGGTTTTTAGGGACAAAAAGAACGAAACTCGAATCTGTCCGCCGGTTCTGAAATCTACCTGGAATGCAGGTGAAGAAGAGGAGAGGATGGCAGTGGATGCATAGAAAGTTGTTACACTGTCCTAGGGATTCAAACTGTGTGTATAAACACACACACAACATAAATTGTGTGCCATGTTCACAATTCCTTTTGGTCTTCACAGTGTTCCGTTGCTCAGCGATGTGACGGTTACAGTTAGGTTCATTCTAGAATCTGAACGCTAGATGTCGCTAAAATGCCAAGTTCTACACACTGCACCTTTAAATAGATTAAATACGCAAAGTGTTTTTCTTCTTTTTTTTTCTTAGCAGTTTTACACTGAAGGACACATCTACCCCTTTCATGCCCGTTCACTCTCACAGTCCCAGTGTTGGGCACATTACTTCAAAAAAGTAATTAGTTATAGTTACTAGTTACTTTCCCAAAAAAGTAACTGAATTACTAACGGAATTACTCCTTCATAAATGTAATTAGTTACCAGGTAAAGTAATTGATGCGTTACTTTTTTGAAAAAGCTTTTTCTGCTTGAACTGTGTGTCTCTGTCTCTGTGTCCTTCCTTGTTGTTACCTGCTGCAGCAGCTCTGACATCATCAGTTCTCCAACAGCGCGTGCAGTGGAATTTGCCTGATAGACTAGAATGGGAGCGAAGTGCTCCGCGGTAGGCTTCACCAATGCAGCGCTGCGCGCCATGGCGCTGGAGATTCGCTTCAGATCTATCTTTTGCGCGGAGAAGTAAAATAAATCATGAAAGTGTGTGGTTGGGACCAGCCACGGGACCTTAGAGAAGCGAAGTGAGGTGTTGTTTATTTCTTTTCTCAGTCTATAACATGCTTCATGAGTGTGTGACATCGCTGTGCTCATCATGAGAGCCTGTGGCTCTCCGGGGATCAGCCCTCCCCCTGCACGCCGCAGCTCTGCTCGGTGCGCACTTTCAGTGGGTTTTGTCTGTCAGGGCAAGACCGTGGCGTGGCGCTTCCGTGTGCCGTGGAATTTGGGGGTGAGGCAGGTCGGATAACAGCTGCTTGACATCGGTGCAAAGTAATGTGCCACATTTCCCTGTTAGTAATGGTAACGGCGTTGTAACGCATGAAAAAGTAATTAATTACCAGTTACTGAAAAAAATAACGCCGTCAGTAACGCCGTTATACTCTAACGCCGTTATTACCAACACTGCACAGTCCCTCACGATGATCCTGGATTTCTTTGCGAGTCGCTTATTCAGTATTCATTTACACCACTGATGCAGCAGTAGGAATTACTTTGGGTTAACTGTCATGCACATGGATACATCAACATATTACAACCAGAGATGGGCTTGAACCTGCACCCTTCCAGTTGTTGGTGGAGCGTACAGGCTGAGACACCAACACCCCCTGTTTATGCATTTAAACTATGCACAAATATAATGTATATATATACAAGGTGTAAATTACGATGAATAGTAAATAAACCTCACAACCTTTGTGAGTTTTTCCTGTGCATTCTTGAGTCAAACACCTACTGGATTTTGGGAGTGATCTGGATCACCATCTGGATCCACTATGACAAAAAATTGTGATCTTTTGTGAATAACTACTGAACGAAAATAGATATGGGCCTTATGATGAATCCAATTGCTTATAGTACATTTTCATGGTCAAGGAATCTAAATACTTAGGTGAAATAAAGGTAGGACAAATATTTATGGTGAAAATTACAATATGGGAGAGGACTGTGGTGCCGGCTGTTACACAACAGCAATCATAAAAACTATTTTCATTTTTTTAAATCGCACTGTTCAGAAGAAGAAATAATCTGAAAAAGCAAATTAAAACAGTTGATTACAAACATGAATAATAACAGGAAAATGCAGATATATACTTTAAACAAATTGAAAGAAGCAATGGGTAAACAAACAAAAAATGGGTAAAAGCTATAAAGCAAGGTTAAACAAAATTGCCAAAGTCCTGATTATATTAATTTTCCTCTGGAAAGGCAGATCCACACAAGTGAGTTTTGAGACTGGACTAGAAGGCAGAAGTTGTTTCTACTGTCGGTCGGCTGACCAGAGGGACCATCTTGGGAAGTAAGGCAATTCCACCAGCAACATGCCCAATAGTGCAAATGCAGGTTGGCCCAATTAAATGACTTCCCCCTCACAAGAGCACATTATTGACTTCAGCCTGGGCTCTTATTAGCATTAACCTGTCCCGACATCTTAGTCACATCAGGATATCTCATTACAGGCAAGATGGTTGGCAGGTCCCAGCATGTTGCAGCCATGGACCAGTCAAGACTAAGGCAAGAAAAGTGGGTAAAATTTAAGAGGCTACATCTGTAAGGCTTGAAAGTAAAAAGCAACATGTCAAAATGAATTCTGAAAAGTGACAACCACTGGAGTGAAGGCAGGACTGATGTGAGAGGTACATTTAGTCTGGCTCAGAAGTCTGGCTGCAGAGTTTTGTTCTGTTTGACCTGGTAAAAGAGACCAAATCAATGTCTTTGTATTCATATTCAAGCTGAGATCACTTTTAAAGACTCTACGGTTTCTTTCTTGGGTATGTCCAGGAGCCTGTTGCACAAAACCAAGATAAGGGATTAAGCCGGGATATCTTGGTTATTCTGGATCAACTAATCCATGATCTGGCTGCACAAACGTCAGATAGGGGGAAGTAACTCTAGCCTGCTCAAGACCAGGCTAAGTTCCAGGATTTATTTAATCTCATCCCTTTTCTCAGTCAGCAGTCCCCACAAACTAAATCCAATTTTTATTCCACTGTCCACCACACATCGTTATCACATTCAGCAGGACCCACTGTCATTATTTAAACATTTGTGATCATTAAGTGCAGTTATTTTAGATGAAATTGTGATTTTACATGATTTTACAATCATTAAATAAGAGTTATGCATAGAATATATATAAAATGCACACATTTGTTAAATAAAATTCAAAGAGTCACATGGTGTTTCTTTAGTGAATAAGGATAAATCAGAGCAGGTGAACCATCAGCTCCTTTAAAACTGAAGTTACACAGAGCTCAACAAGACAGAAAGCACAGAATCAAAGCATATTATGAACAAAATCAAATCATAAAATCTGTAAAAAATCACTTTCAGTATAATTAAATTAAAACTAGTTATTAATATTAACTTTTCAAATAGAAAAGCTCACAGTCATTCAAATGTTAACGTAGTTATTGCATAGTGTAAATGTTGCTTATGTATGGAGTTATTGTGTGCCAACTACATGGTCATTTAAAGTATTTAATGTTTTTTTGTTACAGTTTATTCATTTTTTTATTATTTGTTCACCTATTTGAAGGGTTTTTATTTTGTGGTAATAGTACTGTGTATTTCAGATTTTTTTTGTATTTACGCTATTTGTTGAGCATGAACATTTGGTGACACATTTTCTTATAAACTAAAGACACGGGCAAAAACAATGCTATTTGATTCCTTATGTAAGCAAATGTAACTTGCAGATGGAGGGGGGCATCATATAAAATCTTGCCAAGGGCCCAACGTTAGATAGAGACGGTTCTGCATGCACGCTCAAACTCGTGCACACGTGCATACAAATAATGCAACAGCATAGGAGCATGCAGCATCAGAAGCAAATGTGGATGTTTCAATTTCAGTTTCACATGCAATTCAACAAATTAGTAATCAGGCCACAACTTTGATTTGGGAGATCTTACTGAACTATTTAAATCGATATTGTGATGTTTTGTCTGGAGTGTCTATCAGTGCACTGTTATACATTCAGGCGGTCTGCAGAGCTTCCTGTCATTGTTGTATCGCCGTGGCGGTGTTTTCTCTTTTTTAATTCGGTCTTTTACCTCCTAATACGCCTCCATGAGGACTTCCTGCTACGATTAGGGATGTATATCATTATGATTCTATCGATATTGATACAGATATCGATACTCCTTATCGGTATCGATACTTATCGATACTACAACACGTAATTTTGTGTGAAAAATAAAGCCTTTTCAAGATATTTTAAGATTCAGCCTTTTTTCATTACCACAAGGTAACAATAAAGCTTCAACAGAGTAGGAGTAATGTATTACAAATGCTTCTCAGAGGCAAAAAGAAAGCTAGGGAGATGGCAAAACCCCTTCATGCCACCCAACAGACTGCATGTACATGCAGACCCATAGATCTTGTGCTGCTAAAACTGATGCTGTAATGATGACTGTAATGATGTCTCTTACTTTATATTAGATAGTCTTATAACCGTTCGAATATGGGGATAAATATCTGTAACCGAATATTAGAATGTAAAATATTGAGTGTAGCAGCACATCAGGGCGCCTGGAGCAGTGGACCGTTTCATCCAACAGAGGGCGCTGTGAGCGCAGCCTGACCGTCAGCCACATCCGGTGCTCCTCTTGACCTCAGTAAACAAAGAGAGTTTCCGCTCCGAGCGGACACCATTAGCTCCGATTCATCTGAAGAGAGCTGCGCTGTCGGCTTTTCAACCAAATTATACAGTCGAGTGCAGCGGGGCTTCGTCAAGAGTTTAACCCCGTGTGACTGTGTTGTTTTCGGCAGAGTTTTTACCGAGTGGGCGGATAATAGAGTCTCTGTCTCTGACGGTGCTGCAGCCTTGAGTGTTAGCCGCGCTGCTAACTCTACTCGTGTTGCTATAGCAATCAAACAGTCCGTACTCCTTTAGCTTTATACTTAGCGCGCGCTCCAAGTGTTTGGTGATGTTGCTAGTATTTCCCCCCTTGGATGCAACTTCTCTCTGACAAAGAGAGTTTTCATTAGCTTTGCTAAAGTGAGCTCAAACCTTCGAGCGCTTAGCCCTCACCAACATGCTTGAGCCGGGCGGCGCTAGTGTCATAACTACGTGACAGTTGAAGAGACGTTTAAGTACCGATAACGGTACCATTTTTCCAGATTCTTAACGGTCTTCAGGTACTGACCCAAATGTGGACCGGTACATGAAAGTATCGGTCCACGGTATACATCCCTAGCTACGATGAGACAAGCACACCGCTCTTGTTGTCATGGTGAATCGGTGATTCTGTGATCGATCGCAGGGTCTGTTTAAGGAATCACATGCTTGCACTGATCCAGGATGGGTTACACCTGGCTTGATAAATCCGTGCGCTCTCATCCTCGCTTGGTCTTTTGTGCAACCAAATAAGCCTGAACCCCCTTGTTTTGGATTCGATGAGCCAGACTTATATATCATATATCCTGGATGTCTGAATCCTAATTTTGTGCAGCAGGCCCCTGGTCCAATGAGTTCTTCTGTTTTGTTGAGGTTTACTTTCTCACATTACTGAAACACTAATGGAGTGTCTAACTTATCAGTCTCTGAAGGATCTATAGAGCAATATAACTGAGTTTCATCAGCAAAACTATGAAGGAAATGCTGTGGTGGTGGATGATGTGGTCTTGTGGGAGCAGATAAAAAGAAGGAAATCAAAGAGTTAAGACTTGTGGTATATGGTATATTGTTGTAGTTGAAGAAACATCTTGTTTAAGACTCATAAAAGATGGTTGGAAAGTAAAAAAATATGTATAACCTAATGGAAGAGAAGCAATGGCTCTTGTAAGACAATTGAAAAGATAGATTCACTGTACAGCAAACTTTATGTAGAAGACGTATTTCAAATCTTTTTCATCGTGAAGAAACAGTCATCCAGTAGATTTATCATGATGTTTATTAATGAGGGGCTGTCCCTGTGAGTATTTAACACAGCAGGTGTCACAGAAGGAAATGCTAATGAGACAGATGTAACTAATGAAATGAATGATGGTTCAAATACATTTATGCATGTTTGTAAGTCCTGCTGTGAACCAGCATGAGCAAAGACCTGATCCTGATCCACAGCTAGAAAAATATATCCAAGTGTTTACCCCCCTGTAACTGTGAGGAAACCAATAAACTCTTAACCTTTTTAACTCTTAACACCTTATGTCCAGATCTGAATGTTTCCTCCCAGTCATCATATGTTATTATTACGTTTGCTTCCAATTCCCATCTTTCTTTAACATCCATATTGTTGTCATTGGTTTTATATTGTAGTGCTTTATACATTTTTGAAATAAGCCCTTTTTTGGGACTTTCTCTGTTATAAGATATGAGCAGTTTCTCAACCTTTGTTGGATCTTTATTTTTTCCCATTCATTTTTCTGGAGATAGTGTCTTAGTTGCAAATATTTATAGAAATCATTCTTTGGTAAATTAAAGTCCTGTTGGAGTTGTTAAAAAGATTTCAAAATTTACCTTGTAACAAATTGTTGTATGTAAACTAACCCCTTACTAGGCCTGATAATCTATAAATCAATTAACGGGACGATAAATAAAAACGTCCTCAGTAAGTTTGCCGGCCTCGATAAGTTGACACGTGTATGCATGTTGGTTTTCCTCCTCTCTTTCTACTAAACAGGCTGGATGAGAAGATGGGTCACTCTGTGCAACTTTCTCAACACCTGGGTGCATTGGTTCTATTGCGGATGTAGCAGATTTATGGCGGAGCGAGCATCTGTCATTCATTCAATCTTTGTGGGGAAGGCGGGGCCACTTGCGCGTACACACACAGAGCTGAAGTGAGCGTCGGGAGGAGTAACGAGGAAACAAACACTAACATGAATGATGGCACGAAAGCTACGGTTCTTAAGCCGGCTGCCACAGCCTCAGTGTGGGAATATTTTGGTTTTAAACAGAATGAACAAGGTGTGAGCTCATGAACACCGATGAGCCAATATGTCGCATTTGTTTGAAAGTAGCGGCGACGAAGAAGGGGAGGTGCAGTGGAGCCTTCATCCTGACAGTCAGTGCTTACCGAGGCGTTTGGTCGCCAAAGTAAAGATAAGTAAAAGCACAAAATGGTGCAATCACAGACAGTGAGAAATGAGTTAGTTAAAGAATTGTCACCCTTCAATATGATTGAAAAGCCAGCAATGTTACGAACGTTTGACAGACAGTACGAATTGACTGGGATAACGTAAATGTCACAAACAATTCAGGAAATGTATGAACTCCATTTTATTTATTGTTTTTTATAGTTGTGTGAGGTTTTTTTTCTTTACAGAGACAGGGTCTATTTTTTATTGTTTTTGATTAGTATTATGATTTTTATTTACATGCAATTTTTCCAAAAGAGAGTCAATTCCATTTTCATTGTTTTTTTTTCTCTTTTTTTTGTTAAATATATTATATCATTTGTTTAATTTATTTTTATAAATAGCTCTTGACCTTCCAATTGCAGTTAAATACGCTTAAGAAATTAAAGTTTATTGCTTTTGATACAGTGTACTCACTTTATTATGACATATATTATACTTACATTAATGAAAAAATGATGTGTCAAACGAATATTGACAATAATATCATTTATTAGCAATAATTTTTTGGACAATTATCATCCAGCAAAGTGTGTTAACATGACAGGCATACCCCTTACTTGTCCATTTCTCAAATCCTGCATCCATAGTCCCCGGTACAAAGTCTGGGTTTTTGGCTATTTTTGTAGCTTCAGTTACAGAGCAATATAATCATAGTTTTAAAACAGTAAAACTTTGAGGAATGTGCTGGATGGTGGGTTCTTGGGGCCTGTGGAGCAAAATTAGAGAAAAACTTTTGGAGTCAAAACCCTGGAACAGAAACATTCAAATGTGAGGCAGCCATCAATAAGTTGTTAGTCACACCTGTGTTTGACAAGCCGAGATATTGGCTTTTAGAAAGGTTTTTCACAGTTGGTAACATCGTATTGACTCTGAGGAGAATCTTATTTCCTCCTTGCCCTTGCTTGACCCAGGAATTGATCAGATCCACCTTTGGTAAGGAGCCAATCTGTCTGTCCAGTGGAGGGCTGACCTGATGGAGGAGCAGACTAATGACATGCTTCGTGGGTCGGGTAAGGTTTTCTATTTCAGTCATGCTGACATTGTATGGTTTTTGTGTTTTATTAGATTTAATACCTTTGTCAGTAACCACTAGTGTGAAAAAATAGCACAAGTGTTTGATTTGAAGACATTCAAACTCCAAGGGGATTGATCCTGAGGGTGTTATACTGTGATATGCTGCTTTTTTTTAATACAAAAAAGAAGCAAAGTTGTCAAAAAGTCTATAAAAGCGCTTTTCAGATATATGAAAGGAAATAGTTGGCAGGCATTAGTGATTTTTAAAAGAGCTGGAGGTTTATTGACAGCCTGTTGCAGGGGGATAAAACAATATGAGAAGCTTGAACTATACAGGATAAAAATAATTCTTCTTCTCTATACAATTCATCTCCTGGGCTCTTCTGTTTCTTTTTTAAACATATCTCATGTTTTGCCCTTGGACCTGTTCTCCATTGAAGTCTTGTTGTAATGAGCTGTGAAAAAGTTGTTAAAGCAAAACATGATGCATTATTGATCCCAGCTCCTCAGCTCTGAGGTTGTTAATGGCTGGGATGCTCTCTAAGATACGTCTGCGCTGGATCACAGTCGGCGAAGTTGTAAAGCACCTTGGAGGGCGTTATCAAGAGTGAAGCTGGCAGATGGGAGTTTATGATTAAACATTACTCCAAAGCACCAGATCCACATTAAAGCATTATCTACAGGCTTGGCAAACATCTACATCTGGATTGGCTCCAACGTGGAAATAGACAGCACACCATGTAAGCCTGGTGTGCACTACAGTATGTTGTTTCCACAAGGAGCTCAGACCAAAAATAGACTGCTGATCCTCATAATGCAGACACAAAAGCTCTGATTTCGTACCAGATGAGAGGATTTTATGCCCTAAATACCTCTTTGTGATCCTCAGTCACCTTAATTCCCTGCAGTTTAGTTGTTAGAAAGTCCAAGTTGGGAATCAACACAGCCTTCGTCTACAACAAATTATAAATTTACCTTAATCTTTAAAGATGCTATGAAAAGTTTCTAAGTAATAACAAAAAGTCTCACTTTTAGATATATGCCTGATGGAAATACACACTTTAAGATGAGTTTTATAGCATCAAAATAGGTTATCCATAAATGCTATTCCTTAGCTTCGCAGTCGGGTCGAACAGGGCTGGACTGGCCTGGATACTCAACTTCAGGAACAAGACAATTAAAACTAGAGCAAATTTATATTATTCAGACACGTCTTAGAGCACCGACTGTAAGTAGAGATATATAGCCGGCTACAAAACTACAATACTAAGTTTTCCAAAAATTGCTTGTTGTCACACATCAAAAACTACCGCTACGTAACTAGAAAGAGATACATTACCTCGTTGCTTTGCATCCTGTAAGTTGTTGAAAAAAGAAGTTGTAAAGCAATGCAGAGTTCTAACCCCAAAATTCCACCGGACGCGAAAGCGCCGCGCCGCGTCCTTGAAGTGAACTGCGGAGCACTTCGCTCCCATTGTAGTCTATCGGGCAAATTCCACTGCACGCGAAAGCGCCGCGCCGCGATTCTGAAGCGCCGGAGCGCGCCAAGGCGCAAGAGATTCGCTTCATGTCTATTTTCTGCATGGCCTCTTCCAAACCTCGTAAATTCACTGTCGTTAAGAAAGCACCAGACAGGAAGTCACCGTGTGGAGTACCCGGAAGTTTCAAAATAAAACACAAACCACGGACTCTTGCACGTAATTTTCCTCAATTATTTGTCATTACGTCAAAACCGGAGGCACGAGCATCAGGTCAGCAGTCGCTCAGAGGGTCCCAGAGACAACACGACACCATGGACGAAGAAAAGTGAATCATAGAGGTACAGAAATACATAACATTGTATACATCACAGATATAGATGGATAGAAGTTGAATAATTCATGAAGCTGTGTGGTTTGGACCAGCAAAGGGACCTTAGAGAAGCTAAGTAAGGTGTTGTTTATTTCTTTTCCCAGTCTATAACACGTTTTATGAGCGTGTGACATCGCTATTCTCATGATAGCCTGCGGCTCTCCGGGGATCAGCCCTCCCCCTCCGGGGCTTCGCTGGGCACGCCGCTTCCAGTGGGGTTTGCCTGTCGGAGCAAGACCGCGGCGCTCCGCTTCGCTGCGCGGCGGGGCGCTTTTGCGTGCAGTGGAATTTGGGGGTGAGGAAGATCCGAGCTGCATTCATTAGCATCACAACAAACGCATGCTTTGGCTTGGGTCACGTCTTTACGACTTTTGCAGCGCGTGCTCGTGGGTAGCAGAGTCTTTATGTCGCCGGAAATAGATTCTCCTTATAGCACCTTTAATTTCTTTTTTTTTTTTTGTAGTTCCACTCGTCAGAGCAGTTTATACCACATTAGGGATGTAAAGGTTACCAGTAAAATGGTAAACCATGGTAAAATTTCCCACAGTAATCATGTCCTATTAAAATTACCGTTATACCGTGTTTGATCACCACACTGTGTCAATAACTCACGGTGATGCTGCTCTTTGCCTGGAAAGGCGAAACTATGTGCATCTGCTCCTTGATGAAGCAGCCGTGTGTTGCAAACAGAAGTTTGCAATGTTAGGCCTCAGTAGTTGAGCCTCGCTCAGACTCTCACAGGTTTTCCCACTGGAAACGGACAAAGTCTAAAGTCTAGTCAAAGTTTGGATTTTAAAGGATGACGAGGGGAAACTGATTGATGACAGTCACCCTGTCTAAAACACCAAGCTGCAGTGAAAGACAAAGTGTGTGATTAAAACTGCTGTAACTCCTCGAGTAAACGAGCAGAGAGAGAGAGAGGATTCAGAGAGCCAAACCTGAGTGAATTATAGGAGGTTTATCAGGATTTTCTGAGTAAATAATGTATAAAGGTTGTAAATAACAGCATTAGTATCAATCTGGAGTGAGTTCCTGCCGTTCTTTTGCCATTTATTCGCCGTATTTCGTTGTAATGGATCGTCTTTTTCCTTCATAGTTTGTGTTTTATGGATTTAGTCAATCATAATTTGTAAATATTAAAGAAGGAGATGTGGAGGAGGTCTGCCATGGAGAGGGGAGACCAGAGGAGAGTCATGAAGGGGGCTAACTGCTTCAGGGACTATCATCAGTAAAAATAAATAAATAAAAAGGCCTGGACATGGTCTAATATAACGAGCTGTAACATGGACACTAATGCTGCAGGAAAACTAAAATGTGTGAGTGTTTGTAAAATAGGTTGCATTTATTTTTGCCCATCTTAAAACTTTTAACATGCTCATTTACAGTTGTTTATGAAGAGAATCCTGCTTAAAGTTCAAATCAGTTTTTTCTTTTCTTGTAATTACACAGTTTAAGCATTTATAACATAATAATGGCAAATACTTTCCAGAATTGTTTACTTTTATTTCTAATGAAAAAATATTAAACAAATTTACTTATCAGATATTTCCTGACACAGTTATTGACAAAAAATACAAAAAACTATTAAAATTATAATATTAAAGGGGTTAAATGATTTCAAGACTGTGTTAAAGTACTTTTTGAACATTCTGAGCACACTGCAACAATACTGTGATCATAATGATAACCGTGATAATATTAGTCACAACAACCGTGATATGAAACTTTCATACCGTTACATCCCTACATCACATTCATGTACTGCTTGCAGAGGGTGTTATGTTAAGTCTAATCAGTTTGAACTAGCACAGTTTGTCTTATGTTAAAATGTGCCTGCAGGAGCTTTGAGCTTCATTGCAACCTTCTGCAGGAAGTAAGACAGACTGAGGTACAGCTGCCCAGCACATTATGACTACATTAAAGTTTATTAATCATCCTTTAAAATTAAAAATTGGTACCATTGTTGTTGATGAAAGACTGATGTTGTGAGGTCTGTCTGGACTTGCTAATATCACCTTCATTGCCTTCCCTGATATGGTGTGGAGCTTCCCTACAGTACACGCTGATTTCTGTTGACTGGATGTTATTGAAGCTCAATAGTCTGAGCTGTACCAAAAACACGAGACCCACCTCCCTTCACCTCCAGGTTATCACAGAAAAGGTAAACAAACAAACCTTATGGAGGTATTGATGAGACCATGGGTCAAACACTGGTCTGAATTTATGAGTCCTGCTGAGGGAGGGTGTTTGAGCGAGAGAGCGACCTATACACATTTAATATAATAAAGACAACGAGACAGTGGGAATCAATGATGTTATTAAAGTTAACATTATGAAATATTTGTTTTCTCCTTTGGACAAGACTTTTCTTTTACATGATCATTAAGAAAATAAATAGCCATGACATTTCCAGACCGTCTGTTTCTATATTTGGCTTTACCAATCTACCCATGAGTCTGTGTACGGTGATCACAGTTTATAAAGAGTATTTCAGTGTTTTATGATAATTTATTCACTCTGATAGGATAAGTTTAAAGGGCAACTCCGGTTATTTGACACCTGGACCTTATTTATAGGTGTGTGTATGCTCATATACTCACTCAGACAAACATCGTGCAGTTCGGAGTCCTTCAGAAGTTATTAAGATCCAACCGATTTAGCCGCACTTAGCGGGGGCCACGGCAATGGAGCTTCAGCGCGGGACATAATCTCTGCAAAATCGCTCGTCTCTACCACAGCCCGGTTTGTCATTGCAGGGAAATCCTCCAGAGTAGTCAGACATATATTCCTGGATAGATCCATACGCTTGTCAGCCGGTCTCAAGTCCCACTCTGAGCAGCTAACACACTCCTCTTCTGTTGCTATAGGCGAACACTGTCCACAAGCGCACCACCAGTTAGCATTGAGTCGTGGACGTGCTCCTGTTTGTTGTTCTCGAGCCAGCTGTTCGTCTCTCTCCCTCTCCATTCTTCTTTCATGGAGCTCCTCGTCCGTGTACTCAGCTCAAACCGGTCGTCGTAGTCTGACTCTTCGGCATCAGATAAATATTCTGCCATGTTGCTCAGCAATGCCGGCAAAAAGTAAATCAGTTGTACCTTTGTGTCGAGCGGCTATGACGTCATCAAAAGTTTGTTTACCAGGTCAGCTGACCCATCTGAAGGCGGTAGACGAGCTGACTTTATGATAACACTGGTGATGGATGAAAAAATATAGCCGAAATGAGCGATTTTGCAGAGATTATGTCCCGCGCTGAAGCTCCCTTGCCGTGGCCCCCGCTAAGTGCCGCTAAATCGGTTGGATCTAAATAACTTCTTAAGGACTCCGAGCTGCACGATGTTTGTCTGAGTGAGTATATGAGCATGCACACACCTATAAATAAGATCCAGGTGTCAAAAAAACGGAGTTGCCCTTTAAGTTGTGAAATATCATGTTCATCTGTTGCTTGGAAACATAACAGGCTGTATTTTGCTGGCATGCAGCATGTAGTCTTTACTGCATGGTGAATGGTGCATGTCTGTCTATACTTTATTTTAAGGATGCATGTTTTTGTGAAGTGGTAGGGTGTGGTGGTCAGATTTTTAAATTCAAAGTTCAAGGTCATTGGGCCTCATGTTCTTACACTGCTTTTTGTGAAAACACCCTATCTAGACACCTTGCTTGATGATGCTTGTGGGTGAATTATGTGCCTTGATTATGCGTAACATAACTTAAATGAATCAGACTAGATAGATGTCCTTTAGTGATCCCAATTGTGGTAATTGTGGTAATTACAGCAGTTTTTTAAATAGAGTAATAACATATACACACTAAAAATAGAGAAAGGATTTTAACAAAATTGTAATATACAACATATACCAAAAGACATAAATAAAACAACAGACTGGCAGAATCAGACAGGTGTATATCTATGACAGCCCCATTTACTGCACATCAAGTTTATTTTCTCTTTCCCTGCAGAAATCCTTGACTCTATTCTCTACTGCATGCATAAACAACACTGGACAGCCCATACACTGCCTTGCCAAAAGGTTGCCACTAAAAACAAGCTCACACACTCTAATATTTCATTGTCCCGCCTTTAGCTTTGATTACAGTCTCATTCTCTGTGTCATTGTTTCCATAAGCTTCTCCAATGTCACAGATTTGTCCCAGATCACAGCACTGCCCCCACAGGCTTGGACAGTAGGCACTAGGCATGATGGGTGCATCACTTCACCTGCCTCTCTTCTTCCCCTGATGCTCCCATCACTCTGGAACAGGGTCAATCTGGACTCATCAGACCACATGACCTTCTTCCAGTCCTCCACAGTCCAATCTTTATGCTCCCTAGCAAACTGAAGCCTTTTTTCTGCTTAGCCTTACTGATTAGTGGTTTTCTTAGGGCTACACAGCTGTTCAGTCCCAATCCCTTGAGTTCCCTTCACATTGTGTGTGTGGAAATGCTCTTACTTTCACTATTAAACACACCCCTGAGTCCTACTGTTGTTTTTCTTTGATTTGATTTGGCCAAACGTTTAAGTGATTCACCGATCACCATCATTCAGGATTTGATTCTGACCACATTTCTTCCTTGAAGACGATGGTTCCCCACTATCCTTCCAGTTTTTAATAATGTGGTGGACAGTTCTTAACCCGGTTTTAGGAGTTTCTTTAATCTCCTTGGATGTTTTCTCTGCTTGATGCCAATGATTTGACCCTTCTTAAACAGACTAACATCTTTTCCACGACCACAGGATGTGTCTTTGACATGGTTGTTTAAGAAATGAGAAGCTGCTCATTACATCAGCTGGAGTTAAATAACTTGTTTCAGCTGAAAGATTATCACCCATGCAGTAATTATTCAATATTAGAAATGTATCTTTGTGCTTTGAAAGACGCTCTACAGTACATTTACATTGATGGAAAGATTATAGGCTTAGTTGAAGATAACTTATGCTTGTAAATTTATAGACTCTTCCTCTTACAATCCAAACTTCAAATAGCACTTCTTACCCCAGTGAGGATAAATCTGCATATTGAAGTCAGATGGAGACAGAGTTGTTTTTATGTGGGATTGATGAGGCCAGTGCTGCTGATCCTGCTCTCTGATTTATGTTACTATTCTGCTGCCACTCGGCCATGAAAAATAAACCAAATAAATAATGATTCAAAGGCTGGGAATCATTTTGTTTTTGCCAGAATCCACACCAAAAGCCATTCCCATGGGACTCTTTGCTGGCAGTGTGATATTAAATCTGGATTGAACCAATTGAAAAAGCCCCAGAAGGGACCTGCACTTTCACCACTAAGTCCTCGCTGTTCCAATCCTAAAACCAACAGGCCCACGCAGAGGTAAAATTAATATAAAAACATTTCACCAAACGATTTGCCATGAGCAGGTGTAAGTAACTGCTGTGCCAAAGCAAAAGTTCATGATTTTAAATAAACAGGAACAGGTACAACTCCTCCATGCATGGATAAACCCGTTTCAGAGGAGACAGAGAGCTGCTGTCCTTGTTTTGTTGCAATTTGCATATTTTTCTTGCCTGACTAAGGGATAAAACACAAAGTGGAGCATAAAATGAAACCTGCTGATATTGTTTTTGACTAAAGTAAGATCTACAGCGGAGAGCGGTGTGCTGTATATTAAACAAATCTGCCTTCTCCTGCTGATTAAATGGATTTATGGGGTTTGTGAAACTGTGAGTGTTACTTGAGGTAAAATTGAAACACAAGGAAGAATATGGATGACTGATTTTTTAACAAATTCAGCCTGTGTGTCACCAGCGACTTGCAACAGCTAGTCCTCTGGCATGTTGATGTATGGTCTGGAAGATGAATATTGATTCTAAAGAGGAAGGGAGCAAGTTACTTTGCAGAAGCACTGGGTGTAAAAAATAAACTTTGCTGCCTGCAAATTTGGGGATGTATTGTGTGTATGTATGGTCGGTAGGTATTTCTTTGCAAAAATGATTATGTAATGTATGGCAGGGACCTGAGTTAAGAATACTAAAGTGATGGACGTGTACAGATCAAAACAAAGTATGTGTCTGAAGGAAGTGTCTGACTTGACTTTAGCATTATTTATTTTATTTGTGATGCTTCAATTAAACGTTCCTTAAATCTGAGTGTTAACATGTGTCATACAGTGTTTTGTGTATGTTCTTTGAGTACATTGGCACAATAAAGGGAAAATAATTGAGGAAAAAGCATTTTCTCAGTAATCTGTTTTGCAATAGTCCTGAGTAGTGTTACTGTGTGTGCTTGGTAGCATGTTTGTGTTTGGTTGCATGTGTGTGCGCGTGAGTGTGTGTCCGCGTTAAATGTGGACTGGGAGGGTGGGGTTACGTATATTTTATTATTTTATTTTATTCTATTCTAGTATTATTATTATTAGTAGTAGTAGCAGTATTACTACCCTGACTCTTATTTGCTTTTGTACTTAAAGGTTCAGCAGTTCAAAGTGCTTTATAAAGTTTGATTGATTGATTGATTGATATGTTACACCCATAGTACACCCATATATTATTATATTCTCTTAATTACCTGTACAGCACTTTGGCTCAATGTATTTGTTTTAAGAGCACAATATAAATAAAGTTATATTATATTGTATGGTGTGTATAATCAAGGCCCAAAGTCCATTCCCTTTGCACGTGGCTCTGCACCGAGTACAACCATCATCAAAAATAGCAAAATATAGATAATCACAACCCAAACTGCTATGGGCCATGCGCTTTAGACAACACATATGCCGTCAAAATAGAGTCCAAAGTCTTTTAGCAACATGTTTAAAAGCAATGGAAGGACATGGGGCCCATTGACCTTTGCATTTGAAAATCCAACCACCACATCCTTGAATGAGAAAAAAATATGCTCAAAGTTTGACAGAAATCCTTCAAAACATTCCTAAAGTATTAAAATATAGGACAAAAAGTTAAACCACAAGACCTTCAAAATCTCATCAGCTAGTTTTGAATTTAAGTTGACATTTGGAGAAAGTTTAAAGTACGCCCCTTAACGCATTTTTAGATACTGTGTTTACAAGCAGAAGCTGAAGATGGGGCTCCACATCCTTCACTTTGACTTATGACAATTTAATGTTTTCTTTGATTCAGAAAGGTGCAAAGTTTGAAGGAAGCCTCTCAAGCATTTTACACTATCACTACACAAGACTCTGCGAGACAGAGGGACACGATTGAAGGACCTGAAAATCTTTATATTTCTGCCACTATTCAAAAGAAGTAATGTCAAAATTGTTTGAGCTAGTATATATCTTCTGAAGAGTATCCTCACTTGTTGCTTTAGGGTAAGTATAAGTACTTTTGACTTCTTTCAAATATATTTTAAAAAATGAAACATTTGCCATTAAGGGCCAGTACCAAGTATCAACTGCTTTCGTTGTGTTTCTGGCTGTGGTCATGGCACTTTAAGCTGACAAAATGTTTAACATTCTTTGGGGAAAAAAGCAAGCATAGATTTTCTATCAAAATGATTATCCTGGGATCATTTTTTCCAACTTTTCATTTGCTAGTAAAAGTCCAATTCACACTTCGTGCAAAACTCTCCTCCATGTAATACCAGCCATCTTTTACAATTCCAAAGTTAAATTCAAAGAAAATCTCTTTATTATAAAATGTTAAACACTGATCTAATGTAGCTATTCCAAAGTAAATGTGAAGCCCATCAAATTGTGCAATTGCCCCTGAAATAAGATTTTCTTTATGAGGCTGTTTGATGACTAAGTTAGTATAAGATCATTTTATTTTATAAATTACCCTTGAGTTCTCTTTTCTGTTAGAGAAGAAAAGATTATAGAATACAAGAGCCTGTTTTGCTCTAAGCTTAATGCAGTGGAAGCATTAATTTTCTATCAAAACAGTTCAGAGTTATTAGCACTTAAGGCATATACTGTATTAGATGTGTTTTGTGGCTCTGCTTCCACCTTAAACTTAAAAAGAGTTTAACGTTTGCAGCAGCAGTTAAAATCAAAATCCAGATATAACAGGACTTCAGATATCAGCTTTGTCAACAACACTGCTGGATGAGTCTAGAATGGTCAAGGGTTTCTGTGACCACAAGAATTTAAAAAAAGAAAAATTTAAGGTCAAAGAGTCATAGTTACTAAAAAGAGTGGTGTAGGCTAATGGCATGTGTACTTTCAGAGAGGGCTGTTTTAATAACTGTAATAATAAGTTGTAATAAATAACTTGAAAAATGGATGTGGGCCATTTTCGACCCATGTTGTGCATTGGGTGATGTTACAAAAAGTGGTCTTTTTAAATGTAAAGAGGGGGAAAATGTGAAGTTTAAAACAAGTTAACTGAGGAATACCTGAACAACTAAATGAGGAAATACATTTTTTGCAAATGTAGTAGAACATAAAAACTCAAACTGGTTATTTTGACACAATATGCATTATAGGTTTAACCTACTGGGAAAATGTGATCCACATACTTTGTAATGAACCAGGGCCTGTATTCACAAAACATTTCATCTTCCCACTAGGAGGACTCCTAAATAAAAGTTCCTAACTAAGAGTTTTTTCTTCAAACCTGTTCACAAAGCTGCTGAGACTAACTCTGACCAAGGACTTCAGAGAGCTCTCATGCTAAAAGAAAGGGGCGGAGCTGACCCTGTTGCTATGGATGATGTCATGTTTCAGACCCTGTTGCTATGGATGATGTCATGTTTCAGACCCTGTTGCTATGGATGATGTCATGTTTCAGACCCTGTTGCTATGGATGATGTCATGTTTCAGACTCTGTTGCCATGGATGATGTCATGTTTCAAACCCTGTTGCTATGGACGATGTCATGTTTCTGATCCTGCTGCTATGGATGATGTCATGTTTCAGACTCTGTTACTATGGATGATGTCATGTTTCAGACCCTGTTGCTATGGATGATGTCATGTTTCAGACTCTGTTGCTATGGATGATGTCATGTTTCAGGAACCACCTGACTTACAGCGCCTACAGTGATTGACTGACAGTGAATGAGTCTTTGTGAGAACTTTCTACATAGAAATCACTCAGTTTAGAGAAAGGAGTCATGTTGGCAGATTTAAATAAAAATCTTCAAATAAATAAAATGACTAATTTACTGACTAGTCCAGTGTGTGTTGTGCGATTGTTCAGCAGCTGTATCTGGTTAAAGGATTAGCAGATATCCATATAAGCAGCCTCTTAATGACTGGGACTCTGGAATAACCATGGCAGAGAAAACATCAGGCTAAAGAAAGACCAAACCAAACTGGACACAACACCAGATTTTCCTCTTTGACCAACTTGTCCATGAAAGAAAGAACATTATCAGAGGAAAATTTGGATCTGGGATAACCTCGCAACAGAAAAAAGAAACATGGGAACAAATTAGCTTCCAAATAAATGCAGCGTTTCCACTTTAGAGCAGAACCACTGCTGACTGTGAGAAACGTTGGTTCTCTTTACAGTCTCAGAGGTTTCAGATTTCAAAAGACAAACCACGTCAACAGGTCAGATCAACTATTGTCAAACTAAACCTAACAATCTACAGTATTTAGTGTGTTCAGTCATTAACAGAAATGTTACACATACATTAACCTTGATAAATGTGTCATCACAAACTTTATTAACATGAACTTTTATATTTGTGTTTCATTTATTAGGAGGAGGCTCTGCACCAAGACACTGGGTTGTTTCTATTTGTTGGTGAAGTGATTCTATCTTTGACTAATTCTATTCCCATCTTTCTACCCTCCTGATTGAGGCCGTACCTTTTCAGAGGCTCGTTGTTATTGTATGTTTCCTAAATGTTCTCTGATCATGAGGTGGATTGGCAGCAGCAGCCATGCTGAGATCTTTCTGAACTGGTCTGAGTGACTTGCGGCATGTTCCCACCGAAAGCGTTGAAAGCGAGTGTATTTTCGTGTCAAGTGAAATCGCGCCTCGCTAGACGCTCAAGTTTTGACGCTGGTACAAATATGCAGAAAAACACTTCGCTCGCCGCGGCATCGTTGCACGAGAAGTCCGCCATTATCATTTCATCGTCGAACATGGCTCTGATTACCACCATCGCTGCTCTGTACCTGCTGTGGAGAAGTCAGCTGCGGGCTAGGCGTCGACGTTGGTACTGGATGCATGCTACCCTACGGAGGCGGTGTGATCTCGGTGAGTTCCACCGTCTCTTGCAGGAGCTGCGTCTGGACCACGGCCGGTTCCAGCGGTACTTCATGCTGACTGTTGCCCAGTTTGAAGACCTGCTAGCCAGGGTTGGTGCCAGGATCTCCCGCCTGGATACCAACTACAGGCGCTCCATTCCAGCTGCAGCTGCGGAGCGCCTTTCCATCTGTCTCCGGTGAGTTTAGCAGTTTGTCAAATTAGCAAGACTCCGACCCCCAGAATGCCCTGCATCAGTGGTGATCTCCACGCTGATAGGCTGTCCCGGCGCGTCAACACGCTGGCTCGCTCGAAAAGTTCAATTATTTCAACTCAAGCGTCAGGCGTTGAGCGGCAAGCGTTTTTTCGCTGGAAACGCTCGCCGCTCAATGCTTGACGCCGCTCTATGCTCGCCCTGATGCAGCGTCAAATCGTGTCTTTTGACTTTGTATGTAATATCAACACGCGAAAAATTTGCGACGTTTTTGGTAGGAACACGCCGTTAGGGGTTCTCTTCACTACTTCTAACTTCTCACAGGTTTAGGAGCTTGTTTTAGCTATAAAATGCTTTGTGAAATACTTTTAGGAGAGAAATTTAGAAGTCCTAAATTTAGGACTAACGCCCATTATTTTTGAGAGTTTCTCCTTAATCGGCAAGTTAGGAGCTACTTTAGCCTGAAGATGTCTAGTGATGGGCCCTGGAATATAAAGTTATGCCCTTAAAGGACTGTTGATATGCATTTCCTTAGTGCACTCACCTGTGGAAGCTAAAATCAGAGAAAAATTAATGCAAATATAAAATCAAACTACTGAATCACCATAGTGATTTGGTAGCAATTCTTCCTTCTTTTTGGTAGTGGTAGTTCCTGTTTGAAGTAGTTCTCCAGTGATGTTGTGAACAAACGTATCAAGCTGCTGAAAATATAAACTATGTTGAATTTGGGGATTAATCTGAAGTCACTATCACTTCTCCTAAAAATAAAAACACCTAAAAGAATGGTAACATATACGCTTAAAGGTGCTATGAGGAGAATCTATTTCTGGCGACAAAGACTCTGCCACCCATGAGCACGCGCGGCGACTGTGGTAAAGACGTGACCCAAGCCAAAGCGTGTGTTTGTTGTGATGCTAATGAATGCAGCTCGGACCTTCCTCAGAACTCTGCATTGCTTTACAACTTCTTTTTTCAACAACTTACAGGATGTAAAGTGACGAGGTAATGTATCTCTTTCTAGTTACGTAGCGGTAGTTTTTGATGTGTGACAACAAGCAATTTTTGGAAAACTTAGTATCGTAGTTTTGTAGCCGGCTATATATCTCTACTTACAGCCCGGTGCTCTAAGACGTGTCTGAATAATATAAATTTGCTCTAGTTTTAATTGTCTTGTTCCTGAAGTTGAGTATCCAGGCCAGTCCAGCCCTGTCCGACCCGACCGTGAAGCTAAGGAATAGCATTTATAGATAACCTATTTAGATGCTATAAAACTCATCTTAAAGTGTGTATTTCCATCAGGCATATATCTAAAAGTGAGACTGTTTTGTTATTACTTAGAAACTCCTCATAGCATCTTTAATATGACAATGTCATTTCTACAGTTTATTTTTCATCATGTAAACTGACTTTTCAAGTGGATTGCATTTCTCCACTTCCATTCAGTTCCTGCATCTCTTTTATTCTCCCTGTTCAGTGTTGACTTTTTGACAAAAGAGGAGAAAAGACTTTAATCCCATCAACAGCCTTGGCCTCTAACTTGCTGCTGTTATAACTCCTTCTACAAATTGAGGACGCACAGTGACTGAATGGGTTTTGGAGTGAAACCTAAAGACATACCTTCTCAAAGGCTGACGCTACAATAAAAAGTAAAATGCATCCATTTACAGCCCACTGCCTGTACTCAACAAGAAAGGATCGTCAGCCTTGTAGTTTTAAATACAAAACTGCTCATCTTCTTCGGATAGACAGCTGCTGTCTTTCACAATAATTTAGGTTTTGTTGCTTATTCAGAGAAAGAGACAAAAGAAATATTTTTCACTTGTTCCATTACGGCTGCAACATCATCCACTTATTTCACTAAGACTCATAGAAACCGCTTTTGAGACCATTCAGTGCACTCCATGAGAAAATCTGCAGCACAATAACTGAAACTGAAAAAAAACTGTATTATTTACCAGCTCTCCACACACGCACAATGGCTGCAGCCTGACTTTGTACCATATTATTTTGGACATTTAAGGTCGGACACCGAACAAAGAGAAAAAGAAGGACTTTGAGGGAAGTGGACTCAAAAAAAAGTCGAGGAAATGTTTGAATGCATGAAGTGAAAAGAGGGCCAAGGTTTATAGAAGTTCAGTTACAAAGTTTTCTGTCTAACTTTAACTTTACTTTTCAACATCTTTTTCTCTGGAGCTCTTACAACAGTTTGGATGACTTAATGAGGGCAGGTTTTGTGATCTAGTTTGATGTGTAATGCATTTACAAGTTTAAGAAATTCAATTCAGTACAACCCATTTTATGGAGCACCAAAAGTACAGACTGATTGATCAATGAATTAAAAGCCTGAACCACCACACTTGATAAGAAGTGTCAACATAAAGTCCCTATATCTGTGAAAACCAGTGTCGATTGCTCTAAGACTGCAAGGGAAGGTCAGCTTCCCCTAAAATGTCCCCCAAAAAAGTGTTGATATGTCCTGCTGTGTGTACATTTCATTGACCAAATATGCTCTAGAATACCTTCATCTTTTGTTCTGAATCAGCTACTTATCACAGGTAACTGGAGGGACTTCCTTCTCATTCATCCCCGCAGTGTCTCAGCGCTTTAACACAGTCGGACGCTGAGCGTCTTCTGACTTCGATGGGGAAGCGTAGAGTGGGTTGTTCCACTGTGGAAACTGGACGGGCATTGGATAAACGCTGGGCTTTGTCCCGCCCATCGGACGCTCAGCGTCTCTGGGGGTCTATGAGGCAGTGGGCTGGCCTGGACGCTCGGCTTCTGCATGATGATTGGATGATCTGTCTGAGGCCGAATCCCTTTTTGATTGACAGTGAAATGAGCCAGTCAGCGATCTTGAAGTATAACCCCCCACCGGAGCATCTTCTGAGTTTTACATTCAGTTGTTCTGGAGAGGAACTTCTCCTGCTTAAAGCGGCTCAAGTCTTACACCCACAACACAATGGGCCAAGGCCGTTTAAGCAGTCTAGCTCAGCTGGCCATTGAGAGAACACTGGTAAAATCCCTGGAAAAGACACCTAGTTGGTACGACAGGGTCACAGATCATTTTCTTGAAAAGGAACGGAGGGTAGAATTTACATATAAATAATCAAAAAAAATTTATGATGTAGGCCGGAAAAAAAAGAGCTTCCCCTCCTTGACTGACCAGCAGCCACCACTGGTGAAAACCTTTCTAAGGATGCTTTCAAACACATTTGGTTCGGACAAAATGAACTCTGGTTTGCTGTTATGGAAAGTTCAGGTGAATTGAAGTGTTAACGCTGACAGTAACTCTGGCATAGATTAAAGAAGCTACCATAACGTTCAATATCAAGCCGTGAGTGGCTAATGTTAGCACTACCAGCCTCCGTCTGTCTTAACCCTTTAACTTAAAACTCCACTGTTTGGCAGAGGTCGTCAATAAGTTCAGGGATATTCAATGTTTTGAAAAACAGAACAAATAAAATCATTGTAATCAAACAATGATTTTATTTGTTCTGTTTTTCTAAAATGTTAAAGAATCAACTTTAACATTTTCTTGGTCTGGGGTTTAAAGATTTTAAAAGCTAACAATTGATGTGATAGCATAAAACTGCACAAATATTTGGGTCAAAATTTTTTAAAAAGGCACATAAAATGTAAAAAATACAATGAAATGGAGTTTGGCAAACACAAATGTTTTTGATGAATAATAGATAATCTCTCTCTCAAATAGTAATGATGGTAATAATAACAGCATTTAAAAACCTTTAAATCCCACACAAAGGAAATATCAGTTGTTTTGTTTTCTGTAGTTTTTCTGTATCCTAAAACACTGACAGAAACAAAGAATTATGTGTTATGTTTTTTTTTTAACCCAATATATATTTCTGAATTTATTGACATCTGCCAAACAGTTGATCTGGGAGTTAAAGGGTTAACATGATAAACTCTACCAGTCCATGCCAAATATGGTTACAAATTTTCTGTTAATATGACATTTTCATCTAAATCAAATACAACTTCATATTTATGTAGTCAATGAAAATACTGCTTGATACAATGTTATTACTTAAAGTAGACTTCTGCTTTAGTGTTGTGCTCTAATGTGTACTGTAATCATGCAGATCCATCTTGCAAAGAACTTTGAAATTCCGAGTTCCGACTACAACTGGAACGCACCAATAGGCTTGGCTAGGTGTTGGTTTGCGAATGAACTACAGCTCCCATAATGCTGTAATGAATGGGGTTTGCCATTATAAACTGAAATGTTTTGTTTTTTTTGTGGTGTCAATCTGGATCAGATCAGCACCAACATTTATTGGCTGTTTCCCTGAACTAAACCACACCTCTGGCAGAATTTTCATGTAAATCCATTTAGTTGTTTTTGCGTAATCTCGATAACAGACAAACAAACCAACAGACTCTGGCAATAACATAACCTCCTTGGTTGAGGTAATGAAGCTGACATATTTCAGTTTTAACATTTTACATCTTCTCCTCTTTATGTTTGATCTAAAGTTTTTCATTAACTCAAATCTTAATACTGAGACGAGAACCAGGTCCTTAAATAGTCCTTGGAAAGATGAGAAAATGTGGAAACGTCTACAGATTAATGACATGAGCAGGTTTTTACCTTTCAGAAGGACAAAAGTCAAGAAAAACACACTCATGAATAATACAGGAATTACTTTGAGCTAACTGAGAACTCAATGAGTCATATAAACACATTCCAATTATCTGCTGCTTCTTTCAGGTATGATTTAACCCTCCTGACTCCCATTGGATCACAGGTAACTCCAAGCAGCAACACTGCATGTTTGCTTGTATCTCTGGAATCGTGCAGTGGATCTTTAGGACAACTGTGTTCAGAAACTTCTCTCTTTTGTAAATCTGTGGAGGACAAATCAGGTCGAATGTGACCCAACTACAAACCTGTTTTTTTGTCCTGTGCAACAAGCACACAAAGGCTAATTAAGTGGAATAATTTGTGAAACAATAATCAGTAACTTTCAGCCATCCAGATACACTATATGGCCAAAAGTATTCGCTCAGTCATCCAAATAATGAGAATCAGGTGTTCCAGTCTCTTCCATGTCCTCAGGTGTATAAAATCATCACCTAGGCATGCAGACTGCTTTAACAAACATTAGTGAAAGAATGGGTCGCTCTCAGGAGCTCAGTGAATTCCAGCGTGGAACTGTGATAGGATGCCACCTGAGCAACAAATCCAGTGGTGACATTTCCTCACTCCTAAATATTCCACAGTCAACTGTCAGCTGGATTATAAGAACGTGGAAGTGTTTGGGAACCACAGCAACTCAGCCACCAAGTGGTAGGCCACGTAAACTGACGGAGCGGGGTCGGCGGATGCTGAGGCGCATAGTGAGAAGAGGTCACCAACTTTCTGCAGAATCAATCGCTACAGACCTCCAAACTTCATGTGGCCTTCAGATTAGCTCAAGAACAGAGCAGAGAGCTTCATGGATGGGTTTCCATGGCCGAGCAGCTGCATCCGAGCCTCACATCACCAAGTGCAATGCAAAGCGTGGATGCAGTGGTGTAAAGCACGCCGCCACTGGACTCTAGAGCAGTGGAGACGCGTTCTCTGGAGTGACCAATCACGCTTCTCCATCTGACAATCTGATGGACCAGTCTGGGTTTGGAGGTTGCCAGGAGAACCATACTTGTGGGACTGCATTGTGCCAAGTGTAAAGTTTGACGGAGGGGGGATTATGGTGTGGGGGTGTTTTTCAGGAGCTGGGCTTGGCCCCTTAGTTCCAGTCAAAGGAACTCTGAATGCTTCAGCACACCAAGACATTTTGGACAATTCCATGCTCCAACTTTGTGGGAACAGTTTGAGGCTGGCCCCTTCCTCTTCCAACATGACTGTGCACCAGAGCACAAAGCAGGTCCATAAAGACATGGACGACAGAGTCTGGTGTGGATCAACTTGACTGGCCTGCACAGAGTCCTGACCTCAACCCCATAGAACACCTTTGGGATTAATTAGAGCAGAGACTGAGATCCAGGCCTTCTGGTCCAACATCAGTGTGTGAGCTCACAAATGCTCTTCTGGAAGAATGGTCAAAAATTCCCATAAACACTCCTAAACCTTGTGGACAGCCTTCACAGAAGAGTTGAAGCTGTTATAGCTGCAAAGGGTGGACCCACGTCAGATTAAACCCTATGGATTAGGAATGGGATGGCACTTAAGTTCATATGTGAGTCAAGGCAGGGGAGTGAATACTTTTGGCAATATAGTGTATTTCAGAAAACATACGTAGCGGTGATACTGGGCTTGTCTCCTGATGGGAGATGATGCTAACCTGGACTGATATCTGAAATGAAGATTGAGGTCAGTGCTGCAGTGAACTGTACAGGATATATGATCATCAGATACACTGGACTGTAAGTTTTCTGTGTTATCAGCTAAAGTGTTACAGACTAATGGGATGTGAGCTAACTTTAGACCATCTGATTGTTGGTTGACAACCTCTGAATTCAACAGTCTGCATCATCGCTGTTATAATCATAATAACATTATTAGATCCTAAATCTAATCGATTCCAGCTCATAACATTAGCATGTATGGCTAACACGCAAAGAAACGGTAAGTATGTCAGCATTGTGAGATGCAGAACTAAGTTTTGATAAAAATAAATAACAGAATAAATAAGGTAAAAGCTGGTCCAGGCAATCCTCATTCATCACAGTCATCTTATTTATCATAGTCTAATCTTTTAATGAAACTTGGCACAAGCACAGGCAAACTTCTCTTCAAAATAGCTTTTTGTTTTACCAGATCTGAACTTGTTATCATGCCATAAAGCAGTACGCACCTTTAACAACATGACCGTAGCTTGCTAATCACTTCCCTTATCAATTCCTTCCACAGGCAGGGTTCAGAAGTGTCAGAATTGTGGCTTAATTTAAAAAAAAAAGACGCCTACTGCACAACCTCAAGTGAGTGGAAACACCAGCAGCTTACAGAAGCAGTTATCTATGCTGTGACGTGTGTTTGACATTGTTGACACTGAAAATCAGACAGACATTTGCCCACAAGCAAAATAAGGGAATCGTTAAAGAATTGGATTGATTAGCAGGATCGTTAACAGCATTGGTATTGCTAAAAACTAAGGCCGTCACTTAAGTGCATTAAATAGATTAATTAGACCGCAAATTAATGCGTTATAAAAATGAATCACAGATTAATCATAGCACACAAACATTTTGATATTGTCCAGCTGGAGGACCCGTACATGGCAGTGGCACGTGTCACTTCACACATGCGTCTCTAGTCAAACCAAACAAAGCCCAGGTGACAACAGGAATGGTTTATTTGACACTTCACTTTATTTTATTTTTGAATCAATTTATCTATATTTGTACTACATTCTTTAATAATGCATCAGGCCTCATTGTTTTGCTGGATGTCCTCGACCTTTTTCTTATTTTCAATTTGATTTATGAAACACACTTAAAGTGTAATTTGAGTTGTCTGATTGAACTTAGAATTTTTTGGACAAGTTGCCCTGACTTTGGTTTTATTTAGTCACCAATAAAAATGTGGATTTACAAATCTTCACTTCTTAGTGTATTCATTTGATTAGTCCTGCACTACAATTTTATAATATCCTAGAATTCAAATTCTTTATTTGGGTACTTTAAGCAGATATGAGATTAAAATGCAATTAATTAGATTAATTAATTATAAATCCGGTAATTAATTAGATTAATTTTTTTAATCGTCTGTCAGCACTAAAAGCATATCAATTCCCATCCCTGATTATTAGGCCGACGTTAAAACTGTTATTTAAGGTGTAATAGTTACACATTGTCACTTTATTGTAGTTCTAGTAATTCAGTGCAGTACTGTAATGTAGTACTTAATGGTAACACATTTGTTCCTTAGTTCCTTTCCTCCAGGCCTCTGTGCATGTCATAAATGAAAACTGTTTTATTAAAAGCAATTCATACAACCACATTTCAAAATCTAAATGACACCTTCAAACAATAAAGTATCATCTGGCTGTATCAGGTACGAGATTTACTTGTTTTTAATTTTCTAGGTGTTACCAGGTACAATAAATGAAAGATGAATGTGTTTGTCTAATTTGTAAAGTGGATTTCAAGACATCTACTGTATTAAACAATACTGTAAGTGCAGAGAGTGAAGCACGCTCAGCAGCACTCCTCCGGTCAGACAAAGATTAAATGGGATTACATACAAATGAAAAAGAAACAGGATCAACACTGAGAGCTTTCTGCAACCATTCCTGCTTTTAGCTAATTGTCAAGAACACGTAGAAGCAGTCACACTATAAATCATTGCTCCTTTCCAAAAGTATCTCAGTGTTAAGGCTCTTAAAATTCAGGAGACATCTCACTGGGCCTCCTTCCTGCACTTGCCAGGAATCATTCCTGTAATTGCTAAAGCCAATACTCCTCTTTTTTAATTCCTTCAAGTGCATCCACTGGGTTCTACTAGCTCATGGCACGTCTCCCATGGATCATTCCACCTATAGCCCTAAGCTGGGAAACCATCTTAATCAAGCTTCCTGTATCAATATGTGTAATTCTGAGCACTCTCATCAGTCACAGGCTCAACCCTTACAGCAACAGTACAACCCTGGAAATTAGAAAGCCAATATCTTCACCAGGGCCTTTCAGCAGGCTGTAATGAATTTTGGTGGTAACATAATTCACTCAATGTTTCCTCTATACAGTCTGTCCTCAAGGGCTGTTTTGGATCATCTTGTTAAAGTAGAAAAATGATTATTTTGTGGTTATTGTCCACATTTTAAGTTTTGGACAGTGTAGTAATCGCTGTTTTATTCTGGCTGTGCTCAGGAGAATTCGAGTTCGTGGTCCACAACTGGTCTTAAATAAATCATCCTGTAAAAACACGGATCGAGATGTTGCTGTGAGATTATTTTAAATCACAGTTGTCTGCAAGGTCTTCAGCGTTGAGCTCAAGGTTGTTCCAGCGATGCGGACAATGACAGCCCAGTCCACATCTGCATAGAAAATAAGGATTTTGTCTTTGATGGACGAATACATGTTTTCAAGGAAAAAACAAAAGGTTCATTATCTTACATTCTCATTTTGTTCAACATGTTTATCCATATTTGAATGTCCTTGTTATTGTGTGAATTTAGGGTAGAGGCACAAAAGGGAAAGTCCTTTTTATAACCTTCATGATAGAGAAAGGCAACTGTAGATGTTATTGTGCATATGGCGAACATTGTGTATTTGTGGGGATGATTACTGATTCATGCTGATCCATGCTCACCCACATACCTAATGCAAGTGTGCCAGTAGAAAAAATCAGACTGGATGAGATTTTAAAATCAGATGAGATGCAAAAGTAACTTTTGATCCATTCAATTTCATTCTATTTAGAGGTTTTTCTCAAGTAAGGACCACACCACCAACAGGATGAATTTGACAATTATGTATTTCGCAACATAGCAGATACGTGAGGTCAATAACAGTTTGGGGAAACTTCTTGAGGAATCCGCTGTAGTTTCTGGGCACGACAAACCCCCTCTATAAGGCCCTGAGGAAAGAAGGAAGGAAGAAGTTTAAAGAACAGGATGGGACAGAGGGGAACTACAAGTGAGCAAAACAAAGGGGGAAATGGTCAGGTTAGAATTTACAGGAAGAGGTGTGGTTGACGTGTGCTCCTGCTCCTGAAATTCTGCTTTAAGCCCCACTACCTTTTATGAAATTTAATGCTCTCATTTATTTATTCAACCCTAGACTCACATTAACTATTGCCATAGATTTAATTTAATTAAATTAATTTATTTGATTAGGACAGTGCACATCAATCAACAATTTCGTTACACACGTCATTTTACATATGCCGGAATTAGCACAGTGGCTAAATTTCATACGTTGTCCTAAGGCAGGTGATCAAACAGAAAAAAGATAACTCACAATCTTTCTAAAAACAGGAAACATCGAGCTCTCAGCAGCAGCATCAGTGGAGGAGGAGATGAACATAATGTATGATTACATGACTGGTTTGTTTTCAACCAATGTTTAACTTTACTTTTGAATGTTAAATAGTCACTGTCTCTGATCTGTGTTGGTAATCTGTTCCATGGCTGTGCTCTTTAATAGACGCCACCCTCTGGCTAAACTCTGTCCTACGCCTCGGTGTGTTGCAGTCTCCTCTGGTCTGTGCTCTGGTATTCATGCTAGTGTCCTTTTTCTGAATAAAATCACTTAATTGTGGGGGAGCAAGTCCGTTCAATACCTTAAAAGTAAGACAAACATCAGAGTATATTTGGTAAGAGTCAAAATTTAAAATATTATCCTTACTAATGATATTACAATAATGGAAATGAAAGGGTTTCCTGTCAAGGATTTTTACTGCCTTCTTAAATAGAGATATGATGGGTTTATTGTACTTGATGTTGTATGTGACCAGGTTGTATTACAGTACTTTATATGAGAGAAAATAATTGCATGCATATACGCCTTAGCTGACTGTGTAGTGAGAAAGGGTCTTATATGATGGAAATGAGCCAGATTGAACTTTATGACAGATACTGTACTTGTCTCATGCCAGTTGTGGCCCATGTTGGTTTGATCTGGTGCAGAGTGGACTGAATGTGACGGATTAATGTGCACTGTGGCCACATAGTCCTCCTGACATGTATTGCTTATACAATCAATATATGAGCTAACTTGGCAGACTTTGCTCTCAAAGTGCTTCCTATATTGTTCCTGTTAAGCAGCCTATCACTTACTTTTGTCTCTTCACACATGCAATGTTAAAATGTTAAATGAGTAGAGATACTCTGAACATTTCAGAAGTTGCGTGTCAGTCAGAGGAGGGTGATGGAGGAGGAAATTCAAAGGTTTGGCAATTTAATGACTTAAGATGACTTTTCTGTTTGTTTGACAAATAAAGCTCATGCAGAAACTTCTAAGCATTTTCTTTATAATGATATAATTAAAATTAATAATAATCATAATAAAATTACATTTTAAGTGGCTTCTTGACAGGAAAGGACACCGTAAAACTTCAAACAATCCATAAATATTTTTTTGTACATGTGTGGATTCTAGTGTTTTCTTATTTTTACTGATTCATACAAGCTCTGATAGGTAAGATAGGAACTGAACTGTAAACTGATTAGATGTAATAAGGAAATTAACATTATTTTTTAGCTCTAAAAATGACTTAAGAGTTACTTGCAGGTCAATTTGTTGGGTTCTGTGAATCTCCTGTCCCTTTAATATGCTTTTTTAGGTCTTTGTTACCCTACTTTGTGAACTTATTACAGAAAAAGACTTGCTAAAACATATGCAATATGTTATCAAACTTGTACAAATAAAAGTAATATTTTAAGCATAATGCTCCTATAAGGAAGCATGCACTCCCTACAACATCAACATGGCAGAGCTGTTGCAAGTTTCTGGTGACACAGACTGAATTTGTTAAAAAAAAACAAAAAAAACATGGAAATTCTTCCTTATTTTTCAGTTTTCCCTGTGGAGACACCCCCATAGTTTCCAAAGCTCCAATCCATGTAATCAGCAGAATGCAAACATGTTTTATTACTGTGCACAAAGATCTCTGCTTTATATCTTACTTTAGTCAAAAATAATACCGTCTAGTTTCAGTCATAATTTTCTTTGTGTTTCAACATTTAGTCCGAGAAGCAGTATACTGTTCCCAACCGATTTAGAGCCACAAACATTTGCCCTGGCAAAGGAACCATTTGCACCCCCTCATTGCAAATTATTCTGTTTTTGGGCATTTGCTGCTCAAAAACATCACATTGACCTCAGTGCTGTTCTATTGATTTTGGGATTTTAGCAGCAAGGACTTAGTGGTGAGGAGTGCAGTCCCTTCTGGGGAGTTTATCAATTGGTTCAGAACACATTTAAAATTGCAATGCCAAACCAAAGTCCTAAGGGGGGTGGCTTATGGTGTGGAGTCAGGCAAAATAATGATTTTCCCCCGTCTATGGTTGAATTTTTAGGTTACTCTGTTCATTTTTCGTGGCCCAGTGGCAGCAGGATAGGGAAATAAATCAGTGGACAGGGTCAACAACAGCACAGCACCATCAGTCCCCAAATGCAGTCTCTTCCATATCAATGACTTTCTAACTCCAGAACTCAAAAATGAATAGCTGGGCTCTTCTTCACCAGATTTAACAGATGTGTCTGTCCCCCAGCTGTGCTCTTCTATAAAAATATGCCAAACGCTCATGTTTTGCATTGAGCACAGAAAATTTTTAGGCTCTTTGCTTTAAAATCCACACAGATGTTCGATCTTGATGGGTCCATAAACCCCTCTGTTTCATCCCTGTTCAGAGAAGGTGATGTTGGTACATATTTAAATCTGTTTCCACCATCAAATAAGAAAAAAAGGTATGCAGATAAACAATCCCTGTACCATACTTATGGCCCTTTTCCATTAGCCCCCAGCGGGGTGTAGTGTCACGGTAAACAGCTGAGCGGTGCTGCGGTGACGTTATTTTGAGCGGGAAACAACAATCTGTGGCTTTTTGTCTCAAACCGAGTAAAAAAGGAAAGCAGAAGAAGGCTGCAGGTGGTAAGAAGAAATACCCCTTGAGAAGCACAGGAGAGTTTTGGAAGCTATATAACAGAATGAAGCCGAGGATGAGAGCAATCCAGCTGCAAAGAAAAGACATATAAGGGTATAAAACTAGCTTGTTTTAGGAGGTACCAGGCTAGTGGAAACACGCTGCAAATTGAGTAGGGCCGAGTAGAGTAGGGCCAAGGCGTGCTAGTGGAAAAGGGCCAATAGATCATTGATTTGGAGTTAGTGACTTGCATACTTCTTTTGCTGTATGCTACATGTCCCATTGTTGCTCTTGGCGTGATGTCATGCGGGCTGCAGCAGCAGAAGTCCACGCAGGGTGCTACTTCTGTCAGCTTAGAACATGAAGCTAATGCTAAAACCTTTACTGGTTCACCAAGCTTGGACAATTGAGGCCTGAAAAACGTTGTCTGATCTGATGAATTTCAGTTTTTGCTGCAGTGTTTAGATGGCATGGTCCGAATTTGGCATAAACAACATGATGACATCCATGACAACCAGAGAGACTAAAGGCAGATGGAAAGTTACACAGTCTGTCTGACCTCAAAATAATTTATCTTCATTGTTTCCCCCGCACTGGCCTCGGTAGACTGTTTTCTCTCCACTCCCCTGGAGGTTTATGCAGACAAAATGCTCAACCCTATCCCCTTCCCCTCTTCTCCTGAGAACTTCACTCTGGATCAGAACTCTCCGAGGTCGTCTCCCTCGTCATCAGTTATCAGATGGCAGAGACAATGGGTGAGACTGAAGTAGAGACAAGGACACAGGCTTACATATACACACATAGAGGCACATATAAAACACAAACCCCTCTAAGTCAATGCCTTCTTGGCCCCACATCCCCCTCTTATGTTCATGTAGCAGTGCTGGTGATTCAACAGACTTCCTGTTCCTGTCCCCCCTGTATGTGTCACTGTCTTTTGTATGTTCTTGGGCAGGTTGATCTGAAATGAAAATTTTGTTGCTCAATACTTGTGACATGTGCATGGCGATAAAGAAACTCTGAACTCTGAACAGCTTAAACCACTGGTGGTGGATACTTCCGTTACTCACCATGTTACGAAAGTCAAAGCATCACAAACTGGTTTCTTGAACATGACGACAACTTCACTGTACTTCATTGACCTCCACAGTCACCAGATCTCAATCCAGTGGAGCACCATTAGGATGTTATGGAGCAGGAGATTCTCATTATGAATCTGCAGAAACTGTTTTGTTGTCATACTAATATAGACTAAAATCTCTGACAATTTTTCCAGTGCCTTGTTTAATCAGTACAATTAATAGTTAATGGTGCGTTCACACCGGACGCTACTTGTACTACCTCAGCGATCACTCTCCATTCATAGTCAATGCACAGCCGCGATGGGGTGGGGCTAACCCTCCCGCAATGCGACAGCAGCGTACAAGACGATCGCTTCACTCGTCGCGCGATGTCAAAGTTAAAAAAAAATTGATCTATTCAGGCGATGTCGTGTGTGGCTGTGCAGCAACAGCCAATCAGAGGTGTGTGTACATGTGACGGTACCCGAGACAGACAGTTATTCATCCAGACTACAGGGCGGATGAGTTCCGTCTGGGTGGAACTACTGTCAGTGAGGACATTAGTTCCGCCTAGATGGACCGCGGTAAACTCACAGATGATGCTGCTGCATCATCAGCTGCAGTGTTTTGTGTTTGATAAGTGAGTGAAAAGGATACAGCTGGAATAATGTCCGCTTATGCATCCTATTATATGATATATGATATGATCGCGGTAAAACTCGAGCGGACGTGACGTCACCGAGCGAAGGCCGACGGCAGCGGTTACTGAACTTTATGGATGCGCGACGCTACGTCACTGGGCGACGCGACTTTGGTAGCTGGGTCGCTTGCGGTGTGAACGCAGCATTAGTCAGTTCTGAAGGTAAAAGTTAGTAAGGCTGTTATGGTTTAGCTACCTCTTTTTAATAATTCTGTTTTTTTTCCCTGTGTTCCTGTTTTATTTCCAAGTCCCTTTTTTCTATGTGAGGTTTGCTGCCCTCCCCTCTGTGCCTTGATTGTGATTACATTATCACATGTGACTGCCCACCTGTGTCTGATTCCCTCGTCCCCGTATAAACTCTTGTCTTCTTTGGTTCATTCATCTTCCATGTCACATCCCAATTGTACCCCTTAGCTCTCCCCTTTCGTCTTACCCCTTTGTCTCCCCCTTCTCCTTGGCCCTCTGTTTTGAGGAAAGCATGCAGCCGAGAAATGAGATGCTGCTCCATTGTGATGTGTCATCACCAGAGCTGCTCACTGGCTGTGACGTAGGCAGTAGGCAGAGGGAAAGCTAGCTCGCTTTAACAAGCAATTTTAAAATACGACCAACAGTTCAGACATGATTACTGTTTACTTTTACCTTAATTTTACCTATATTTATGCACTTCCTTCAGTCATGCTCTGCCATATTGTCAGCAGGTGGGGTGAATTATGGGTAATTTCCAATATCCTTGTCTTTCAAGTGAGGTCCAGATCTGTCTTCGTTTCGAGGACTTTATAGCCTTTCCTCTTAATTTTACAGAGAACTGGGACACCACTTAATTAGACGTGAATGTGCAAAAACAAGGGCTAAAGGGTAAGTCAATCACTAAGGGGTACAGTTGGGATTTTTGTTACATGAGCAATGACAATAAAGAAATTGATTGACTGATTGGTTGACACTAAGTCTCCAGAGTTTTCCCTTGTTGGTAGTTTGTTTTTGTTAAACTTTGTCGTGACTTTGATTTGTTCTGACTTTTCTTCTAGCATGTTTTTTCTTTGTGGATAGCTTATTTGATTTGAAACTTTTTGTAAGTTTATAGAAATTTAGTTTTGTATTTTGACATTCATTTGTAAAGGTCTTTTGAGCCTTTTAGTTTATATCAAGGGTTTTTTATTCATCTGCCATTGGGTCCGTCTGCTTGTGTTTTTTCCCAGTTTGATTTTAAGCTAACCCTGACAAAAGTGTCCCTAACCAAGTAGCCAGTCAATATATAACTTAACTTATCTAAAATGTTCACCATCCTGAGTGAGTTGGTGTTTCCGGCCACACAAAACACCAAATAAAGTAATGAAATGACACAATCTAACTTTTAATTTGTGTTGGTAGCAATAACACTTCCTCGTTTGTATACCTACAATTTCCTTTTCATTTAGGAAACATCAGGCCTATGATTGGTGCTCCATTTAGCAGAAGCAGGAGTCTCCTCTGGGGGGAGGAAATGGCATTAAGAATAAAGTACAAAATGCTTTTTAATGGTTTGTAATAAGGCTGAGAAGCCAAAAGCGATTCAAAATCTATTTCTGCCTAAACCCATCTGCCCCCTGATCCGTAACCAATCTGATCAGTGCAGCTTGAAAAATGCTAAATGTAATAATCGGTTTAAGCCGCTGTTTGCTTCCCAAGTCGGAGTCAGAGCAGTGACGCCCAAAATCCTGAAGGAATGATAAAAAAGAGAGGGATATTACATGTTTTTTAACAGCATTACAGCATGGGGGTGGCTGTATCTTGAATGAGTCATTAAAAGGTGTATGACCGCTTGGCTTTGGCTTTTCTTATTGAGTTTTCTGTTTTGATTTGTGTCCTGTCAAACTCGTTTTAGTGGGTCCAGCAGAGAGAATGACCCCAATGCTGTGGATCAGCTTCATTTGTCCTGGCTCCTGTTTATTTATCCACTTTTGTTTATCAGTGTTACAAGGGCAAACTCTAATAATAAATAAAAACTGTGTTTGCCACAATGAAAATGACTGTTTTCAATTTTTAGTCATTTTTCATGTTATTATTTTATTGGTTGACATAGGGCTGTATACATTTAAACTTAAGGTAAATGAAGTGATGGGCAAAACGAGATTTTTTTCTTATCGATACAATACCAATACTTTTTGCTGTAATTCACTGATACGAATACCAATTATTTTCTGCAATGCATATAAAATGTTTATAATTTTTTGGCTTTTGTCATTGTAGTCAGACTCCAGACCAGGGCTGTTAAATTAGAAATTTAGACAGGCCATATTTTCAGACTAAGAACATGAGCTGGGCCAGACTTTTTTGGCCGACCGTGAGCAAATTTAAACACTTAAAAGAAACACAAATAGAAAACAAACACTCTGGATACTTATCAATTTATTGCCACAAAGGCCAAAACTCAATGAAGAGCAGCACTTAAACTAAACTTCTGCTGAAATACTGTTTCTTTAAATTTTAGATGTCAGATAGATCACTTCAACATCTTTTGAAAAGTAAATACGAGCACATATTAAGGTGTGTACGAACATAAAAAAGTGCAGAATAAAAACACCATCTTTTGGTCACATTTTGAAAGTGCATTAAAAGTAACTTGCTTGATAGCAACCTTTCAGAACATGTTGCATTCAATGTCTGTAATAATGTTGGAATTTTTATAAGACCTTTTCAGTGTTAGTAAAAGGTTTTTTTTTGTTTTTCTCGCTGGACCTAAGTCGCAGTCACATTGCTTTTGTTGAATAGGGCTGCTCTAGACAATCAGATCTAGAAGTAAATTTATTTCACAGTATTAATCCAAAGAAAAAAAAACAATCAATTGAATGTAATTTAAATGTACTTTAGTCTTAAATTCTTAAAGTTGCAAAGCATTAAACTGTGTTATCTTTATTCCTACTTAAATTGCCACAGCACTGTGTAATGTTTCTGCAGCTGAGTGCAGTTTAATAGGTCTGATTGGTCTCCAAAGTCACATGACACAAAAAGTGGCAATGTCACTGCACAAAAAGAGAGAAAGACCAAAAACAGAACACAGAACTCCACAAACAAACATTTGGTATTGATATTTTAGGCGAGACATCAATACCAAATAAATAATTGTTTGATATTTGTAATCAGGCAAACATTATATCCAGTGCAATACCCAGTCAATTGTGTTTTTTTATTTTTACTGTCACACAGTGCTGTCATATTTATATTCATATTGTAAATTTGGTTAATGTTAATGGTGTAAATTACTTGGCATGTTCATATTTTCACTTTTTATTTATTTCCTTTATAAGGAAGCTGAAGAATAGCTCTAAGATTCTGCATTTGCAACCTGCTTTATTACTTTCATTCAATTTTCTGCTGTTTTCAATGTCTCTTAAATATTTTATCTATCTTCATGTCTTTGATATTCGTACTGCTATGCTACATATTAGCTATCCTTACTTAAAAAGTGTTTAAAGGTGCTATGAGGAGAATCTATTTCCAGCGACATAAAGACTCTGCTACCCAAGAGCACGCACAACACTGTCGTAAAGACGTGACCCAAGCCAAAGCGTGTGTTTGTTGTGATGCTAATAAAGCATGCAGCTCAGACCTTCCTCAGAACTCTGCATTGCTTTACAACTTCTTTTTTCAACAACTTACAGGATGCAAAGCCACGAGGTAATGTATCTCTTTCTAGTTACGTAGCGGTAGTTTTTGATGTGTGACAACAACGAATTTTTGGAAAACTTAGTATCATAGTTTTGTAGCCAGCTATATATCTCTACTTACAGCCCCGTGCTCTAAGACGTGTCTGAATAATATAAATTTGCTGTAGTTTTAATTGTCTTGTTCCTGAAGTTGAGTATTCAGGTCAGTCCAGCTCTGTCCGACCCGACCACGAAGCTAAGGAATAGCATTTATAGATAACCTATTTAGATGCTATAAACTCATCTTAAAGTGTGTATTTCCATCAGGCATATATCTAAAAGGTAGACTTCTTTGTTATTACTTAAAACTCCTCATAGCATCTGTAACCTGAGCTCAGGAAAACAGGGCAGTGAGGTAATAAAATAGTAAATGATCTCTTTAAAACAGCTGATCTCACACCACTAAATTAATGTCATATAGATTGCCACCATTGGTGTCGAGATCAAGGGTTTGCACAGAAAAAAGTTTGAAGCTGTAAAAGCCACACAGTTCTGAAGCATCATTAAGACATGTCTTTATCAGAGGCAAAATGATCAAACCTGTTAATCCTTTTTTACTTTTTTCATCCTTTTGTTAATCATTGTTTTGCATCATGATCCTAGAGTTGTAAATTAGCCACATGAGAATAAGTAATGACAGAAACAACAGAGAAATCTTTGAAACATCCAGATGATAGAAAGTGGGATTGCTGCCTTTCAAGTGGAATCATTTGTATTACACAACCGTAACTTCAGTATCTGACATTTTCATTAGGAAGCGTGGTTTTGAAGCTGCCTGTTCATTAAAAAGGGTCATCCAGTCTCTTTGCTGTGCTAAAAAAAAACATCTGGCAGGTCAAGACACATAAAGTGTGAAAGCAGAGAGACAAATGAAGCAAAACTGAGCACAGAGAAAGCATGAGACTGGGAGTTCCAGGATAAGAGAGGGCAGGAGCAAAATGAGGGGGGTAGAGGAGATGATGACCATCCATCACTGCAGGGACTCCCAGTGCATTAGAGGGTGACGTGAATGATTACTGAACATGTCTGAACACTGAAGACCAGACCCCAGCGCCCCAGCCATGAATGATGGCTGTCGCTCGGCTGCTCTGGGGGCAACACAGACTGCAGAGATTGGAATGGATAAGTTCAGGCCGCCGTCAGGTCGTGGGGTCGACATCGGCCATCCATCAAGAGAGAGAGTACAGGCGTCTATAAAGACACACAGAGCCGGAGAGATTAAGAGGAAGTGGAAGAAATGCAAATGGAAATCCTCAGCATCAGAGGTGATTATAATGACCGGTGTCCACACTGAGTCTAATTAGGCTTCCTTCATGAGGTTGATGACGGTCAGTCAGAGATGGAAGAGAAAAAGTTTCCATGAATAGTTGATTGGTGTTGAGGCCTGTAGGCAACTCACACCATGAACAAAGAGTCTATTAATCATGTCTTTTAAATCTCAGACATGGAGACCTGTGCCACAGATGGACTCCAAACAAAAGCCCTGGTAAATGTTCTTCCTTATCAAAAACCAACCTCCTCCATTAAAAGCTGCAGCCCATCCACACACATACACTATATTCGCTCACCTGCCTTGACTCACATATGAACTTATTTGAGTTTAGTGCGCACCAAAGAAGTTTTGGCCAGGGTTTGGTACGTTAGTATAATAATAATAATAAGTTTATTTATATAGCACCTTTCAAGAACAGCAAAGTCACAAAGTGCTTCACAAAACAAATAAAAACAATACAAGCAATTTTTAAAGGTACAGAAAAAAAGAAAACACAGCATACAAGACATATTAAGTGAAGGCCAGACCAAACAAATAGGTCTTTAGTTGTTTTTTAAAAGAATCAACTGTTTCAGCCGATCTTAAACCCAAGGGGAGCGAGTTCCACAGAGTTGGAGCCATGACACTAAAAGCACAGTCACCTTTAGTTTTTAATCTGGAGTGTGGAACAACCAACAGGTTTTGCTCAGTGGACCGAAGAGGCCGACCAGGAATGTAGTGTTTTAAAAGTTCTGAGATGTATGCTGGAGCCTGACCATGGAGGGCTTTGAAAGTGAGCAAAAGTATCTTAAAATGTATTCTGAAATGTATGGGAAGCCAGTGGAGTGAAAACAGAATCGGTGTGATGTGTGATCTTTTGGAGACCTGGTAAGTAGTCTAGCTGCAGCATTTTGTACTAATTGTAGAGCGGTTTATAGATGTTTTACTGAGACAGGTGAAAAGTGAGTTACAGTAGTCTAAGCGGGAAGAAATAAATCGTGAATAACCATCTCCATTTGAGCTCTAGAAACAATGTGTCTGAGTTGTGCAATATTTCTAAGATGAAAAAAAACAAGAAACGGACCAGGTTGTTAACATGATGATCTAGAGAGTGAGTGGCTCAAAGAAACACCAAGATTGCGAAGACTTGGTTTTGTAAAAGTGGACAGGGTTCCCAGTTTCTGAAATATGTCTGGCACTAAGTTCTCTGGAGCCAAGACAAGGACTTCTGTTTTTTCAGAGTTTAGTTGTAGTGAATTATCTGACATCCAGTCTCTAATGGCGCTTAAACAACTGAGCAGGGTTGACACTTGAGAATGATCATTGGGTGAAAAGGATATATGTAGCTGGATATCATCTGCATAACAATGGTAAGATACATTTTTAAAACTGTTGATTAGGTGGCTTAATGGGAGCAGGTACAGAGAAAATAGTATTGGGCCAAGAACTGAGCCTAGGGGAATTTGAAGAGGTGTGGGGGTTGACAGTAACAGAGAAAGTTCTCTGTGACAGGTAGGAGGAGAACCAATCAAGGGCAGAGCCAGAAATACCCACCCACTGCCTTAGTCTATTAATTAAAACATCATGGTCCACAGTGTCAAATGCTGCACTGAGATCCAATAAAACCAACACAGAACATTTTCCTTTGTCACTGCTAAGAAGAAGGTCATTGAAAACTCTGAGAAGAGCTGTTTCTGTGGAATGGGACTGCCGAAAACCAGACTGATACTTATCCAGGATGTTATGAGTGTCCAGGGCAGTTGAAAGTTGATTGGCAACCACTTTTTCTAAAATTTTTGTGATAAAAGGTAATTTTGAAATGGGCCTATAATTTTGGGGAAGAGAGGGGTCCAGATTTGTTTTTTTGAGAAGTGGTTGTATGGCGGCATGTTTGAAATATGATGGTACTTGTCCAGATTCTAATGACTTGTTGATAATTGAAAGGATGTAAGGGCTAATGCACTCAATTTCAGATTTGAGTAGATGGGTGGGCAATATGTCAAAGGGACTAGAGGATGTTTTCATAGTTCTAACCAGGTTCTTTAGTTCTTGTAGGGAGATTAGGGAGAACTTGTCCAGGACTGTTAAGCAAGGAGGGCAGGGAGCAGCAGAAGAAAAAGATGGAGTGATCTGTGCTTTTATGTCATTGATCTTACCAACAAAGAAAGAAAGAAATTTTTCACATTCATCATCAGAGGATACTGGAATACTGGGTGATGGAGAAGAGACAACATTATTAATAGTTTTAAACAGGAACTGAGGATTATGTCTGTTCTGAGTGACAAGATTTGCAAAGTATTTCTCTCTTGCATCCTTAACCATACAATTAAATTCAGCTAAAAGGTCTTTTAGATGCAGGTGGTGGACATGAAGATGGGTGGATTTCCACAACCGCTCCACTTTTACGGCATTTCCGCTTAAAAAGCGAATATCATCATTCAACCAGGGGGGTGATTTTTTCAAAGGGGCCAGTCTGGATTTTAAAGGAGCAACTCCATCCAAAACAGAAAGACAGTGCTCATTAAAAGACTGTACTTGTGTGTCCACATCACCATGCAAAGAAAAATTGCAGGAAGCGAAAGGAAGCAGAAAACTTTTCTGCAGTGAGGCGGTTGAGGATCACGAGATTTGATTTCACGTCGACAGGGCTGAAAGTCTAAGTTAAAAGATAAATCAAATAAAATACATTTATGGTCAGAAATAAACAGTTCCTCAGGAACAACAGAATTAGCTTTTAAACCAAATGTAAAGAAGATCAAGAGTATGTCCTTTGACATGTGTAGCACCTGTTACATGCTGGGTCAGATTAAATGACTCAGTTAAGCCAAGAAAGTCAGAGGCAAACTTGTCAGAGACATCATCAATGTGAATGTTAAAATCACCAAGCAGTATGAATTTTGAGAGTTTTAGGATGGATGATAAAAATCACTAAAATCTGTTAAAAAGCAGCTGTTTGGGCCAGGTGGCGATAGACTAAGATGGCATAAAATGGGTCAGATTGGCGATTTTAATCATCTGCACTTCAAATGAAGAGAAGGAACCAGTGTTCACCATACGGCAGAAACATATTTTTAAACACAGCAGCAAGGCCTCCACCCCTGCCTGAAGTTCTGGGTGAGCTCAAGAAGGAGTAATCAGGAGGACACAACTCAATAAGGGGGCATGTTCATTGGTCCTTTGCCAGGTTTCTATTATGAACATAAAGTCCAGGTTTTAGATCCGATGATGTCATGGAGCAAAAATTATTTATTGATAATGGAGCGAGCATTCACCAGTGAAATCCTGAGAGGTGCTGAGGTGTGAGGCACTGAAAAGAGGGCAGGCTTTATTTGGATTAAGTTATTTGTGTTTCTTCTACGATATAGAATGGCTGGCGTATGAAATGGCTCATCAAGCCTGTCACTAATTCTCACAGGAATGGGCAAAGGGGTGAGAGAAAATGACAAGGGAATTTTGTTAGAAGCAGGTTGTGAGCACTGAGAGAAAAGTGTGGTTTTCACAACATAAGAACCAGATTCGAGGGTCAAATTTTGAAGGATTTAATGACTTGTTTAACCAGCAGAGGGGTGTGATTAAAGGTATGATTAAAAGGTACCTGTGGGGGACAGTGCAGGGAAAAACTTTTTTGGCCAATTAGAATTGAGTATTCACGGAGGGCAGGGTCTGTCAGCGGTCATGCTTGTGTGGACAGAGTGTGATAGAAAATGTTTGATGACAACATCCGTGAACCCAAATTGTTTGGGTGCAGCCCATCTCCCTGAAGAAAGCAGGCGCTGCCAAAATAGATCAAAGTTTGGGATAAAAGTGAAGTTTAGCGCTCTACACTGCGCGTGAAGCCACTCGTGCAGGCTCAGGAGTCTGCTGAAACGCCCCACCCGCCGACCCAGCACAGGTATCGGGCCGGATAAATAGACAATCCTCTCACTGGCTTGGAGGAGCTCGAAGAGTTCGGTAAAATCCCTTTTTGTGAGTTCGGATTGTTGCCGTCCAGTGTCATTTGTGCCGACATGAACGACAACCTTCTTTACAGACGGGTGATCTGCAAGCAGACCAGGGATGACCTGAACTATGTCCGAGACTTTGGCTCCTGGAAAACAGAAGGTAACAGCCAGCTTAGACCTTACATTCCTAATGATGGAGTCGCCGATTATCATTGTGGATGGAGGTGGAGGCACGGAAGCCTCCTTGGACACCAGCGGCGGACGTGCAGCAGCAGCCACTGCGGGCTGCAGCGAGCGAGTCACGGTGGACTCGACAGAGCTGCCGGACTTCACGAGGGGCGGGTCAGTAGAGCCTCTTCTGGACACTGCCTCTCTAAGCAGCCTGCGTCGGGAGGATGCCGATGAGACCTGGGTCTTGGTTGTTCTCCCAGCGGTGGAAAATCATCCATGTCCAGGATCTGGAACCTGTTGGACAGCGGGATATCCAGGGGTGGAGAGGGAGGTGGAGGCAGTCGCACTGTCACGGCACCTATCCCTCCAGTGGCCGTCAGAGCACCGGTTGGCGTGGTGTGGAGTTTAACGGGGTTCACTCCAAGTCGTCCATCAGCTTGCCATGTCTCCTTGGAAGGATGAATAAGTGACGAGCAGGTCGATGCTTTGGGTTTAGCTCCCATATGGACCCATGGATGATCGGGGTAGTCGGCACAGGCATCGGTCAGCGTAGGAGCTGCAACCGCGGCAGGAGCTACAGTGCCGGGGAAAATGGGAGCCTCATCTGCGGCGGAAAGTGCAACGGGGATTGTGTCCCCCAACTCAGCACCTGAGGTAGCTGGTGCAGAGCCGAAAATAATTGTGTCCAAGAACTTCTCTGCGTCCTGGATTTTGTAAAGAGTAGAGATCCTTTGCTCCAGTTCACAGATCTTCTTACTGAGATCGGCGCAGCTCTGACAGCCAGGCAGTGAGGTAAGCGGGGCCATGGCCCCTTGTGAAAGTTCACTGTTTGTTTTACCTAGAAACTTTAAGATCCAGAGAGCTGAAACAGTTGGGGATCCTCCTAGATACACGGAGACGACTGAGAAATAAGCGTACCCAGTAGTCAGAACAGAAATTTTATCAATGTGAATGCAACCAACGCACTTTGGTGTGCACCAAATCAGCCGGTCCGAGACCTCCATGAAGGGGTGGTCTGGATCCGCTCCATCTCCCTACATTTGGTGCGGTTTCACTGGTGTGAAACAAAGTGGTCCGAACCGATCTACTTTTGATGCATTACTTCCTGTTAACCCCACGGTTGAATGTTTTGCTGACTCAGTTTGTCGATTTGTTTATTCTGGTTGAGGATTACGATGATTTACGAGGGTCCAGAAGGTCGCTGATGCCGTCTCAAACATGATAAAGAAACACACTTGAAGGAAAATGTAGAAGAGAGCGAAACGTTAACATTGGTTGTTTGGTGTAGGAAATGGTTACCATGGTAGCCTCTTCCTCATTCTCCTCCATAGCAGGTTTGGTAACCAGTTACGTGCATATCGCCCCCTGCTGGGGTGCTAATGTGAAAACGCCCTTAAATGACATCCCATTCCTAATCCATAGGGTTCAATCTGACGTCGGTCCACCCTTTGCAGCTATAACAGCTTCAACTCTTCTGGGAAGGCTGTCCACAAGGTTTAGGAGTGTTTATGGGAATTTTTGACCATTCTTCCAGAAGAGCATTTGTGAGCTCACACACTGATGTTGGACGAGAAGGCCTGGCTCTCAGTCTCTGCTCTAATTCATCCCAAAGGTGTTGAGATCAGGACCTTGTGCAGGCAAGTCAAGTCCATCCACCCCAGACTCTGTCCTCCATGTCTTTATGGACCTGCTTTGTGCTCTGGTGCACACTCATGTTGGAAGAGGAAGGGGCCAGCTCCAAACTGTTCCCACAAGTGACCTTTTCAAGATGTTGTTCTTAAATTACCTCAGTTTTATAAAAGAGATCAAAATGTAAACTAACTGAGCAAACAGGAGGCTTTAAAACACACAGACAGGAGAACTTTGAACTTAATAATGTGCTGTTGAAATTGCCCGATAAGAAAAAAACTGCTATTTTCTTTTCCTCAGCTTAAGCCCTCCAAATTGTTTTCCAAAAGCAGCATTTCAATAATCAGTCTAAAACTGAGCACGACGCTCTTCTTCTTTCTGCTCCACCAAAACGTGTGCAGGGATTATGAGTCTCAGTGGGATACAGAGAGAAATAAATTCCTTATTACAGAGCACAATATGCTGATGGAGTTCCCTAATTATGTTGTTGTTTTCCTTTTGAGCTCCCTTACTAATTCACCATCTTGCCTCAGGAATTTGCCACAGATTAATGCAGGAGTCTCCGAGCTGAGCTGGTTAACACCCATTTACTGAAACAGAGCTGAAGAGGAGCACTGAGACGCATCCACTGAGAACCACGGCACCAGAGAGGAGGGAACTTTTTCACCTTTGGGTAAAATATAAATAGAATTTATTCTTAATCAGAGTTTAGACACAGTGTCTGAGACAGTCTCTTCAAATGCAGAGTGATGTTTACAGCACGTCAGGCAGATGCAGGCTTGTGTTTGTGTCAACACTTCTGTCAGCCGTAGAAATGAGATGAAGATTATGAAGAGAGACTGAAGAGTAAGAGGAAGATAAGGGTGAGAGGGAGTTTAGTAGGGCAGAAAGATCTCAAGAAGTGAACTCATTCCAGCTCCTCTGCACTGAACTATTGTTGTGTACAAATCATGGATGCCAGGTTTGTTATTTAACACAAAAACAAGACAACCAACTCTTTCTTTACCGACACAAAGCAAACTGTCAGCAACCTTCACCTCCCTCTGTTATGTCTGTAGGCTCATGTTAGATAATAAGAAGCATTAAAGGGATAGTTCAGTGTTTTGAAGCTCCCAACAGTCCTGCACTGTTAAGGAAATCAAGCTGAGACCATCAGAGAGGCACGCTGTTGTTAAAGGGAGCAGGTATTTTTGTATCATTGTGAACATTTTGCAGAAAAAATGAGCCAAAAAACTTCATGGAACAGAATGTACAAATGGTTGAAAAAGTTTTGAATTTCATCACTATATAGTGCACTACAAAATACCCACAATGCACAGCAAAAGTGAGTGTACATACAATGTCCTATATTGTACTCCCGTATACCACAATGCAATGCTGTCGTGTTTTTCCATTGAAGAAGAGAAGGAAGGCTGTGAGGAGCTGCTTTCATTCATAAATGTAAATAAACGTTAAAGTATCTTTAACACGTCCGTAGCGTAGCTCTTTAACGTCTTTAGCGGCTGTAAACGGCTTCAAAATTTGCTACTTATCCTCCCAAGTGCCCGGTTTGTTTACGTGATTTTTGGCGCGTCCACTTCCGTCACAGGAATAACTGGCTCATCTGCTGAGGCTATGATGTTCAGAACATTTCAGTGCAGTGTCCGAAATGTCGTTTGGTCATTCCCTATGTAGTCCACTATTTCATTTACACTACAGAGGGGAAAGTGAGTGGATGAGTCGACGATTTTGAACACAGCCAGTGATACAAGACAGAAAAATAAAAATAAAATAATAGATGCTAGGCCAAAGTTCTTCCTAGTTAAGCTTGTTTTTTCATTCATTAAATCTAAGATAGCAAATGTTTTAGATCCATCTGCAGTCAGGAGGCTGTCAGGAACATCACACCCCAACATCACTACGACCCTCTCTACCCTGGGAGTGTACTTTGCCCAAAACTATGATGATTTCTGAACTTTGGACAAGGCCAGCGACTTTACGTTTATGTGTGAATGTGGTATTAGTTCATAGCTGTCAAGTCTCCCGTTTTGGCCGGCATACTACCGTATTTTATCCCTCTTTCCCGCCATCTTCCTGTATTAGTATTTTTCTGTAAATTTCCCGTATTATAAAATATAAACAAAAAACATTCCTCTGTGTCTCCAAACTGAACTCTGTCACTAGCCTCGTCGCAAAACAGGGCGGAAATCCACCAAAATGATGGATGGCAACAGCCGTGAAACTGAAGAAGAAGAAGAAGAAGCCTCGCGAGAACTGCCACCCTGCAGTAGCCTGAGTGGCAGCTGTCGCAAGATTAGAGCCCACAGCAGAACAAACCAAGAAAATACATTATTTATTTTAGATTTCTTGTACACCTGTCTCAAAATGTAAGAGATACTGAAGCTAGACTGGGATGGTGAGGCTGTTCGCCGGGAAATGTCCCTTATATTCAAATCCAAAACTTGACAGCTATGTATTAGGTTCATGATTGAGTCTGACCTTGGCATTGGGGATCTGTCTGGGCACCTAAGCCCCACAAAGAGGAGACAACTGGAGCCAGAAGTAGGACGAAGGAATACTTTTTTCATTATTACACAAAATGGGAGGATACAGTCTGGCAAAAACTTTGTGCAGCGTTGCGTAGCATCATGCTACATTGTTAGCAGGCAGATAGGACACTCACATATCTGATCATGTCACTGATGCTCACCCCCTCACCCTTAGTGCTCTCGGTGTGTTCATTTACCATGAGGTTTTTTTGATTTTTGGTATAAAAACAATCAGAATGTTGAAGGTGCCTTTAAAGACAGCAAGCAATGAGACATTATCCCCTCAGCCAATAATGTGAGACTCTAACAGGTGCAGAGCTTAAATGCAGTTTTTAAGTAATATTTCTTGTTTTTACTAAGGTGAATAGTTGACCTGAGTCACACTGTGGTGCCTAGAAATGTAATTTTAATTGTCACTCTACCTATCCCTGTTCAAGGCTCGACTCAAACTTCTTTTATTTCTGGTTAAAGTTTTCCTCCAGCACTTCCACAGGAACAAAATGGGCGGCAATCAAGCAGAGCTGGAGGTAGCCACTTCCTACTGGCTGAAAATGTTTTAGCCGGCCTCATGTGCTGCTTTTTTATTATTATTTTTGAAAAGCCTCTGGCTCAATGGAGACTGAAGTGCTCCACACAAAACGCTGTCCCAGTTGAATATTGCCTGTCCGTCTGCAGGGGGTGGCTGATGCCAGGACAGATATTTGTCTCTCACTGTTTTACCACTTTACTGCGACACCAGCGTGTGCTCAACCGCTCCGCTCTGTAAGCGTACCAGCTGACACGTGGCTATCAAACTTCTCCACCAGCAGACGCCACATTGGTCAGCCTCCAATAACAAACTCCACATGCCTGCGAGAGGAGGACCATTTAAACTCACGCTGTACTGCCAACAGCTCGGAGCTGACCGAGCAAAAAGGATTGAGAAGTTGACTTCTGGAGGGGACTTTTGGAGTCCTGCGGCGTTCATAATTTCCATCAACTTTAAATGAAGCGACACCATCTGCTCAAATACAGAAGCCAAACAACGCAGACAAAACCATGAGAACATATTCCAACATGACACTTTGCCCTGTACAGCATAGTCCATCATGCTAGGTCAGACAGTTCATCCAAATGTGCATGCTTGCATTCTCGTATTGAGAAAAGAGTGGGCAGAGATGTGACCATAAGGTTGCTTATTTCCTATTTTACGACTCTTCGGCTGAAGTCCAGTATATTGTCCACACCACAGGGCAATAATTTACTGTCAGCTGCCAACAAAAATTAGAAACATCAACTGGTGTGCAGACAACAGCATGCTGCACTGACAGAGAAACACTATTTTAACCCTGCAGACGGATTTGTAGTTTCAACAAGTGGACGCAGCCTTGTTTTCAGTGCCTGTACTCCCAGAAAAGGTTGTGTCCAAATACTTCATGTCCAGAGAGGCTGTTTGAGTGGGCCATCTGGATTCTAGTTCCTTTGCTTTGGCTTCTTCTTCTCTCTTAATCTACCAACCATCTACAGCAGGGGTATACAAACTTTTTCTGTAGGCCACAAACTGAAAAATAAAAGTATGACAGGGTAACATTGCTAAGCACCGCCATTGAAGTAAGAAATTTAAAGGTGTAGTCAGCGATCTTCTAATCTTCTAATCTAATGCAGTATTTGTCAAATTCACTGTATTTCTCCTCTCCATCCACAAGATGTCCCCACTGACAGCATGTTGAAAAAAAAGTCTGGTTTCAATACACAGCCTTGGCTCTGAATTTCAGCAGGTAAATACTGTGGCTTGGGCCGAGTTACCCAAAAAGGGTACACCCCCCACATCCAGGGGGCGATCATACTCATGCGCAGATCAGACAGAGGAGGGAGGGGGAGTCGTAGGATGCATAGCGCGCGCAGCTAGCGTAAGAGAGAGATACAATAGGTGCAGTAGCAATGGCTGAAAAACAGCCCAAAAGAAAAAGGTCAGAGGGTGAAAAGTGAAAAAGAAGGGCTATGACCATGGAAGAGCGAAGACCCGGGTCAACATTGGTGTTGCTTTCCGACGGTGGAGGGAACTCCGCCAATTGAAAGACCTGAAAATGGACGCGGATGTTGCCGTCTTCGTGCTGGATAGATAAGCAGCATTAGCTTTGTGGTGCTTCACATAACAGTAACAGCCGTCGGGCATTCATCATTCAGAATGTACTGTTGTTGTGATATCAATAATGTCAGTCGAGTTGTCTGATGAGTCGGGGTTACCTTAGCTACATTGGACAGCTACGCAGTTTCTACGGCCGTTTCCATGACAATGCACATCCATCAGTTTTCAGGAGGCGGGTCTAAATTTGTTTTCCAGCGACATAAAGACTCTGCTACCCATGAGCACGCGTGGCGACTGTCGTAAAGACGTGACCCAAGCCAAAGCGTGTGTTTGTTGTGATGCTAATGAATGCAGCTCGGACCTTCCTCAGAACTCTGCATTGCTTTACAACTTCTTTTTTCAACAACTTACAGGATGCAAAGCCACGAGGTAATGTATGTCTTTCTAGTTACGTAGCGGTAGTTTTTGATGTGTGACAACAAGCAATTTTTGAAAAACTTAGTATTGTAGTTTTGTAGCCGGCTATATATCACTACTTACAGCCCGGTGCTCTAAGACGTGTCTGAATAATATAAATTTGCTCTAGTTTTAATTGTCTTGTTCGTGAAGTTGAGTATCCAGGCCAGTCCAGCCCTGTCCGACCCGACTGCGAAGCTAAGGAATAGCATTTATAGATAACCTATTTAGATGCTATAAAACTCGTCTTAAAGTGTGTATTTCCACCAGGCATATATCTGATTGAAACTCCTCACAGCATCTTAAACATATCAGGTTAGTTTTGTATGAATGCGAGTCCATCATGTGTGTTAAAGTTTAGTGATGTTAGCTCCATGGACAGCTCCTGACATTTTAATTTCTTCTTCCCAGCTTGGACTTTATTAAATACCTGTGATCTGTTAGATTTTTGAAACGCGTGGACCTACTTTAACTTTGACTTAAGCTCATGTTAATTAATTTATTTTTTTATTGTGTGTCCCTTTGTAGAATTTTGTATCCCAGAGTTTGGATGCATGTCACTGCAGAGTCACTCCTCTCTCTTTTTGTTTACAGTCAGATTCTGTTGCCTTCTTGAGTCTTCTGTGCAGAGCCACAGACTTACCATAATTTGAAAAATGGTAAAACATGAGCAGAAAGCACTCAGCTGGCAAACTTTTGTGAGCTAATCTGCACCAGCATGTGATTAGAGCAAACAGTTCTGAAGATTAAGAATGAAAATACTTCAATTTGTTGGTGCTGTTTGCATGAAAATGAAGGTGCTAATCGAGGGCACAACAACATCTGATCATTTGGCCTTTTGTCATTTAAAGTTTTATATTTCTGAAATTGCTGATACATAATGGTAGGGAGGTACAGTTTGACCTGGGCCAGAGTTTAGACACCCCTAATTACAAAATACTTGTTCAGATCTTTCATTCACAGTCCTCCGAACAGGCTCATCAGGAAGCACACTGGTGTTAACTCGTGTTTGTCATTATGTTGTATTTATTTTGATTAATGACCACAGGTCATAAACCTGAAACACAATAAAATGGGAAACCGAATCACAATATAAACGACATTTTCTTGTGATAAATTGTCCAAGATAATGAAAAACCAGAAGCCAGGTGGTCATTCAAAATTATAGTAAAGCCAGCTCAGATTTATTACATCGACTACATTACCCAGAATGCTTAGCGGTAAGCAGAGCATGCGCAAAGTGGCTGTTCACCATTCATCATAGTTGTGTAAAAGGCAACATAAACAAAACAAAACAATGCAATGCCACACAATGGGCCATTAACCAAACACCCATCACAGACCGCAACACGCTAGCCAGCCAGCGACAAACTCATACGGCTACAATCGGTAGCAGAATGCTACAGCATCTGTGTGGCTAAGCACCCACGACGCGCGACAGAATCTCTGATTTCTGTGCCGGCAGTCATGTCAACACACACACACACACAAATATAAACTTATGACCAATTTAACAGGTAAGCACGCTTCTGTTCAAATTAACTAGCTACATACTAACGGGCCGTGTGCTCCTGACGATGATCAGTGTAGAAGTGATAGCCAACCACCTCAAGTAAACTCTCTGACGCAGCTGCATCGTAATTTCCGCTACACCCATTCACAGAGAAACAGAAAATCTCAACATTTAATTAAACTCAGGAAACAATATATTCCAATTTTAACTGATAGAAACAAATATTTTAAATCCATTAAAGAGACTGTGAGGAGTTTCTAAGTAATAACAAAAAAGTCTCACTTTTAGATATATGCCTGATGGAAATACACACTTTAAGATGAGTTTTATAGCATCAAAATAGGTTATCTATAAATGCTATTCCTTAGCCGTCCAGTCGGGTCGGACAGAGCTGGACTGGCCTGGATACTCAACTTCAGGAACAAGACAATTAAAACTAGAGCAAATTTATATTATTCAGACACGTCTTAGAGCACCGGGCTGTAAGTAGTGATATATAGCCGGCTACAAAACTACAATACTAAGTTTTTCAAAAATTGCTTGTTGTCACACATCAAAAACTACCGCTACGTAACTAGAAAGACATACATTACCTCGTGGCTTTGCATCCTGTAAGTTGTTGAAAAAAGAAGTTGTAAAGCAATGCAGAGTTCTGAGGAAGGTCTGAGCTGCATTCATTAGCATCACAACAAACACACGCTTTGGCTTGGGTCACGTCTTTTGGTGCATTCCAGTTGTAGTCAGAAGTAGGAATTTCCGAGTTCCGAGTAGGAAACTTCAACTGGAACATCCCCCGAAGTCTGAATTTCCTACTGGGAACTCGATGAAACCTCACCACCCCTGAGCTAACAACAGCTAACAATAGCCTGGTGGATCGGCATATTTTTTTCCGACTTCAACTGGAACGCCAATAAGTCAGAGATGATGTCACTCCCAGTTCTGAAGTTACTGGAACGCAGCATTACGACAGTTGCCGCACATGCTCAGGGGTAGCAGAGTCCTAATGTCGCCGGTAATAGATTCTCCTCATAGCACCTTTAAGTTCCAGTTATTATTTATTTATTTAATTAACTGAAAGTCCTTCTGCAAAGGCAGAATGGTGAATTAATAAATATCATATTGTCCGTATTAGAAACTTTTTGTCCTTCTAATCACTTAATCTTTTAAATTGAATTCTCTTTACTGTGAATGGTGACCAGAGGCACTGTTTAATACAAGGCTAAAAAATCAAGATAAGAGGTTTTGTCCCGACAGCGACATGTTTCAACGAGCTTATCAGACGAACAAAGCAAAAGATCGTACCGTGAGCCATCATGATAACATAAATGAACATGAATTAGCAAAGGCCCATGTGATTGATCAGTTTCTAACACAATCACTGACCATCAGGGTCTCCTCTTTTTGTAGTTAATTTGTTCTTTTGGTTAGCAATAAAAATATCTCGTCTGATATTGAGGCTGCTTGAAATGAATTCAGCTACAATCAGAATCTAACAGGATGTGATTTTTCTGTCTAAGAACAAGAGAGCAGTGTGGTGTAAGGAAAGATTAAGGGATGGGCTTTGGTTAATTTTAATATTTAAGGAGATTTTAATTCGAGACCCCTGATCCAGCCCCCATCTCTGCAGGGGAAACATGTCACTGTATGCAGTTAAAGGATAAGTTCGGTTTCTGCAGCTTTCACATTGTTTATAGAATGAAGTAGAACAATATACTCACCCAGAAGGCTTTCCTGATCCAAACAGTGCTTCAGGAGATATTTCGATCCAAAATCAAGCAGCGGACATCCGTATAATGGTAGCACACGGGGCATGTATAGCGCCACTCCTAAAACTGCATTAATCGTCCAAAAACTCATTAGTTTCACCAATATTTCATCATGGTCCGCTCACGCTACTCCTCCACGACAGTCTGTGTTGCTCCAGACATGTTTTTGTGACTGTGCTGACCTCTGAACTGAAGAAGAAGAATGTTTGCCTCCTCGCATGCGCAGTGCAGCTCATTGTTTCAGGGGAAGACCGCCGGTTACTCAACAACTTTCTTCTTCGTTTTGTGCAAAATGGACGAATTCTATCGGATGAAGATGTTGTGGAGGAGAACTTTGAATATGATGGGTGTCCTTACAGTTTGGAGCCAGAGTTTACAGATGAGGAGCTCATCGAAAGGAGGACGCGGAGGCAAAGAGAAGAACAGCTGGCCGGAGAGTACTGTGCATGTGCAGAGGCAAACGTTCTTCAGTTCAGAGGTCAGCACAGTCACAAAAACATGTCTGGAGTGACACAGACTGTAATGGAGGAGTAGCCCGAGTGGACCATGATGAAATATCGGTGAAACTAATGAGTTTTTGGATGATTAATGCAGTTTTAGGAGCGGCGCTATACATGCCCTGTGTGCTACCATTATATGGATGTCCGCTGCTCGATTTTGGATCTAAATATCTCCTGAAGCACTGTTTGGATCAGGAAAGCCTTCTGGGTGAGTATATTGTTCTACTTCATTCTATAAACAATGTGAAAGCTGCAGAAACCAAACTTATCCTTTAAGAAAAGATCCGAATACTCTGGACGATCATGTCACAGCTGAGCTGAATGACAAGTGGAGGCATCATTTCAGCCGACAGACAGAGCTGTTGATGTTTCCATCGATCAGTCCTCTTCACCTTTTTGGTGGTGAATAAAACAGAGGACTATAGCCTTCTCCAGGGACTTTTCAAACATTTCTCAACAGTACAAAATGGGGCAGTTTTCTACATTTTTTTTTTTACAACTTGACCAACAATGACCAGGATTGAGATTCGTGTGTGCGTATTTGTGTGTTATATCACAGCATGTTTAGTGTTACATCTAACATTGTGAGAAAAAATAAATAATTCTGCATCGAGATTCACATCACCACATGAAAAAATCTGTTCTTCTTTGAGCCATGCTACAAAATTTCATTAACCCTTTCATGCATGAATTATTAAAAGCTATAATAATTTATAAGCTATAATAATTAAAAGGCAAGGCAAGGCAAGTTTATTTGTAGAGCACAATTCATACACAAGGCAATTCAAAGTGCTTTACATAACAAGAAAAATGCATTAAAATCACAAAACAAAATAAAATCAACATTAATCATTATAAAATAACTTTAAAGAGAAGAGTGCAGATCAGATCCTTTCAGTCATATGCACAGTTAAACAGAGTCGTTTTAAGCCTAGATTTGAACATTGTCAGAGTAGAGGCCTGTCTCACATCTTCAGAAAGACTGTTCCAGATTTTAGCTGCATAAAACTGGGACCCTGATTCGCCATGTGTAGTCCGGACTCTAGGCCCCAGCAGAAGGCCGGCCCCTGAGGTCCTCAGAGTCGGAGATGGTTCATATGGCACTAACATGTCGGAGATGTACTTTGGTGCCAGGCCATGGAGAGACTTGTACACAAGCAGAGCTGCTTTAAAGTCTATTCTCTGAGCCACAGGAAGCCAGTGTAGGGACCTGAGCACAGGACTAATGTGTTCGTACTTCCTGGTTCTGGTCAGGACCCACGCAGCAGCATTCTGGATGTACTGCAGCTGTGTTATGGCTCGTTTGGAGAGGCCCGTGAGCAGGCCGTTACAGTAATCTAACCTACTAGAGACAAATGCATGGATAAGTATCTCTAGGTCAGGTTTAGACACTATACCTCTGATTTTGGCGATGTTTTTTAGATGGTAAAAGGCTGCTGATGTTATTGATTTTATATGGCTGTTAAAGTTCAAGTCTGAGTCCATTATTACCCCAAGATTTCTAACCTGATTTGTAGGTTTTAGAGAGAGAGACTGGAGGTGACTGCTGACACTTTCTCTTTGTTTCTGTGGACCAAACACGATGACTTCAGTCTTGTCTGAATTTAGCTGGAGAAAGTAGTTCTGCATCCACACACTGACCTGTTGGATGCAGTGACAGAGTGAATCCACTGGTCCATGTTCACCTGCTGTCAGTGAGACATAGATCTGAGTGTCATCTGCATAATTGTGGTAGGACACATTAGTACTTTGTATTAACCGGCCTAAAGGCAGCATGTAGAGATGGAACAGGAGGGATCCCAGGATTGACCCCTGGGGCACCCTACAAGTCAAGGCCATGTGGTCTGAGATACAGTTACCAATTTCTACAAACTACTTCCTGTCTTCTAGATAGGACTTCAACCAATGTAGGACTTCAACCAATGTAGGGCAGTCCCAGAGATGCCCACCCAGTCCTCTAGTCTCTGTAAAAGGATCTGAGGTCTGAGGTACAGTCCTACTCATCATTATTGGCACCCATGAAGTTTAAGTACACAATGTGACAGTACAGTTTCTTTACAAACCTCTCTAACTTTGCTCTGCATCACTTTATCAGACTCAAACTTGGCAGAAGTAATGTTCACATATTAAGGTTTGTAAATTATACTTCATTAGCTACTATGATCATGCAGTCATATTTAGATTAGGCAGTTTTAATTGCAACCACTTGAAGCCTACAAGGAAAAGAACACCATACCAACAATTAAGCATGGTGGAGGTTCCATAATGGTTTGGGGCTGAATAAAGTCCTAAAGTTACAAGAATAATCTCATAAATTTATGAGAATAAAGTAGAAAAATTACGAGAATAAAGTTTGAAAAATAACGAGAATTAGAATTTAGATCAAACAAGTTTTTAGTTTTCAATGTGGCCCTAATCCTCTGTTGTACATATATGTGTGTCTTTTGTCAATCTTTCTTTGTCTCGATGTAAAGCACTTTGAGCTGCAGTTCACTTTGTCTGAACTGTGCTGTATAAATAAACTTTGACTGATTGAATTGGGGACAGCTTTGAGTTTTCTTGCACACAGTCAGACAAACAAGTAAAGAAAGGCAATGACAGAACGTCCTTGGTGATGGAGGTAATAATCAGGTTACATACAAACACAATCATAAAAAACTATTATTTATTTTGAATTAATACAGTTTATATTATATATAAATGATCAGCTGTTGACCGACAGATCAGCTGTCAGTATCATCATCACCTCATATGAAGCTTTCAGTCTGTGGACGTCTCATGTCTCTAAAATATGTCTCCCCTCTTTGCCTTATTCCTTTTCTGAGGAAGAGGAGACGAACAGGCATAAAGAGAATTTAAGAAAACTGAAACAAGGACTTTGACAAAGCTATTGCGACCTGAGCAAGGTCGCCAACAAAAACATGAACCACTAAACTCTTGCCTAATCTTCTTTTTTGTCAGATCAAGAGCCCGCTGACTTTGCCAAGTTGGATTTTTTTTTTCTGAATGTGAGCAGACAAGGACAAGGACAGAAATGAAAGACTGCTTTGACTAATGCTGTCTCTCTGTCTGTTATCGATCTCTCAAAGATGTACTTACCTGTTTGTATTTGACTTTCTGGATCTTTTTGGGAAACAAATATGCTGTTTTGCCTTAATGAGGGACACCATGCCCTGTTTTTGTACCAAACATGCAAAAAAGAATTCAACCAAAATATAAGGAGTTGTCAAGTCTGTGCAATATTTAATCACATAGCGTGCAGCTACAGGAGGTTTATAGTCACCAGCTCACAAAGGGGCATATCTCCATCTAATGCTGCTCTCTCTTTGTCCCTCAGTAATTATGGGATGCCACCATTTTGCCCCATAAGCAGTAACACCATTGCTGTTGCCAGGTGGAGAGATGAAGTGTAAACCCACCGTCCCCGTCCATTGTTTAACAGCAGATTGTAGATTTGTGACAGCCAGGATTGCAGCCAAAAGTGGTAATGCAGGAGAGTGTGGAGATGAAGACGCCAAACATCAAGTCATTCTGTCTTATATGAAGTAGCCTGTCTGTGTTAATGCAATCAGGGAAGCTTGCCAGGTACCTTCTGGGTTGCCAAATGCATTAATGTAGACCAGGGGTCAGCAACCTATTTGCTATGGCGAAAAATGTTATGCCTTTAAAAAAGTCTGCTCCTTTGTTCAATGGCTGTTGTTCCCACCTGAAATCCCATCAAATTTGTTTTAGAATATTCAAGCATTCAAGCTCTTCTTCCCTTACACTTGAGGGAGAGCAGAGAATCCCCGAAATCTGTTTGAGGGATTTCTCCTAAAAGTTTACTTAAGTATCAATGCTGCCTAGAGAAGGCAAGGCAAGTTTATTTATACAGCACTTTTCCTACAATATATGCAACTCAAAGTGCTTACAGCAGAGAACCATAGGAAAGAGAGGAGTAAAAAAAAAACAATTCCAAAATAGGCACCTATCAGAGAAGCACAGTGTGGGATTGGAAAAAAAAACACCTCAACACATGAGACAGCAGGGACGTTGATTTGGAAGGAGTCCAGTGACCTTGTCCTAGCTCAGACCTCACAAAGTCTCTATTGTCCAATAAGATGACTGTACGGCCTTGAGAGAGAGAGTTTCTGATCCAGAGCAAAGTTCACAGGATGAGGGAGTGGAGGGGGGTCGAGCCTCTGTTAGCAAAACATTCCAGGAGAGTAGATATGCCTGCTCAAGGACAGACAGGGAGCCATAACAAAAAGAGATGAGGAATAGTTTGGGTCAGACCGACTGAAATTTCCCATCAGCCTTTCTAGTCTTTTGGTCCCACATGATGATGTTCTGAATCCTTGGGCCCATTCAACCGAGCTGAGCTGTCAATGTCTCCAAGGTGTTGTCCTGCTTGCGAACGAGTTCCAGAATTGCATCAAGCTTGCGATTGAGCTCACAAATCTCTTGAGTCTGAGTGTTGACAGCCCTGCACATTCCTTCAGTCATGACGGGCAGCTTCTTAAGAGCCAAAAGTGCTGCCATGGTCTTCTTAACTGTGTGATAAATCAGGAAACTGCTAACTCCAAACAGCAGGAAACCTGTTATCATGAATTACAATTATAATAAACAATTATGTAGGCATCTTCCATGTCCTCAATGGACAGAATCAACAGGCACACAGTCCTCCACTTCTCCATGGAGTCCAACGTGTACCCAGCCAGGAAAGTACCATCGGGACAGGCAGGTTCTCCTTTAGATAGATAGATAGATCAACTTTATTGTCCCTTGCAGGAAATTTGTCTTAGACAGCAGTGCTCCTGGCCAAGGATGCAATCTTATAAATAACAAAAACACGAGACAACATACAATAGTAACATTGCAAGAGGTCGGCGGCAAGCATGGTCAGAGGTTTTTGCACAAGGAGGTTAAAGCGCTCTTCTCATCAAGAAAATTTGGTCGATGGCGTTGGGAGGCCAGCTGATTAATTCCATGATTTTAGATTTCGGAAAGAAATGCAGAGAGAGGCTGCAGTCGACACAGACAGCATGCAGGGCAGATAAGGGCAGGGAGCTAAAAGAAAAGCGTCCGCCCCGTTGAGAAGCAGAAGAGAAAGTGGAGAATGGCTACAGTTGGAGGTAAAAGGTCTTGACATGGGAAATGCGAGGCTGTCAGTGCCCCATCAGCCTTTCTGGTTGACCCACCACTGTACTGGTCAATTAGAAAAAATCACAACACATTGGTAAAGTCAAAGAGTTGAAGTCCAGGACTTACTGAAAGGAAGGAAGCAGAGCTGCTCTGCACATGATGTCACTCCAGATGGCATAGACTAGGAACAGTCTCAGAAAACACAAAAGCACACAGATGGATTCACAAATTCATTAATTTTAAACAGGGAAATGTCTACAGCCAATCAGATGTCTCGCTCCTGTTCAGCCAATTACAGTTGCTTAGATTCGAGGGTACATTTTAATGTGACCATTAAGCGTTGATCTGCACATACAGAAATACTTATAACAGCAGGGAAATCACAACCTAAAGCGTTCCGTAGGCTTTTTACATTTTTGGACACTTTGAGATTATTCAATAGTAAGATATGAGGCCAGGCCAGGCTGATCAGACTCAAATTTAATCTCTAATATGTACAGTTCTGCATCCTGTACCTTATGTATTTTAGCTTCTTTTCATATATTCCTGCCTGTTTAATATCTTTTTTTATATGGACCTGTGTCTGAAATAAAGATTTTATTATTATTACTAAAGGACTGATCATCAGAAGCTCATGAAGGTCCAGGTGGCGTGGCTTTGACATACTAGACGAGAAGCTCCAGGCTAGCTGCAGGGAGAGACAGCAAACTCACTTTGTGGCAACGACAGCTACACCGACCTGCCAGTGATTATGTCACTTTATACAGACCTTTGTGCACAATCACCGACAGGTCAGTGTAGCTGCTGTGCAGATCAAGGCGAAGTGATCACATTAAAACATACACTCAAATCTAAGCAACTGTGATTGGCTGAACAGGAGCAAGACATCTGATTGGCTACAGACATTTCCCTGTTGAAAAAAAAAAAAAATTGTGAATCGGAGAACGTCAGGGGAGTCTCAGAAATCCACAAACAAATGCAGCAAGGTTCACAAAAAACAGACAGTTCATAAATGAGCTATTTATGTGTGAATCTTGCCATATTTATGTATTTTTTTTTACATTTAGGAGTTGGTCTGCATCTGTGTATGCATTGAAATGAAATGTGAGTCCTTCTGTGCACACTTGAGTTTACTGAGACTGTTCTGACTCCATACATTACCATTCTTTACAATGAACCACCTTCACATCTTGTCCATGACTCAAAGATTGAACTGTTTTCACCATCATTCATCAAAAACTCGAGTCCTTCTGTTCAGCGCAGCCCTGTAAGAGGAGGGAGGGGGAGCACTTCGACCAAGGCATGCAGCACTGTGAGTGTGTTTTGGTGATTCCCATTTGTGTGATAACTGGTGGTCACTAGGGTTGTTATGAAATTTCGCGAAATAAAAAATGAGGAAATAAAATTAAAAGACGCACGAAAGCACAAAATAAAAAATGGGGCGCACACACCATTGAGACTGGTGATTTTTTACCCTCCTCGCCTACCGTAGCAAAACACTCGCTTCAAAATGGAGGAAGACGAAGTCGAGGAATTAGCTGACGCTCCTTCGTCAAATAAATCTGTTGTGTGGACCTATTTTGGCTTCCCATGTAAAAGTCGAGAGAACGGTGAGAAGATTGCGGACAAATCAACAACCGTGTGCAAAATATGCCGCTACAGTTCACCGTATACTGCGGCGAGTACAACCACCAACTACTTTGAACTGGAGACAGGCAGCAACTGTATGTTTGTGTAAGTCTGCATAAAAAACAATATTTGATTTTTGCATCTACTGTTGAGTTGACAGAATTTGATCATACTTGAAGATCAGAAGTATATGCACTGTTATAGGCTAAATATTATAGTTCACAGTTCAGACATTTATAGGTCTAAACTGCAGCTCTGAGGACTGCTGTTTGTTTTCCTTTTCATTCAAGAATGTACTTATCCTGATTGTTACAACAACAAAGCACTATTTATTGAGATTTTATGTTTGTATTTGCACTGTAGTCTAAATAAGGGGAAAAAACTACAATTTTGTTTTTTTTAAAGAGCATTTATTTTGTACTGATGCAGCAATATTTTTGTACGTCTGCATTAGGAAGAAAATAAAGAAAATGAGACTTTTGCACAACTTCCTACTGTTGGGGATTTTCCTTCATCTTTATTTCGTATTGTGAGTATTTCATATCATGAGCCCTGTTTCGTATTTCCTATCGTTCGTGAGTTGACCATTTCATTACACCCCTAGTGGTCATCATCAAAATGGTGGTCATAACTGAAAGTCGGGCAACTGCCCAGCCCTAGATTACAGTCTTCGTTACGGTGGCAGATCCAGTCTTCCTCTGTCTTCTTCCTCTTCTGGTCTCTTTGGCCCTGAGCTCACAGGTTTGATCTTACCCACGGGATCCCAAAGATCTTAGGCTTTAGGTAGGATTCAATACTTGGCAGACTGGGAGTGCAACGGACCAGAAAAGCATCCCCTTGTGTGACATCATGATCCCCGAATCCCAGCGTAATCTTAGACTTCCTTCAGATGCTTTGGGTGTTCGCTCTCTCCCGTGGAAGCCACAGAGCAGCGGGTGACAGCAGGAAATAGACTCATCTTTACAGCAAAGACCAAATATATAAAAAGCTCCTTTGGACTTTAGCTGCACCACCTATTTCTGAAGCAAAAGGACATTATATTAGTGCATTTTACCTCTTTCGCTGAGGGATGTAAATGGACTTGACAGAATTAAAACAGCTTTCACTGCACATCAGTTTAATATAGACTACAAGGGACAATTTAAAATATACTAGATTATTAATAAAGACATACTTGGGGTTTCAACACAAGCTCGCACTGAACTTCAATGCAGGTTATTTCACTGCATTTCATCACACAGCCGGTCCTGTTTTTCTGGTCATTTGTCAAATTGTTTTAACAAAGTTGGCGCAACAAAGGCTGGGTTTTACGTACCTGCCTCATAATTCACAAGCTTTTGGTGCGATTGTGTGGAGAAAAACCCAGTGGTGTTACTGTTTTTGATATTTTAACCATGAGCACTCACAACAGTCCCAATACCAAACACTGACTTTCTCATGGTTGACTGCCAACCAAGGTTGAGGCTTTAAAGAAGTAAAACAAAAAATGAAGACAAATAAAGTGAGCTGATCCTACCAGCTATAAAGAAACTATATTTTACACCTTGTAAAAATATAAAATAGAAATGTTATTAAAAGGTGGCATGGCTATTCCAGACATCAAGATCCTCAGGATATTACTCTGGTGTGGTTTCCACAGCATAAGCTTTTTTGTTTTCTCCAATTTAGTTGAAAATAATTTTTGATCTCCCTGTGATAGCTTTTACATATGAGCATATTTATTATTGTGTCACACACTTTATAATAAAAACATAAACTCAGTGTATGAAGAACTGTGACTTTAAATACTTACCTGTATTTACAGTGGACCATGTATGACACCAGATAGCATGGTAACTTATTACAACTCCACACCTTTTTGAATCAGTCCAAGTTTTTCTAGTCTTGTGATAATCTGGTGAAGAGATGAAATGACACACCTGAATATTTTTCCATTGTCCATGATGGAAAGAATTAAGAAACAGGCAGAACTTTTCAAAAGCATGTAAAGCAGGTGATTGGATGATTGCACAGATTAAAGACTGGCAAGTTGGATCAAACTGATTACATACTGTTAATCTGCAAGGTTAGATATGAGTAATGTCAACTTGTTGCTTTTCTATGGTATATTGTGCATGTTTTCAGAAAGTGACTCTACAAAATGGACATCAAACTTGCAGCCTGCGGGACAGTTGGGCCTTCTTGCCATCAAAGTTTAGCGTCAGTGCAGCTTATGTGGTTTTCTCAAACAAATATCTGGGAACAAGAAACAATAATTTACTTCAATTCGAACTTTTAAAATGTAACTATTCTTACTTAAAGATGCCATGAGGAGTTTCTAAGTAATTACAAAAAAGTCTCCCTTTTAGATATATGCCTGATGGAAATACACACTTTAAGATGAGTTTTATAGCATCAAAATCAAATAGGTTATCTATAAATGCTATTCCTTAGCCTTCCGGTCGGGTTGGACAGGGCACAAATATCACATGAAGAATGTGATTATCACTATGGGAGCATTTTTGTAAATATAAGTCTAACAATACTATGTATACAGCTGATCTAGAGCGACACACTCCAGTCAGAAGTGCAAATAAATGGATTATTACAGGAGCTAAATAACTGTTCACACTGGGGGCATCCATCTTCCATTGTCAACTCGGGGGTGGCGAGGTTTCACCGAGTTCCCAGTAAGAAATTCCGACTTCTGACTACAACTGGAACGCACCAAAAGACCCAAGCCAAAGTGTGTGTTTGTTGTGATGCTAATGAATGCAGCTCGGACCTTCCTCAGAACTCTGCATTGCTTTTACTTAATTTCTTTTTTTCAACAACTTACAGGATGCAAAGCCACGAGGTAATGTATCTCTTTCTAGTTACGTAGCGGTAGTTTTTGATGTGTGACAACAAGCAATTTTTGGAAAACTTAGTATCGTAGTTTTGTAGCCGGCTATATATGGCTACTTACAGCCCGGTGCTCTAAGACGTGTCTGAATAATATAAATTTGCTCTAGTTTTAATTGTCTTGTTCCTGAAGTTGAGTATCCAGGCCAGTCCAGCCCTGTCTGACCTGACCATGAAGCTAAGGAATAGCATTTATAGATAACCTATTTTGATACTATAAACTCATCTTAAAGTGTGTATTTCCATCAGGCATATATCTAAAAGGGAGACTTTTTTGTTATTACTTAGAAACTCCACACAGCATCTTTAAGTTATAGGTTGTCAGCAGCCTGGTTGCTCTACTGCTTCTGCGGCGAACAAGCTGCTGTATCTACAACTACAGCAGTGTGATGAGTTAACTCATCACTCTGTTTGTGTTCTTGCTGCAAACAAAACACTCAGATAAGACCACCGTCTGCAGACAAACTTGCAGTTGCTGTTGTTTGTGCTGAAACAGGTGTGTTCATTTATGTGCAACATATATTTCCAATATATAACATCTGGCTTTGAGAAACTTCCTCTTACTAAAGCAAGTTTGTCAAATTGGTCCATGACTGTGACAATAACACATGAATTATTGATTTTGAAAATTGATTAGAAATGCTGTCTGTTGGGTCCCTGCTGGTTTTTGTAGTCCTTTTAGCAGTTAGTTAGCCACTGAGGTTTTAAATATAAAACAGTGGTCTAAGATTCAAAAGCAGGCAGCATCAACTGAATTTATTATTTCCCATTAAACATTCAATTGTGTTCCCCACAAACCTTATTTTAGGCATTTATCCAAAACTGGTTTTCTAAATCCCAGTCGGTTTTGGACAAGAAGTGCTGAACGCTCCCTCACTTCCATGACTCATTCCTGCACCACTATACAACTGACTGCCTTTGGAAGCCCTTTTATAAGTACTTATTAAATAAATTCTGTTTATTAGAACATCTAAATGTGAAATAAACCTGCACTGCATGCCAGAGCATTTCGCTGTAGATCTTTTTCATGGGTCCAACAGTCTTTCTGAGCTAAAATGCTGTTTTCATTGTCTATTATTCCACACATACGGTCTCATTCTGATGAACCCCTCAGTTTGATATCAGACATTAAATAGCAGAGATTTCTTCAGAGTTCAGCTCATATCTCAATGTGGATTTATCCCCTCATTTCCATTTTTTTTCTTCTTTTGTATCATCAAGTAGGCCAGTTGATGTGGGACAGTAAAACAACTCCCTCCCTTTTCACACCCCTCTCAGCGGAGCAGAGAGTTAGATGAGAACATAGCACCACGAGTTCAGGAATAATCTTTTCCCACTCACTTACAGAGACCGTGCTCGGTGCCACTCGCCTCAGGGAAATCATTTCAGTATGCTTAACAATGCAGCATTTCTGCAGTGTCAGTGTAATGTTAAAAGAATCCGTTTTTAAAGTAGATTTATCATTAGGATTTGAGCTTAATTGCCCCCTTGCTACTGAACAGGCTGGAAACATTAAAGTGCAGCAGCCATGAAATCCAAGGCTGGAGAAGAACTAATATTTAAACTATTACTTCCTTTCAGATAATCACAACAATAGATGGACGAGAAAGAGTCCAAACTGTAATTACGGATATAAATGTGTCATCTCAGGCTCCTTTTCTGTCAAATTACATCCTCCCTGTGTTATAAAATAGATGTCAAAGAAAAAGAGAAAATGATTGGGTCTGCTATTATTGCCTAAAGTATGACTGGTGGAAAAACAAGCCTGAAGTCTCCAAAATACAAATTACAATATTAAGTTTAACAGAAAAAAAACAATCTAAAATGACACCATATTGTGTAACATTAAAAATCAGGCACGAAATGTTCATCAAGAATGAATGTATCATTATAAAATATCTGCTAAAGGAGACTTTGACGAGGCTTTTACACCTAATGTGTCAGACCAATTCAGTCTCATGAGGCCTTGTGCATAGTTCTTGAATTTTTCCAGTTATGATTGAACAACAATCAGCTGGTCAATAGATACCGAGAAATGCTATTCACGGGTCGGTTACCAGTTCGACTGCCATTCCAGTGAACTTTCACGAGTTACAGGTGGAAAAACACGAGTTACGGGTTACCTGGAACGCAGCATTAGCACACACTGCTAGTTTTGTATACGGTTGTAAAAATGTCAAAGGACTTGTTTTGCGTGCTAGCTCCTTTTCCATAGTGTATTAAAAAAAGGACGTTTTGAATTTCATGTGATTCTGTCAACTACAAAATACTGCAAAGTATGAAATGCCTCAAACGGAAATATTTAAATTTGAATCATTTTCTCAACTAAATCAGAACAACAGTGTGAGCTGTGACCGCGTTAGTTACCTAAAGGAAAAGCCAAAGAACAGCAAACAACTACACTGTTCAGCTGAAGTCATTAGCTGGGTTTCCATTGCAGTTTTTCGCAATATAAAAGCGATGTTCCTAAAATTTCGACTAAGTATATTTGAACGTGTTTCCATTGAAGGTTGTTCTAGGCAGGAGTGTCGTAACTCTCGTGAAATATCATCCCACCAGATTTCACTGCAGGAAGATAGACGCCAAGGCTTGTTGAACCCTTCCTCCCTCATTTCCGTTTCCATCTCCTTATAACACTCTGCGTTCCTCTGTTGTTTGCTGTCTAATATGACAGTTGTGTTTTTCTCCAGAATAATGGCAAGAAAAGTCTCCGTCTCCTCCTCTGTCCAAACGTACTACGCCATATTAACTCAGAGAGAAGTGATCATGTGACCAGGTACGTCACGTTCTGTGACGTATGATTGCGGAAAAAGTGTTTCCGTTGCACTTTAGCGATATATTTGAATATCGAAACATCTGAAAAACCACCTCATGAAAGCGTAAAAACTTTTTAGCCATATTTAAGTGCTTTTTCTAAATTCAGGTGTTTCCATTATCATTTTTTTACTGAGCTATTTACATTTTGTGCATATCCAAGGGTAATGGAAACCAGATCCGGCTGCAGAAACAAATTAGAGGGGGGGCATTACATTTTTTCAGGGGGGGACACTTTTTTTGAACCTACACTTAATCTGCCTCGGGCTGAGCAGTGGCTCTGTCACTCCTACAGCTTTGACATATCATTTTCTCTCACTAAAAACAGGCAGTTCATCCATAAATATATATAAAACAAACAAAATGCAGTAGTGTAGTGCTGTGTTAATTTTTTAAACTTAGAAGATGAAGAACTGCAATGGGAGCTGAGGCATTAAAAAAGCAGCACCATACAGCCACTATTAGAAACAGAAGATATCAACAGTCACACTGAAGTAAACAGTCATGCTAGGAGAGGGTTAGCTACAGCAACTAGGGAGCAGGAGGAGGAGGAGGACAACAATGCAGCGTGTTACAGTAAAATATACAGAATACAGATACAATTATACAAATAAAGTAATACAGTTAATATAGTCAATAAGTACCATGAATAAAAAGACAAAGCTGTAGTAAATTAGAGGCTTAAACACAAGTTACATTTAACATTAAAGATTATTAAAATAGTATACTGATAATTATTTGTGAGAAATTGATGTTCACGTTTCTGCTACTGTTTAAGCCACTGTTTAACTTTTGCACTGAACTTTTTAAGCTCTGTTTGAGGTTTAATTTCAGATGGTAAGAATTCCACAGGTGTATGCCTTGCACTGAGAGGGATGACTGCCCAAATGTTGTCCTGCACCTTTGGACTATATAGTTTAGTTTTGTTATGTTCCTTGTTATTGTCCTACAGCTGTCTGTCTTTGTAAAGTTCTGAGACATCACTTGTGGAGCTGGTCCATTTAAGCACTTGAAAACACAAGTTGGAAAAGGTCAACTAATTATATTTCTCTATAATTTTGCAGTGGTGCCATTTTTGTGGCTTCTAGTCTAAAATTTTCAAAGCCAATCACCTGCTTAATTGTTCATTGCCTCATCTGGTGGAGAAGAGTCACATTATGTGAATTAATAAATTGTGGCAAAAAACATGTGTAAAAGGGAGGCATTTAAGCACATTTAAGGACAGAGCTGCGGAGCTTCGTGGTCCCATTCTCTCCCCTGTGCACGCAGCTGCTCTCCCTGCCTGTACCGCAAACGCAGTTCGGCCTCTCTACGTCATAAGTCCTGTAATGTTTCCTCCGTGGGAGCAAAGTCACATCCATGGTGTAAGGCTGTGTTATGTGGCACGTAACATGGGACAAAGAATGCACTGACACTCTGGAAACCTGCCTGTGAGGCTTTGGTGAAGTGTGCGCGTATGCGCGCCTGTCACCGAATTACAGCTGCGGAGGGTGCACTTCGCCTGTGCTGAGAGTAGAGCAGGTTGGAGCTGGCGAGCTTTCAGCGCACCTTCCGCGCAGTATTTTTGGCACGCAATTGTCACTGTGCCAACCTGCATCTGTTGGCACCTCCTCCTGGTGCGCCATCACAGCCATCTCGGCGAGGCCTGTCTACCAAATTGTCAAACTGGCTGCGCACGGCGGTGTGCCGGACGAAATTGTTACTGTGTGGGAGACTGCCGATCACGAATATCTAGCTCAGTCACTATGACTCAGTGACCCGCCTCCCACTACCTGTAAGTGGCTAAGGCGTTGCCTTCCTTCGGTTGGATTGGTTTGATTGACTAACATAGATGTGATTAAGTGAAAATGGCTACTCTGACGGAAAAAACAAAACCCATGTAAAACAGAAACCTTTGCTGTCAGTCCAGGGCTGGCACACCTGGCTCCGTGGGCGGGCACGGCCCCCCAGTGCCCGCCCATGCCGTCGGGTCTGGGTAGGGTACTACAGGTCAATCTGGACTGGGGGGGCATAAGTCCAATTTGGGGGGGCAGTGCCCCCTAGTGCCCCCCATGACGCCGGCGCTGATGGAAATGCACTAAGTGTTGAGTAATCCTCACCCGGTGCAGCTCTCTTTACCTCGATTTACCTCTATCCTGATTTATTCTTTCTTGAATAGAGCCATTGAAAATATTCTGCCTTGGACTGGGGTGACACACTGTTGATCTGTAATGTGAAAAAAACAATCAGCTGAAGCTTTAAATCTAAATTCAATAAATTCTCTTTGTGCTCCTTGCATTGGGCCTGTTTTTAGGTTTTGTTGTCTTGCTAACATGGAGGTAAAGCAGCAATCACTTCTCAATGCCAGGAGGCTTTTTTTCATTTCTCCATCTACCTCAGGAGTGATCTTTTCATTACAACATGTATTTTATTTCACTAACTTTAAACTGAACGCTGATCAAACCCTGTATATTCCATTTAAAGGAATTCAGAAGGGTGTCTTACGCTGATTTATCATCTCCAATGAGTTTAAGTTATCTCCATGCATTGTAAAATGCAGTAAACTGATTTCATAAAGAGTCAAGTCTTCAAGGACAAACAGATCTAAACATAGCTGTAAATCCTGTCAGTACAACTGAGCCCTCATTAAGAAGATCCACTTTTCAAAACATTAATAACATAAGAAGCTGCAAAGCAGAAAGAATGCTGACCCTCCTCCTCATCAGTCCTAAGTGACCTTGTCTTTTCCACACCAGCCTCCCTGCAAAAATAATTAAATAAAACTATAATTTCTCTTAATCAGTTCCAAACTTTGTCTGTGATGTCAGATAAAAAGAAAATAAAAGAGAAGATGAAAATCAATCAGGCTAAAAATATCAAAGACGCAGCACAATATTAGATCAAGTAGTTAAAGAATTAAATGGACGACTCCTCCAAGTCCCACGTGAGATGATCCGAATTCTTTGTAAACGTCCTTGTGATCGCTCAATTATATAACAAATGACTAATTTAGCAACTTTTTCTCTTTGAATTTTATCCTCCGGTGATCCTCGGGGCTGTGTATATTTCATTTATGTTTTGTTTAGTCAGTGGCAATTAACAGTGATTCAGCACTTTCCCTCAGACGCACTCAGGAGAAGTTCACCCTGAAAAAGGCTGTATTTTTGACACAAAACTCCACTTAAAGGTGTCGTGTGAAGAGGATGGCAGCATTTCAGTGAACAGAAACTGTGAATACAGGATTAATGTTTCTATTTGTATGTTTAATCTGTCAAAATAGGCGTACAACCATCCCCATAAAACTTGTATCCATTCATTTAGTCAGAAAAGCTTTTATATCTATGTACCACAGGTCTCTCTTCTGTAAAGGCTGACATAACGATCAGCCATGTTGTCTACAGGTGGGTTTTAGGGACAAAAAGAGCAAAACATGATTTCTGAATGTAAGTCTGGCCGCTGGCACTTCAGCTGGTTTCAAATCAGTGTATTTACTAGAACTAGGAGAAGAGACCACATTACTCCTGTATTAGCTTCTCTGCATTGGCTTCAATACAATCTAGAACAGAATTCCAGATTCTTCTCCTCACCTATAAAGCTCTCAGTGAACAGGCACCAGTTTATCTTTAAGAGCTTGTAGTGCCGTACGACCCCTCTAGGACATTATGCTCCCAAAATGCTGGCCTGCTCGTAGTACCATCAATCTCCAGAAGTAGAATGGGAGGTAGAGCCTTCAGTTATCAGGCTCCTCGTCTCTGGAACCATTTACTGTACTGACCCCAGTTCAGGAGGCAGACTCCCTCTCTACCTTTAAGGCTATACTTTGATAAAGAGGGGGGACTGTTTTTAACATGTATAGCACTTTGTGCTGCATTTCCAATGTCTGAAAAGTGCTTTATAAATAAAGTCTGATTTGATTTGATTTGAAAAAGCTTTCAGTTTGGGACCAGCTCAGGCCTGGAACAGATGACTGTTGATCTATATAGGCTTAGACTGTCAGGGGGGGTTTAAGCACAATGAGCTTGGTAAATATATACATTTATATACATATATATATATGTGTGTGTGTGTGTGTGTGTGTGTGTGTGTGTGTGTGTATGTATATATATGTATATATATATATATATATATATATATATATATATATATATATGTATATATATATATATATATATATATATATATATATATATATATATATATATATATATATATATATATATATATATATATATATATATATATATATATATGTATATATATATATAGATATATATATATATATATATATATATATATGCCTGTCACAATAGCAAATTTTGCTCGATGATTTTCCCAAAAAATATTACAGATAAACAATATCATTGTCAACATTATTTTTCCATAAATGTAATTATATGTCATAATAAAGTGAGTAACCCATATCAAATGCAATAAACTTCAATTTCTTAAGAGTATTTAACTGTAAATGTCAAGAGCTTGCAAATAAAATAAATTTAAAAAACAATCAATATAATGAATTAAACAAAAAAAAGGGAAAAAACCTGATAAAATGAAATGGATTCTCTTTTCGGAAAAATGCATGTTAATAAAAATCATTATAGTGAACAGAAACAATAAAAAATAGACCCTGTCTCTGTAAAGAAAGAAGACAACATCAATAAAAACATACACAACAATAAAAACAATAAATAAATGGAGTTTAAACAATACTGGCTTTTCAGCCGTATTGAAGGGCTGTATTTCTTTGCTGTTTTTATTTATATTTACTTTGCCGACCAAACGCCTCAGTAAGCGCTGACTGTCAGGATGAAGGCTCAGCTGCACCTCAAGGGGCAGTTTTTTTTTCTCAGTTACAAACACTGGACAGGATGATTGTGTTTGAGGTGCGCATGCAAGTCATATTCCCCTTCTTTGTCCCACTACTTTTAAATGTATTTTTTGGGCATTTTGTGCCTTTATTGATAGGAGAGAAACAGTGGACAGGCTTGTGAAAGGGGGAGAGACAGCAGAGGAAGACACTCTGCAAACTGGTCACGGGCTGATTCGAACCTGGACCAACAGAAGCAAGTACATGGGGTGCCTGGTTGGTAACCACCAACAAACCAGCAAACCAGCACCCTGCCACTACTTTAAAACAAACTTGACATATCGGCTCGTCAGTGTTCATGAGCTCACACTTTAAAACCAAAATATTCCCACACTGGGGCTGTGGCTTTCGGCTCAGAAACCATTGCTTTCATGCCAATATTCATATTTGTGTTCGTTTCCTGACAAGATTTTTTTTTTCTTTTCCTCAGATCCATATTTAGATCCTTAACGATAATATTAAGAGACAAGCTAGCTACAAATACATTTTATTCTTAAATCTATATTTTTTAGTTATCTGTAGAGTTTCATTTCAAAAGGAAATGAAACTCAATACTTCCATCCCAATCTCTAAAAATGCTTCTGAAAATCAACAATTCTGTTAGATGAATTGATGTCCTGTTACTTGTTTTTATCCATTTAGATAAATGCTGTCTGTACTTCAAAAGAAAACTGGTATTATTTGACAAAAGTATAATAATTCAGAAAAAAGGAAAATGATGAAAACGCTGAAGTGAAGCGGTTCTTGTCGGTGAGAGTTGTTTTCAGAGATGCTGTGAATTTGAGTGATACAATTAGATACAAAAGAAGTTCTAATATGCATCTGCAGAAAAGCACAAAGAGACCTACTGTAGCCTGATCCAAATCATTTTAGCATATATATATATATATATATGTATATCTATATCTATGTATACTGCACTCACACTGTTGCTAAAGCTAACAATCACTCCTGTTTACACCCAGGGCTGTTGGTGTCTCAGTCTGCAGTGGTCAGATGCAAAGCTGGCGTGTTTAAAAAATGACTCTACCATTCGTCTAAAGTATAACTATAGAGTGTTCCTGTTATTTTTAGGATATATAACTAAGATGGACACATGGTCAGATCAAAACACACTCACTGTTTCAATCATACAGGACACACACCAGCACCTCCACAGGTTATCAGGGCATTTGTTGATAAATTAAAGTTTGTAACACAATATGTTTGTAACAGTTTAAAGCAAACGTGCCATATTTAAAGCTCTATTCATGAATTATTTGTGTGCATGCTCTGGCATAAATAATGCTCTCAGAAACAAGAAAGGAACACTCAGTCAGAGGTTCTCATTTAAGGTGGAAGCACATTTATCTGTTAACATACATGTGAATGCCACCTATGATTGTGCTAACAGGCTGTACACTGTTAGCCTTACCAGAATCAGGCAGGACCAGACGGACCTGCCTGATTCTGAGATCATGCATCTCCGTCTTGCCAGCCTCCATTGTCCAACGACTTCCCTCGGCTAAATGCTTAACGGACCAATCAGGGAAGAGAGGCGGGAGCTGCGAGTGTGACGACAATAGGAAGTGACTTGACAGGAAGTGAAGTCACTTCCTGTTGTACAAATATTGGTGGCTAATGTCGGTTAGCCTGTGGTCATCATTGTTACTCAGTTATACCTGGCGAAATCTGCTCTCCTCATAAGTTTTCTTCATAGGCATTGTCTTTGACGAGGTTCATGTCATATATAAGAGTTAAATGAAACATCTGTGTGGTATAATTAGGGTCCTCGCCCAAGGGGAAGGACCTCTCAAGAGAGGTCCTTCCCCTTGGGCGAGGACTCTATTGTTCCTGCTTTGGATTATTTCACGAGGGGGGCAAATAAACCTTAATTTGACCCCCTAAACATGCTCAAAAACTCACCAAATTTGGCAAGCACCTCAGAATCAGCAAAAATTTTATAAAATGGAAAAATTAACCCCAAACATGCCAAAATGTGCTCTCTAGCGCCACCTGGAAAAACTAAAATGGACCTCACAGCCGCTAGGAATGTGATAGAGAGATGAAACCAACATCAAAATGTGCATCTCATCAAGACCCACAAATCTCGCACTGACACCCCTGACCTATCTCAAACAGGAAGTTGGCAATTTGCCCTTCAAAGTAAAATTTCAGCTGAAAAATAGGTCCCACGGAAAAATTATCTTCTCCGACACCGTAAATGGTATCAGCTTGAAATGCGGGGAGATGAGAGAGGAGACATTGATCTACAAAAGTTATAGAGGGATTTGTTGTTTCTCAAACGGTTTCCGAATTACGAGCCCTCAAAGTTTGTGAACCCCTGAGAAGCCCTCCCTGCCTCCCCTATCAAATGAATAGGAGAGGAAATCTCAGAATCGGACATCCTGTGACAGTTGGGCATGTACAGAGAAAACAATAACTCGTATGGAGTTAAAAATGACACGGTTGGATTCCTGACAAAATTTCACATAAAAGGGTCATATTTTTAGAGACATTAGGTCAAAATTGTGGCAACTATGAGGAGTTGTTTAAAAAAGTTTCGACTTGGAGCGCAGGCCCTCAGAGTGATGGAATTCAAATCTGCCCTTGATGTTCACAGCTGATGATGTCACTCACTGATTGACAGGTTCACTGCAGCTGTTCTCTGACACAGAAAAACTAAAGCAGGGTCTATCTGTGATCAAACTGAACCCCAAAAATACCAAAATGACAAGAGGTCCTTGCCCAAAGGGCAAGGATACTTCAAGACAGAAAAATCAAGCAATGACATTACTGACCTACCTGAAACAGAAAGTTGGCAATATGCCCTTCAAAATAAAAGCTCACTCGATAATCCCCACTTTGCACAATGATTTGACACCCCAATAAATCTCACAGCCAGACCAAAACATACACATATGCCAAATGATGTAAAAGAACTCATACAATGATAAAATAATCCCAAACATGCAAAATGTATAAAAAACAACAGATGAACATGTCCAACTGATATTCAGATGTAAATGTCCTCTCAAGAGAGGACTGACTATGAGGAGTGATTTAAGTAACAGCATTAAGAGGTCCTTGCCGAAGGGCAAGGACACTTCAAGACCCACCAATCATGCAAGACATTGCTGACCTATCTGAAACAGGAAGTCGGCAATATGCCCTTCAAAATAAAAGCTCACTAAATAAACTTAGATTGGCACAATGATTATACCACCCAAACAAGTTCACAGCCGGACCAAAACAGACACACAAGCCAAATGACGTAAGACAATTCATAAGATCATAAAAATAATCCCCAACATGCCAAAATGTGCTCTCTAGCGCCCCCTATAGACAAATACCACTAAAATGGCTGTAACTTCTCCTAAGAATGTAGTAGAGAGATGAAACCAACGTCAAAATGTTCATCTCATCAAGATCCACAAATGTCATGCCGACACCCCTGACCCCTCAAACCCTCAAAATGGAGGTCAACGGGCATGAGGGACCTGCGAGACAGCGAGGACCTGTCCAATGCTGCTTGCAGCTTTAATTTAATGTGAAACGGGTCTAAAGGTAATGGCTAACTGCCGTTAGCTGCTATGGCTAATGGCTAACAAGTGCAAACAACAGTTAATGGCCATTAGCCATAGCGCCTAACATCAGTTACAACAACCATTAACTGTTGTTTGCCCTTGTTAGCCGTAGCAGCTAACAGTTAGCCGCAACGTTTAGCCACTACATATACTACTTCATAGCAGCACTGCTTCATATGGATTAGTCGGTGATGATTGTGATGAGCTGCCCCTAAAAACATTTTCGCAGGGCTCCTCCCAGGTGGATTAGTGAAATATTTCCAATATGGAACTGTCCATCTGGCATGTCAGGTTAGCACAGTGTGTTTTACGCAAGGAATTGAGAATATAGCCAAATATTTTCCTGACCTATCTTTCTGGTCAATTCTAATGTTCTTTAATGTGTGAATAATAACTGTAATCAGATCAACCTAATATTGTAATGTCCACAGTGACTGTTTTGGGTGTTTTGGGTGATGGGCTGGAGTTCAAACCAAACACTCAAATCTGCCATGAGAAAGCCAGTCTGGCACTCTTCATTAGAAGAATAAGAGCTGATTTTCTGATTGGCTTCATCCACGTTATGCCTGAAACAAACCCTTATAATAGACTTGAAACCATATGAAACAGTAATGACGCACAAATATCAGTGTTAGCTTAATGACGTTTTTGTTGTGGCATTGTTTTCTTCTGAAACAAATCACTTTTCATTTTCAAATTTTGTTAAGGAAATAGTGCGTTAACATCTAACCAGTAACATTTCATCTGCAAAGAGAGAGAGCAGGGGTGCAGCAGCAAAGTGCTCTGTCAAAGTAAAAAAAAAGGATGATACGAATGAGAAAAACACACGAGCAAACACATGGATAACCGGCTGTGTTTCTCTGCATAATGGTGATTCTTTCTTATCTTCTGAGTCTTCATCCAATATGCTGCCAAACATACTGGGAGTACTCACTGTAAGCATGTGTACAGGTTTTTTTCTAATTAAAATAACAAAAGCATTTGAAAGCATTGATTAAAACAATTCTTTAAAGGTTTATCATGCTGTCCGCAAAATGCATCTGGCAACCTATCAGCAGCCTAATATGAGGCGTTCAATACAAGAAGAAAAAATGGACATGTTGGAAATTAGAAAAATGTTAAACATGTTTCCAAAATCCGTTCCTCAAGCTTTTGAGTTATCCTGTTCACAAACTAACAAACAACTTAGAAACAAACATGCTGTCAAAGACAAAACCTCCTTTGCAGAAGGAATAAGTTAAAAAAATGCTGAAGAAAAAACACTTACAGTTTATTTCATTTAAGCCCATGGTTTCAATAAAACAAAACAGTCCAACATGTACGGATAAAAGAAAATAACAGACCAAAAAACACTGATGATGGTGCAAGTTGGTTCCATTATAATGATTAAAATAATTCTTAAATAATAGTTGTAATGATAACGTAATAATAACAATAAAAGTTAAAATCACGCATCATCATTACCATTTTTATAAAACCATACTCAGATGAAAATAGCTTTAACTTATTAGGCTAGTTTTGTCCTATTGCTGTAGCTCGGCTAACTAATTTTCTCAAGGGTGTATAGTAACTTTAGCTTAGTTAAGCTAATTTTAGCACTCACTAAAATATACGAGCTGCTTGCCCATCACTCTTTTAGTCAAGTACTAATGCCCCTTTCAGACTGGCTTAAAAAAACAGTTTAAACCTGATAACAACGAGCTTCTGTCAGCAGTTTGAAAGGGTTTAATCAGCATTTAGACACGGGTTTTTATCGGCTCACCTCTAATCTGCTTCAGTGGGAAAATCATACCCTGGTCGACCCGCTAATTTACAGATGACGTTGGCGTGATCGTAATGTCCTCACGGCATATTGTCACGCCCGCCCCCTCAGCCTGTAACTTATGTTTCTCTTTGCACCTCAGCACAAATTCCAGCCTCCTTTGTATCATGAGGGTTTGTACATTTTTAAAGAGGGACAAAAGTAGAAAGTACAGAAAACTGTGTTCATGGCCTTCTTGCTTCTTTCCTTTGTTTACATGGAGGGCTTCATTGTGCTGATGATGTCATCAATGTGAGACATCAGCTTGACGCACCAGAGGAAAAAAAACAGCCATGCAGCTCATCTGCTGACCATTAGACCCGGGTCTGCTGGCAGTGGGAAAAGTCAGTTGCCGATTGTTAGCAGGTTAACCCGCGTTAAAAAAAAACAGTGTTGACCCGCTAATTTTTGTGTGAAAGCTGTATTAGTCTTCTTTGCATCCTGCACCTGGCTTTGCGCTGCAGGTTTGTTTTCCCAGTGGTCAAGTTGCACTTAACACAACCTAAACTGTAGTGTGATCATGTGTTTCTGGTCATAAGCCAGGTTTACACTGAGCCTAATATTCCGATTAGAATCGGGTTAGAAGCCCAAACCAAATAAAAATGCTCCATAAACACCTCAGTCAGAATAAACAGGCCAAATATGAATGGGATTTCATTCGGTTGCACAGGAGTATTATGTTCCTTTTCCCAAACCCATTAAAAGTAAAATCCTGTCATGTAAACGGTGAATCGGAAAGTTGTTGTTCTGTCTACACATGCTCAGTCTGGACGTGAACGAGCAGTGACGTTTACTCAGTTGGAAACATGGCGGCTTCCAAACAGAGCGCACAGCACTGGTCAGAGAGTTTGTTTTTAATACAAACTCTCAAAGAACTAAACATTATCGCACGTTTAGACGGTGGGAAAACAAGAAATACTGAACTCTTTAAAAAGTCCGCAAAAAATCAGTGAAGCCGGGATAGACCAAAACTTCAAACAAATAAGGAACTGCTGGAAAACTCTGAAGGCTACTGTAAGGCTAAACAGCACAACCCTCAATAATTCAATAAAACACCTACTGACCGCCATCTTTGATAAATCATGTGATGTTCAATCATGAGTCTGTAAAATGGCTGTTCTGATTAAATGTTGTGGCACATGTAAACACCAGATCAGAATAGATCAGGTCACATGTAAACAGTTCATCTGAGATCTTCAATCAGAATGATTTTAATCAGAATAAATAAGTCTGCATGTAAACCTGGCTACTGTGTTCCATGTCATCAGAAAATTGCCTGTATTGACTGTAATGAAAACACTGACTCCCTGTATCTACAGGTATTTTTATCTTTATCTTCTGTTCGCTTTTGTTTACTTCCACCACACACAAAGGGGGAAAAGCAGATAATAGATTAAAGTGGAGAATAGATTTGAGACCTGCCGCAGATTCATAAATTACACCAGGAGCAGGAGCAGACTCGGGGTCAAAGAGGTTAATTGTTGTAAAGAGCAAATAAATAACAGTTACTCAGAGGGGCTGCTGCACTTCTGCTCATGCTTTTATCTAATAACCAGAAAATCTGTTTGTGGTGCAAAGAGAAAATAGACCTTGTTAATATCTTTGTCCACGAAATTCTACAATACACTGTTTTTCTTTTTCACTAAAACACAGTGTAGCTCAGAAATAATAGTCTATGGATGATTAATCACATTATAAGTTCTGTGTGGTTTGTAAGTCCATTATGAAGTATTGACAACATAAGCTCTGAAATTTGTTAAAGCTAATTTAACTGTTTTTCCCCAAATAATCTCTCTAAGCTTTCGTAATTCAAAGGATCCCTGCAAGTAAAGACATGTTGACCTTATTGGATAAATGTTTCTGTCTTTTATTGGTGTCACACAGCAGTATATTTTAATTAAAATAATAGTGTCACTTGTAGGTTCACATTGTTTCAAACTGTTGGTGGTAACATAACTCGACCTTCTCACATTTCTGTCCATACTCTTTCTCCACTTCCTACTGAACATTAAATATGTTTGGTATTTATGAACACACATCCTTCTGCCTCGAGAACATCCTCTGTGTTTTGTCCAGTGGGATGGAAAAACCAATCAGCCTTAACAATGTAACCTGTAATGTATTTGTATATATCAGTCTGAATGGAGGTTATCATTAACTGTTAGCCACGGTTAGCTTAGCAATTTCTCATGACATCAGCCTTGTTTGTTTACACCAGAGTTGTGTTTTATCTTGTGAGATTCCAAGCTTTTAGAGCTGGTTTTTGGCTGGTTGAATTGGTTGGTGTGGCACACCGTACGCTAAAAGATCAAAACTGATGGATCTGTGATTGTCTTCATATGAGGGCTCGCTCACTTTCTCAAAATATGTAAAGAGTTCTAATATCTTATGTGTGTACCAGGCCTTTGAGTATTTAACAGAACACCAACTGATGATATCACTGTAACATATCAATGAAACAGTTTGGTACTGCATTATTAATTTGTAAGATTTCATAACATTAATTAGTTTAATTGTGGTTAAGGACCTGTAGCTTGTAGCAAACTTTTGTTTTGCTTCATAAGCTGGTTTACAATGCTAAAATGATCTGTCGATGTAGTAACCTTCCATATTAACTATTCAGATTAGAAAGAGGAGCAGACTTGTTACATTCAGTACAGGCCAAAATCTGTGCTTTGGTCTGATGAGTCCAAATTTGAGATCTTTGGTTCCAACCGCCGTGTATTTGTGCCATGCAGACAAGGTGGGCAGATGGATTTTGCATGCCTGGTTCCCATTGTGAAGCATGGAGTCTATGGTGTGATGGTGTGGGGCTGCTTTGCTGGTGACACTGTTGGGGATTTATTGAAAATTGAAGGCGTACTGAACCAGCATGGCTACCACAGCAGCCTGCAGCGACATGCTATCCCATCTGGTTTGCATGTAGTTGGACCATCATTTATTTTTCAACAGGACAATGACCCCAAACACACCTCCAGGCTGTGTAAGGGCTATTTGACCAAGAAGGAGTGTGATGGAGTGCTACTCCAGATGACTGGCCTCTACAGTCACCGGACCTGAGCCCAATCGAGATGGTTTGGGGTGAGCTGGACCACAGAGTTAAGGCAAAAGGGCCAACAAGTGCTCAGCATCTCTGAGAACTCCTTTAAGACTGTTGGAAACCATTTCAGGTGACTACCTGTTGAAGCTCATAAAGAGAATGAAGAGTGTGCAAAGCAGTAATCAGAGCAAAGGGTGGATACTTTGAAGAAACTAGAATATAAGACATGTCTTCATTTATTTCACATTGTTTTGTTAAGTACATAATTCCACGTGTTCATTCATAGTTTTGATACCTTCAGTGAGAATCTACAATGTAAATAGTGATGAAAATAAAGAAAACACATTGAATGAGAAGGTGTGTCCAAACTTTTGGCCTGTACTGTATACATATTTACATGTATAAATATCCACTAAAAATCATATTCAAATAGTTTTATTGGTATAATGTCAGGCTATATTGTCGAAGCATGTCAATGATAATGATTATAATAATCAAAGCTGAAATAAAACTATTCTAAAAAGAAGGTAAAATAAAACATAATGATAAACATTTGTATTATTGTAACAATAAGGGTTAAAGACAGTCAAGATAAAATTCAGAATGAAATCAAATAAAGAAATATGTGAAGAAAAGTTTGGGTTGTATATCAGAAGTCAGGCTGATGCACAGTCGACAGCCATATTAGACAACTGTTAGAATTAATATTATAGTGATGAAAATAAAGAAAACGCATTGAATGAGAAGGCGTGTCCAAACTTTTGGTCTGTACTGTATGTGAAAAGTATATACAGTATGCCTGAAGAAAAAAGGAAACTATTTCAAAGAAACTGAAGATATAATGAACACCATTCAACCAGAAAAGATATGACATTATTCCATGGTCACACACTGAAAACCCAGCAAAGCTTACACACGCAAAGGAGAAAGTTCTCCCATAAGCTAATGCAAACATAAAGTCTGAATCCATCCACACAGGCTGTGAGGATGACAGGTGGTGGGAAAAGAGACAGTGAGCATGCTAGAAGGACACTGTCAACACGATTGTGCACCCGCTTTCACTTTTGGATTACATTTTCACCCACTAACACACAAAAATGGCCATAAACCTGCCTCACAAATACATGACCTTCTGTAACCTTCACCATGTCCCATGCCTCATGCAGCAGTTTTACCAGAAAAGACTCGTATCCATCAGAGAGTAAATGAAAGACCTCGTTACACAGTCCAAACATTAAGAGCAGAAGCCTTAACACCATAGAAGAGCTCCTCAGAAACTCCCATTCATAAGATTTAAATATCTTCAAACAGAAAGTGTTTGCATTCAAGTGAATTCTGCAGCTATATTAGCATTTGGCAATAGATCTCAGAAGCTACAACTTAATTAAAGCAGTGGCCTGAAATAATGAGGGAGTTTGTTTAATGTAGACTGGGGCTAATAGGAGGTAATGAGAGCTCCTAGCACCACCAAAAAAACACATTTGCATGCATTTCAAATACTCAGGCTTTTAATCTTCAAATTGCTTCCTGTTTAAGTGTGTGAGACCTATGGTTCCCCTCCTCAGTATGTTATTCTACTGCGCACGATAATGAAAGAAGGTGTTTCAGTTTGGTCATGATAGTTTAATCTCTATTTTGGAGCACTTATAAACTCCAGTTGTTAGTCTAAAGGGTTATTTGAATTGGGATTAATCAGAAAACAAAGTTAAAATTTCACTTTATTAGCAGGTCTGGCTTTTATTAGGCTGGGACAATTATGTGGTGCCACAGGTGTCCTCTGTTTGAGGCTGGCTGCAGAAAATCCAGAGCTTTTGTCTAAATATTTATCTAAAAGCTTTAGTGCACATGATTCTTAAATTCACGTTTGAATGCTTTATTATGGATTAGATATTACTAATATTTTTTGGGACAGTTAGGGACATGTTGACAATCTTACAAACCTGCATGAAGTCAAAATCAGACAGATTTAAGTCTCACCTTGGCCTCTCTGTCTGTAAGTAGGTTGATCTGAAGTTAGTTTTTCAAAATTGTTAACATCATAGCTGTGCCCACAGTTAAGGTGCGTTTACACCAGACGCTACTTGTACTACCTCGGCGATCACTCTCCATTCATAGTCAATGTACAGCCGTGATGGGGCGGGGCTAACCCTCCCGCGATGCGACAGCCGCGTAGGCTACAAGACGACCACTTCACTCGTCGCGCGACGTCAAAGTTAAAAAAAGTTGATCTATTCAGGCGATGTCGTGTATGGCTGTGCGGCAACAGCCAATAGGGGGTGTGTGTACGTGTGACGGTACCCAAGATAGACAGTTATTCATCCGGACTACAGGGCGGATGAGTTCCGTCTGGTGGAACAAATGTCAGTGAGGACATTAGTTCCGCCTAGACGGACCGCGGTAAACTCACAGATAATGCTGCTGCATCATCAGCTGCAGTGTTTTGTGTTTGATAAGTGAGTGAAAAGGATACAGCTGGAATAATGTCCGCTTATACATCCTATTATGTGATATATGAAATGATCGCGGTGAAACTCGAGCGGACGTGACGTCACCGAGCGACGGCCGACGGCAGCGGTTACCAAAATGAGGTGTTTATGGATGCGCATCGCTACATCAGTGGGCGACACAATTTTGGTAGCTGGGTCACTTGCGGTGTGAACGCAGCATTAGGCTTTAACTCTGGGTCTTTCATTTCAACTTAACTGGGTCTGGATCCCCACAATGTCTGGCTGTTGTTAGTCAAAATTATAGTATTTGAATAGATATTAGGCTTTTCTAGCCTTGCAGAGCAGACAGACCTGCCTGATTCTGAAATCCTGCAGGTCCGTCTTGCCAGCCTCCGTTGTCCAACGAATTCACTCGGCTGAATTCTTAACGGCCCAATCAGGGAAGAGAGGCGGGAGCTGCAGAATGCGGATGTGACGACAACCGGAAGTTGAGAACAGACATGCCGATTAGCCTATTGTCCTCATGGCTACCTAGTGAAACTTGGCGAAATCTGCCCTCCTCAGAAGTTTACTTGTAGGGATTGTCTTTGACGAGGTTCATGTCACATATAAGTGTTAAATAAATCATCTGTGTGGTACAATTTAGTGTAAGACCATCGTATAAGGCCGTTAGCTGTTAGCAGCTAAGTTAGGCTAACAGCTAACGGTCATTAACTGTTGTAAGCTGTTCATCCATGTTGTTAACTGTTGTTAGCCATTAGCCGCTATGTATGCTACATTATAGGAGGTAACCCTGCTTGATGTGGATTGGTCTGTGATGAATGTGACGAGCCAAACGATTGTCCAATCACAAGCTTGTGGTTTTTTTTAACATTCTGCCCCTGAAAACAAATTTAAAGGGCTCCTACCCAGATGCACTAGTGAAATATTTCTTGTGGCAGATATATGGAGCTGTCCATCTGGCTTGTCTGGTTAGGATGTTAGGGGGAATATGATGAAGTTTAGCAGGGGTTATATAAACTCTCATTAACCACTTACACTGAATCAGTTTTAATCTTGTGTTAATTGAATTATTTTGTGCTTTTAAACATGCCCTCCAATCTTCTTCACTGATATTTTCTTGTGTATCTGTCCTCCAAGCAATAACCACATAGTTTCTGCTTGGATGTACTTTTCATTTTTCATTTTTCCTTTAATTTACAGCCAGGTATTCCTTATTAAAACACGAGTTAGGACATCTTCCTCGTTGAATTTATCTGTGTGATTTAAGCAGCACCCTTGGGTCCTTTTCTCTGTAGTTTGCCTCCTTTTTTTCTTATTTGTAAATCTGAGGTTCCCGTCTTGAATAACTTTATCTCCCAAAATCCATCTGGTTTTATGTTTCCTTGGCTCTGCCCCGGAGTGCTGGGCTGTAACACATGATGGAGCACGTCATTGCGAGGGCGGCAGTGTGTGTGCAGCCGCTGTCTGCGCATGTGGGCGAGAGATATGAAAGCTTGAATACATGAATAATTTTATGCATGTGTCTACTTTTGATAAGTACTGAATATTTTGGGGAGAAACAGTCAGTTTGTGCAGCACAATATGCATCAAAATAAAGTGCTTATTGACCAAGTTTCAAAGGCATGTACAGCTTTTATCTGAAATCACTTATCTTATTACTGCGTCTATCAGCTCTGATGGAAAGGCTCGTGTGGCATTGATTTGAACTGAAGTTTAATTTTTCAAACTGAATGAGATGCAGATCAACCATGACATTAATATTTAATAGAGATGGATAAAATAAGAATGCAGAGTGCTGCTATGCCAAAAATAACCAACTATTTCTACATTTATACTTGGCGTGACATGCAACTGCTTACAGTGTTTAAAATATCTCTTTACAGTTTCATGATTGCCTAATAACATTGGATTACAGAAAATAATTCATTCTTCATTTCTAGTTTTTACAAGCACAGAATGGCAGATTAAGTATTTCATTTTTATACATGTGTTCACTGATACACAGCAAAGGGAAAAGAGTAAAAAGTGTTGATGTTGGCAACATTTGATCGAGGGCAACGTTAATTATGCAAAGTCAATTATGTACTCTTGGTCAAAATTGAGTATGATGTAAAAAGGATGATTCACAAGATCTAGTCCAAAGGTTTCACTATTCAACCTTTAACTCTAAATCTTTGTGTGACACTTGAGGAATCAATCATCCCGCCTATTTGACAAGAACCAACAGATGGAAAAGCCCAAGTCGTGAAAAGTGCAGTGATATTTGATTTTATATACAGTATATATTTATTAGGGGTGCAACGATACACAAAATTCACGGTTCTGTACTTTTTCAATACAAAATATGAGAAATTTCAATGCCTTTTTTACTTGTGATTTATTAAAATAACCAACATTTGTTTCAGCTCAGAGTACATTTTCATTAAATTGAATTAAATGTAACTCTTACAGCTAAACCAGGCACATTCTTGGGTGCATACTCAGAATCATAAAAAACAAAAACATCACCATGTAAAAATAAGCATAAGTAAAAAATATATGTATCTAATAGAGAACCCACACATCTAATGTGGTGCATTCTTAGCAGCAGAGTAAATATTACAAAGAACGAGCTATAAGTGTATCAAGCGTCCGTACCATGTCCTGAAACCCGGCGTTATCCACAACCGAAAAGGGTCTCATGTGGACAGCAATAAAAGTAGCTATGACCCGGTCGATTTCCTTTGCCCTCTTTGAATCATGTGCTAACGGCTGTCTAAATGACCCAGGTAAAGTCTGTAGCATGTGTGCTGCTTGTTGTTTCTGTCTGGTTCCACTTGTTTTAAAACCGGGATGATGTCGGCGTTTGTTGTATGTTCCCTGACGTAGTTTAGCATCGTGTTGCACTTCCGACATACTGTTGTGTTTTTGTCCACGACACGCTTACCATCAGGGTCATACTTAACACGGAAGCCAAAGTAGTCCCAAACACCAGATCTGAATGATAGTGGAGGGTCTTCAATTTCAGCTGAAGATGAAGCACTCGCCATGTTGCAGCGCCCTAGCGTATGTAGCTTCTTCTGTCTCAGCAGCTTGGCCAAATGAAAGGGGAGGTGCAGCCCGGAGTAGTCGAATGCAGATTCACTGAACTTTCACCGCATGGCACCTCTTCAGAAGTCGATCAAATAAATAAATACAAAAGTGTGTATTGTTCAGTTCATAGGGTGTACTGAACCGAGGCCACTGTATCAAACGGTTCAATACAGATACATGTATTGTTGCACCCCTACTTAACAAGTCTGTGCCTCCACAGTAAACATAAGAGAACAGCAGCAAGAAGGTCTCCCACATTCCCAGGTAACACAAAGACGATGAACTCTGGTTAAATTCAACCAGGAAGAAGTACTAACTCGTGTTTTAATAAGGAATACTTGGCTGTAAATTAAAAGAAAAAGGAAAATGACAAGTACTGATGTTTGCCATAGCGGCTAACTTAACAGCTAACAGCAGTTAATGACGTTTAGCCGTTAGCCGCTAACAGCTAATGGCCTTTTACTATCATCTTACACTAAATGGTACCACACAGATGATTCATTTAACACTTAAATGTGACATTAACCTTGTCAAAGACAATCCCTACAAGTAAACTTCTGAGGAGGGCAGATTTCGCCAAGTTTCACTAGGTAGCAGACAATTGGACTCGAGTCATAGGGACTCGGACTCGAGGCGACTTGAGCTGCTAATGAGGCGACTTGCAACTCGACTCAGACTCGGGAGGTAAAAACTCGAGACTCGACTCGGACTCATGAGAAAATGTCTCCAGACTCGACCTGACTTGAGACAACATGATTCGGAAAATTGCCACACTCAGTCTTTATATGAAGAGCCAGACAGGAGATGTACGCCGCTCTTTCCTTTAGCTTCACTTTATTGATGCTCCATTCACAGTACACTTGTCCATCACCTATTATTGTCCCCCACACGACACAGTACTACACACATAGGTTCCTACTACACACCTGCTTCTGCTACAGTGACAATCAGTGGGCAGGGTGCACGGGACGCGGGTTTCAAATTAGCAACCGCTATGTCTCCTGTGCCCAAAGTTATTTTCTTTGCATATAAAGAATTTCAATCAGATGGAAAACAAAGACACGCCAAGTGCACGAACTGCAACGCTTTGATTAGCGAAAAAGAGCGCACAACATCAAACTTTATCCTCCACCTGAGGACACATGAGGCCAAGTGAAACCTGCAAACGTTAGCCAGGTAGCTAACGTTCCTGCCATAGGTCAATATGGCATGATCGTTACTCCAGCCTGTGGTCAATATGAAGCTAGCAAAGCTAACATTAGTAAAGAGGGTGTTTGGTGTTGTATGTGTGGGAAGATAAGGTTTCTCACTTCAAGATAAATCTGAGTGCTTTTTGGGTGGACTGGGGAACAATGGTGAGAGACTCGACCTGTGATAACCCGTGACTCAACTCAACTTGACTTGACAAACCTGTGACTCAACTCAACTCAACTTGCCCACAACAGAAAAAACTTGGGACTTGCTTGAGACTCAAAGCAAATGACTCAATACTTGCTTGGGACTCGGATCGGAGGGACTTGGGCAAGTGTCTGCTAGGTAGCCATGAGGACAAAAGGCTAATCGCCATGTCCGTTCTCAACTTCCAGTTCTTAACCTCAGCTTGTCATCACGTCCGCATTCTGCAGCTCCCGCCTCTCTTCCCTGATTGGGCCGTTAAACAATTCCAACAAATTCAGCCGAGTGTATTTGTTGGACAACGGAGGCTGGCAAGACGGACCTGCAGGATTTCAGAATCAGGCAGGTCTGTCTGCTCTGCAAGGCTACCACAACTCTATCATATGAAGCAAAAGCCATGTATTAACTAGAAAGCACTCGGAGAGCGCAGACCTCCGCCAACACCACAGTCCTCAGCCATATTGTCATTTTTTCATTTTTTTCATTTCATTTATTTATTTCGGTCATGTCAACACAGTTATTCAGCATCACACATTGTCAATAGTTGATCAAATGTTCATGTCCGAAAGGGTAGACGGGAGAAGCAGAGCTTATCTAGTCCCGTCCCCATTTTCTCAATATTTAGCACTTAGTCTCCTTTTTTCCACATATTAACAAGTTGTTATGCATTTTTATTCATTTATAGAGGTCTTACATAATTCTAGACTCCCTTTTAGTGTCCGTATTTGACATATTCCATAATCCTTCGTTCCACGTAATCCTTTTTTGTTGTTGTTGTTGTTGTTGTTAGTCCCGGTTTGTGATGTTGGGGTTGTGATGTTGGAGATGGTGATGTTGGAGTGGTGTGCCCTCGTTGCTTTTCATTCTTCACTTTTCAGACGTGTTAGACGCGTGACTGTTTTGGTACATTTCGTCTTTCCTGCTGTCTTATAGACCAATCAACCCACATGTTTTGTTTCACCGACCATCAACATCCTTGAGCTCTGTACATGTTTTCTATAACCACCCCTAGATGTTTACATATTTATATCCGTCAAAGTATCTTCTCAGTATTCTTTTTTTAAATTCTTTTATGGTACCGCTGCACCTGGTTTCTTCCTGGAGGCTGTTCCATTGATTTACTCCATTAACTGTGATTGTCATCCCTTTCAATGTTGTTCTTACTGATTTCTTTTTGAGAATCATAGACCCTCTGAGGTTGTGCCTTGCCTCTCGTTTTGTGAACCTTGTTTGTAGGTTCCTCGGCAGCTGGTCATGTGCAGCCTTATATAATATCTGTACAGTCTTGTATTTTATTAGGTCATATAGTTTTAGGATCTTTGCTGTGATGAACAGCTGATTTTTTGACCATAAATATCACTCCTACCTTTATTCCATGTCAATATTTAGAATTCTTGGTCATGAAAACATGCCATTAGCAACTGGATTCATAATGATATCTATTTTAGTTCAGTAGTTATTCACAGAAATCACATTTTTCGCCATGGCGGCCAGACGCTGCTCCGGATCAACACCGAAATCGAATCAGTTCTTCCTTTTCCCATGCTGAACATTTCCTGGAAATTTCATCCTAATCCGTCCATTACTTTTTGAGTTATTTTGTTCACAGACAGATGGACGGACGGACAGACGGACAAACTCTCCCAAAAACAGAACCTCCTTGGCGGAGGTAATAACACCTCCACCCCGTACACACTCACACATACAATTATATAAAAAGCAGGGGGCATCATCCAAAGCCAAAGCCATCATTATTCTGACTGTATGTGTAGTTAAAGGCAGTGGAGTTCATTCACAGCCTTTTTAAGCCCATAGATTTGTTGACAATCTTCCAGGATAAACCGCATGATTAAAAGAATTAGTACATCAAACATATGAAGCTTGAGACCATATTCTGCATCATCTGTAAACCTGGTGCCAACGCTCACTGGCTCACAGTCTTCCCTGGGTTACACCACATGACACACCACAGTCACCCACTCACTGCCTCTCTGTCTTTCTGCTCTCTCACAGAGATGTGATGGAGCATCGAGACGGAGTGATACAGAGTAAGTTTGTTCTCGCCCTGCATCCTCCCTTTCTTTCCTTGTAAACACTCAGCTGGATCCTTGCCTCTTCACTCCGTTTGCTTTTCTGTCTAATGTAGCTGCCAAAGAAACATTCTCTTTGTTGTTTCTCCTCCTGCTCTGAACTGTGGATATTTGCCTCTTCAAACCCTCCATCGTCCTTTCATACATCTCAATTGAATCTCCATGGACCCTCTTGCTTTTTCCTTTTCTCCTTTAGCATAGCTTCCTCAGGGCTTATTTACTGACACTCAGCATAATGGTCTTTACCAATCTATAAACTCTCCTAATGAGCAGAGTCAGAGCTGTGTTTTTGAGGCAAAGTGAGGTCAAATGAATTAAAAATGAGCTGCAGGTTCATATTGGTGCATTCTTGCGAATTCTTAATATTCTTCATGCATCTGGCTCCGTGTGGGAGCAAACAGCCACAGTTCAAACAGCAAACAAAGAGCCATTTTGGTACAAAGCCTGCACTTCAAACCTAAGATATTCAGGGTATAGGGAGGAGAAGCCGGCTGGAGCTGCAGAGTAAGAGAGTTGTCTGACTTCAGAGTGGGTCAGAGCTGCTAGGTGACAGATGAACTCTTTGTTACATTTGGCCTGCAGTCTCTCTTGTCTTTGGAAACAGAGTAAAAACAATAAAAAGCCGAGCAGACCAGCTGTGCATCCGAAGGCACTGTGAATAATTCAGAGAGTGGGACTCCAGGACGAATGGCAGGTTGAGCACAGAAGTAATGGTGGTGAGGCCCTCAGGAAGGTTATTGTGGCTGAGCTGAAGGGAATAAAGGGAAAAGGAGGAGCACGGATACATGCACGAACAAACACATAACATCCAACAGGAGGTGTGTATTAAGGAGGACAGGATTAAGGCTGTAGCTGAAAAAGTCTTCACCGACATAAAAGGTATCAGAAGGGATTTAAAAAACACTCCAGCAAGATAAAGTAACACACTGTGAATTTATTAAAAAGTACTTCAATCAAAATTAGTACTCTGAGTACATGTTTCTGTTTCATCACAAAAGTGGAAATGTGATGAGTCAACAAGTTAATCGTTCTGGTAAATAACCTGTTTATCCCAGCTCCTTTTGTAAGCCTTCTTCTCAAAAAGGATATGCCCATAAAGAAAAGAGTGAATCTCTGCAACCACAAAGTCTATTTGAATTATGTTGGTGTCATAACAAAGTAACACTTGAGAGATTTGTCCAGATGTGTAATTATCAGTGTATGTGTTACTGGGACAGAGTAAATGAAGATAGAAGTCAGAATAGTTTAAAATTTGTATCCTCACCTAAAACAAAAACATTCTATTGTGAATATATCTTAAAAATAATGCTGGAGTGGCTGTAAAAATCTAAAAATGAATAATAAAAAATATTAACATCATCTCTGTAAAGGATTATTGTTATTAAGTGATTCAGAGTATATTAAAGAGGTTTTACAACAATATTGTGAAGCGAGGATTTTGAAAAACAGTGCATTTTAAGCCAAAGGTCAAAAATACATGTTTTTTGTCAAATAAAAGCCAAATTTAATAATATAATATTTAATATGTAATACTTCTTTGTGCTGTCATGTAGAGGAGCTTGTCTCTTGAGCCCCAGCAGACCCAAAATTGGGTCCTCTGGGATCATAATGGATAACTGATTAGTTAAAGGTGCAGTGTGTAGAAATTGACATTTTAGCAACATCTAGTGTTCAGATTTTGGAATGAGCCCTTCCATTATTAAGACATCAAATCACTAAGCAACGAGACCTGGTGAAGACCAAAAAGGATCATGGACAGGGCATTTTAAATCCATCAATGCAAAGCAACAACACACTATCTTTTCTTCTTCAACAAACACTGCGCCATCTTCCCCTCTTGTAACCCGCCCTCTCTCTTCTTCTTTGCATGCCATTGCAGCCAAACTTGTATGCAAAAATCCTGTTATAAAAGCCTTTTCTAACAAAATAAAGTTAAAACAAAAGTTTTATGAGGGTGATTGTTCACCTATTTTGACAAACTTTACATACAATCGAAAAGTTATATCCAATATTTATGATTTCTGTTCGACGAAATGCTACAAACAGCACTGACGCCATCCAGAGTACTAAAGTACCATTTAATCGTATGTTAATGAGGATATATTGTAAAATATTGCTTAAAGGTGTCTTTTTCCTGTGCAGATAAGACAGAAGTTAACATCTAATTCACAAAGATCAGCAATAATCACCACAGGCAGTGACAGGAATGTTAATAAATGCCGTATAGACCTTTGTGTTTAATTGGTGCAATTTCTATTTGTTTCCCTCCATCTTCAACTGCTTCTATGTGCCACTACTTATTTTAAAGATTTTTTTATTTACAACCATGTCTGTCTCATACTTGTTGAATGTCCAAAGTAAGTCATGAAAAGTCTTTATACACATCATCAGGTGCAGCTCATGTTGAACTGCATTTTCTCTATAAATATAATTTTCACTGTCTGTGGCTTGTTGTGAGTTTTGGCTATCAAAGTTTTTCAATGTGAGTCTTTTGTGTACATAATTGCCACTGATTGTTAATTTCCAAGTGTGTGCATGTGCTGCTTCGAGGACATTTAGTGTCATTCTGTTTTTAATTTTCAAGCCATCTTGGCTGTGTAAAATCAATATCGCTTCAGTTTTCAAGAAGATATCTAACTTTAAAATGTTTTAGAGTTATCATCGCAAACTTGAGCGGATTAGATTACGGCTATACCTGGATGCTGGACTTCCTAAAAAATCAATCAAAAAATTCCAGTTAATCCAAAACGCTGCAGCCAGAGTCCTGACAGATCAAAGAAGAGCACATCACACCTGAGCTGAAAAGACTTTGAGCATCACTGTCCAGCAGAGAATTGATTTTCAGGTTTTACTTACTGCATATAAAGCTTAAAATGATCTTCTCACTGAATACAGGCCAGTTAGACCCCTCAGATCATCAGGATGAACACCCCTAAAACCAAAACAAAGTCAAATGTTGTGTTGTCCTGTACTGTTGAACAAAACTGCTTGCAGACTGGAGGTCACTGGAAACTTTAAATTCTTTAAATTCTGCTTTTCTCTTGTACTATTGACGTAGCTCTTTACCTCCACCAAGGAGGTTAAGTTTCTGCCAGGGTCTGTTTATTTGTTTATTTGTCTGTTAGGACGATTACGCAAAAATGGATTTACATGAACAAATGAATGCATGAATGATAAGTTTATTTCAAACATATAATAAAAGGCAAAATAAACGTACAGATGGAAAAAAACAAAGTAAATTAGCAGTTGGATAAATGTTACATGTCTGAAAAGGAAGAAGTCAAAACTTATTTAATCATCCCCTGTCCACCAATTAATAATCAATTATTAAGCTTCCCAGTCTATATAAATTCATTTTTAAGTCTGATTTACTCTATCTGCAAACTACATTAAAACTCTGCTAGAGGTGTGGTTTGATCCAAAGAAGAAGCCATTAAATTCCAGATTGACATCACAAAAAACATTTCAGTTTATTAATTTATGGCATTATGGTAACTGTGGTTTATTTGCAAACTGAGGTCTAGTTTTTCAAGCCTATGTCACTACATTTTCCAGGTTCCCTTGCAATGCCAGGGGAGGAGTTTTCCACGCTGCTCTGACTGCTGTCTGACCGAACAGCCAATCAGCACAGAGAGCTGTGCATGCAGACACAGCGGAGAGGAGGAGGAAGAAAGCGCTGATGGAAAAAGCCCGTTGCTGTTCCTGGAGCCTTTGTTTCTTAGATAAATCGAGGATTTATCTTAGATTCTCTTGAAATTGCAATAAACATTCTAGTCCTTCACTGTTATGTCCACGGCACTTAAAGAGTAAAAGGAGGTAACATAAAACCAGATGGAACAGTTTAACAGAGGTGTTTAATAAAAATAATAAAGATTTTCTGACAAACTGAGGACAGTCATAAAGGAAATTAACACAGAATACCAAACAAGATTATTTCAGAAGGACAAACTTAGGCTACTAAAGAATATAAGAACATAAATAAGGCTATTTCAACAAACAATTTTAGATTTCTTGTGCCGAACCAGGCAACAGTTCACATCAGACACAGTTGCTCCCGAGTGACAGACCAGCCAGCCAATCCCTCACCTCCACCTGGCAACCTGAGGGAAGAGGGGTAGACACATCCATGCATGCACAACAACCTAGCAGCAGCAGCCGTAACATCCACAACTCAAGCTACTTTAACATTACTGTGAGCCCGTTAATGCTACAGAAGCATGCGTGGCAGCTCTGCTCGCTCACAGTCTCTCCAGTCGTGCCTCTCAATCACTCGAAACAAGGCTGCTGATAATGTCAATATGGAAATAGCAGAAGTCTTATATCAACAATAATCAAACTTCTTACAGATTGGTTTTTCATTCAACAATGGGTGTATAAAACAAATATAGGACTATAATGTTGGGTGGAAATCACAGTTTATGGGTGGAACTGAGCTGCTTGTCTGGTCTGAACTCTCAATGTGTTTTTATAGTATTTACATGTCTCTGGGATTTGTGCTCTATGAGCATGGTTTATTTGTTTTGTGATGTCCTGTTTGTGTTGCATTTAATGTTCAATTGTGATGCTTGTTTTTATGCTCTGTGAGCCGCATTGAGTTAAATTCTTTACTGGAGTTTGGATGCACCTTGTCAGGTCAGCAAGACTACTTTAGTATTTTTAACTCTGTCATCCTTTAAGAATAAGATGCTGATTGGTTTGACACAAATGAAGATGCTGTAAATAAAAAAAATATGAAGATGATGTGATATTTGCATAATAGAAAACATTGTTTCCAAGAATCTGCAAACTGTGTTTTCAAAGTGTTTGCAAAGGCAAATATGTAACTGATTCAGTTCTTTGTAGTCACACCATCTGAGATATCTGATAATTTTTTTTTTTTTAATTTGTCATTGATCAGTATGGGTTCAGTTTTTTTTTTTTTTTTAATTAAACCCAGCAGACAATGGGAGCCTGATTTCACACTGCTGATTTTGCTTGGTCAACTCCTGCTGTCTACTTGCTGGGAGCAAAAAAAATTCATTAACAAATCTGGTCAAAGTAAATAGAAAATGGCCAAATAAATAATTGATTGATTCACAGCATGCAGGTTTTGTTGCATGTGGGCAAACTGGGCTGTATAATTTTGATGGGAAATTGCTGTTTTCCTTATCAGGCATGAAACAAGATTCTGAAGCTATTGTAACATCACAGTGGGCTTGTTCCTGCTCTGCAGCATACAGAATTAAAATGGGAAATAGATCTGACAATGGACAGTGTTTTTCTTATTGTTTGACAAGAAAAGGTGTTTTTGACACCTACCCATACCCCCCTGTTTATGCAGATGATGTTCACACACAGATGGTTAAAAATGTGCCAAAATCTCCTCATCCCCTAAAACAAACCCCCTACATAAAACAAGGGTGAGACTCCTGTCCTCTTGGTGTGAGCCCACTTCAGTGTCTATCTTAGACTCCACCAGCCTCACAGAGAGAGGTCCCTCGTCTGGTAAAGTTACCACAGCTGTCACCAGACAATGCTGCTTCTCTCAGAACACCAGCTTCCAGTTGCAGGGGCTTTTTAGCCTTGTTGCCAAGTTGTACCTCATTGGCCTTCAGGAAAGGTGAACATTCAGGCTTTCTAATGGTATAAAATGCTACACTGGTATTATTAAAGAGGAGGAAAAATCAACCAAATAACTGTTTCCAACCTTTTTGTAAGAGTATAATAGTCTTTCTTTTTTTCTGAAACAAGAAAAAATTTGATGGATATGTGATACAGTCCATCTGGTGTGCCAGGCGAACATCACTGATGTTCTAGCTGGGACTGGAGGACAGAGGAGTATTATGGCCTTGCAAGATAGCAGAAATAATTTTGGAGTCGTAAGTTTTGAGAATAAAGTTGAATTACATTTTCGTGATAAAACTCTAAATGTACAGAATAAAGGCTGTTTTTCTCGAAATTTCGACTTTTATGGTGAAATTGTTATCCAACTTTATTCTCGTCATTTCAACTTAATTCTCTTCATTTCAGATTTAATGCTGAAATACACTTTCATATTGACTTCCCCAAAGTTATTTTCTATCTACCATGGCCTGTAACACTCTTCTGTATTAGAGAGAGATTTGAGGTTAAGTGTCTTGCCCAAGATCACATTGATCTGTGATCTACTTTTACTCATAGTTATTTATATCTGTATCTATATCTATATATTTTGGACACACCTTCTCATTCAATGTGTTTTCTTTATTTTCATCACTGATTCCATTGTAGATTCTCACTGCAGTAATGATGACCTCTTGTTTCTCTTAACTTAGCTGATTGGTTCTTACCATAATATTAATTCTAACAGTTGTCTAATAGGGCTGTTGGCTGTGCATCAGCCTGACTTCTGAACAACACAAATGATGGTCCAACCCCATTTATAACGCAAGAAACTCCATTAATTAACCCTGGAAAGGCACACCTGAGAAGAGAAAACCATTTCAGGTGACTACCTGTTGAAGCTCATAAAGAGAATGAAGAGTGTGCAAAGCAGTAATCAGAGCAAAGGGTGGATACTTTGAAGAAACTAGAATATAAGACATGTTTTCATTTTTAACACTGTTTTGTTAAGTACATAATTCCACATGTGTTCATTCATAGTTTAACATGTCTCTTAAAGCAGCACTACGGAAGATCCTCGCTTGACCGGAGAGAGAACTCAACTACCCATGAGCTCTAGCGCGCGCATACTGTCGTAAGGATACAGACCTGCCGGTCGCGTGTGTTTGTTTTGTAGGCGAATCACAGAAGCCAGGACTTCGCTACAAAGTATTCTGTCTTCAGCGGCTGTTTGCAGGATGGATAGCGATGAGGTAATGTATTTATTTTTGACTAAATGGCGATGTTAAAAATCGCTAAGTTCAACTTGGTTTTATTACCGTGAAGTCGCCCCCGTCCTGTTGAAGCGATAAAGTGAATAAAAGTAAAGACAACGACGAGCTGGTGATATCACACACTTGAAATAGGTCTAAACAAAACTACATACTGGTACGTTCTGGATTTGTTGTGCTGTACTTTTTTCCTGTCAAGTTTTTTTGAGGAACTTCGTCATAAATTAGTCGCCCAACATACCTGATAGTAGTCGGACATCCCTTCTCGTCTTTTATTTCACGCCAGCGAGTGAACGCCGAACCGATGTTTATTCTGGTCCGAGCATTCAGCTTGTTTTTCTCTCGCTTTCTTTGTTTTTTATCCTCCGACAAAACTTTTCTCTTCCTGACGTTGTTGCCTCCGCCATGGTTACAGCTCCGCGATTGGCTTTCGCCAAGACTTCCGTGTTTTAAATGAATCAGGAATCGGGGGAAGTGACGTATGCCGTAAAGCAGTCCAAATGTGTCGTTTTTTAGTGTGGCAGGGTTCCCACCATCCACCTCGAAGTTACATACACCAGTGAAAGGGATACAGACCACTCCAGACCACGACAGAGGTTTCATTGAACTCACTGTAAAGTGGTGGACCATCACAATGAATATCGAAGGATTATATTATGTTTGAAAAACTACATAGTGTTGGTTTAACATGGCCTCTCTATCATAGCACCAGATCTTTTTGGCTTTGGAAAGTGACAAAAATGTAAAAGGTAATGTAACAAGTTGTGTAAAAAGCATATAAATTAGGATTGACCATGTTAAATTTGATTCATATGCTCTAATAGATGTATATTTCTGCATCTTTAAAGTTTCAGTCTGTTCAGAGGCAGACAGGGAGGTCAGGAGAGTAAGAGAAGGTCGGTAATGTTGGGCAGCAGCATACTCTTACACGCTTCACTTCTCAGTAATTGGGTGTCATTATATTCTTTGGTCCAGCAGGGTCTAAGCTGGGCGGTCCTGATTGGAGTCAGAAATGAAAGGTGTGATTTCATTTGGCGTGAGTTTCTGCCATCAGCTGGTGTCATAAAACTCAGCTCTCAGCTTTGAGCAGCAGACAGATGGGAATTCAATCCTGCTCAGCCTTGGACTCTAACCACATCAATATTACATTTACCCACTGATAGCACTGAAAGATTAATATTAGTGATTGGTGTGGAGAAAATTGACATGACATGAGTCCCTCTGTGAGAGGGAGGGGATACGTCAGGCAACTGCAGACCGTTTGATTTGATTCAAGGCCAGATGTTGTAGAGGTAAATGCAGATGTTCAGAATCTTCATGACAAAAATACAGCCACCATTTCAGATAAAATGTTTCTATTACTGTGCTCTGTTTTTTTCTAACGCTGGAAAACACTGGAGGTATATAATTAGTGATAACTAACAAAAACAAGTTAAACAAAGTAATGTTAAATAAAACATCTTTATTTGTTCAGTCCTTTCTCCTGTTAAGGGGGAGTTTCTTAGTCACACAGGCACAGAGATGAGTGTTCAAAAGCCACAAAAAGAGAAAAAAATAAAGCAAAAAGTCATGAAATGTTCTGTCTTATATGCTCTTTTTTATAAATTAGTTTGAGAATTGTTTTTTATTATGTACCTTAGTTTCAGTTTTGTAAATTTTGACTATAGTGTATAAAGTCTGATTTTAGGTTCAAATTTATTGTAGTATAAGACCATCCGGTTAAATGTCATGTTGCTGGTTGTTAAAATCTGGATATTTATGTCATTTTTCAGCTCAATATAGCACCTTAAGCATTAGCTCTGTTTATTTTAAAAGTTTTATTTAACTTGGGATGTTTGAGTCATTTCTTTTATTTGGATTTTGCTGAATGTTGAGTTTGAAATTGTCAATTTCATTCATTAAAGTTCTTTAAAGGCTCCATTTTTCTTTAATGTTGTTTTGCTTTGAATAAAGACAAGTATTTATTTACATCTTGTTGTTGTTTAATAAGCATTTACATTATATAAAAGTTATGGAGAGATTAAAAGGTGACCTTAAAGGTGACACTGTAAAAAATTTGGGTGCATCTAATTTTTGTGATGGTGCACCTTAAACATTTTTTAGGTGCACCGTTGCAACTAATGCAAAAAGTGAGTCTGGAGCCCTGGACTGTACTCAAATATACAAATAAGCAAACACAAAAGAAAAAGGATAAAAAGTAAAACAAAAATAGAAGGAGCAAACAAAAAGCTCTCAGACGAAACAAACTTTCAGCTTCTTAATCTTTGCTATTTGAGGTCCTTCATTGTTCTAAACTCTATGGACATATTAGCCACATCAAGAGGTTTACATCAACTACAACTCAGTCCTCTTCATCTATTAACTCCAGCTCTTTCACAAATAAAGTAAACAATACCCAAACCTTCTCAAACATGTCTTGTCTCCCTCTCTGCATGTATGTTATTTTTTTCAGAGGTTAAATTATTAACATCTGCCTAACCCAAAAATTAATGTTTGGTCCACTTGTCTTTTTCCAAAATAATGCGATTGATTTTCTAGCATGCAAAAGGCTAAAAATCTAAGGAGCCCCACTGGTGACATTGGATAAAAAAATGAATAAATGCGTGGCCACGAGATAATGTTTTTGCTGATAAAGAGGGATACTGTTCGATTCATGAAGGTAATGCAATGTTCATAATTAACCGAGATTAAGTTAGTTTTATATTGGACATTGGACTATCACATTTGTCGTCGTTTCACATGCCATGAGAAGAAACGGATATAGCTGATTATGCTCCCTGACCATTTGACACATCAGTGTTAAACCAACTGTGCAACATAGGTAGTCATATTCCTCACAAGCCACAAGACTTCTCTTTGAAATATATCCTTTGTGTATTTTTTAAATAATTTTTGAAGCCGTAAAAACGCATATAACTCTCATTTGAGGAGTATTAGTAGGCTATCTATGCTGCACAGATAGTTTGACATCAATAAGTCACATGGTGGGGGAGAAGAGTAGATTTAAATGCCTTTTTTTATTTAAAAATTATTTGAAAAATATAAAAAGGATATATTTCAAAAAGAAGTCGTGTGACATGTTAGGAATATGACTATGTAGCACAGTTGGTTTGACATTGATTAAGTCAAATGATCAGGGAGAATAATCGATTTATATGTTTTTTTTTTTACCCTGGAATGTGAAACGACGACGAATGTGAATGTCCAGTGTCCAATATCAAACTAACTTAATCTCGGCCTTCTACCGCCTTCATGGTGTATGATGAAATCTATGACCTCCCCGACATCAGCTTATTCCTTGCGTTTAAACCCATGCATTTAGAGCAGCTGAATTAAGTGTCTCTTGCTAAGAATTACTCCATGCCTAATCGCAAGTGACTTAGGAATGTCATTTTATTTCATTCCCAAATTAAAATAAAGAGAAATGTATTCAAACTTGTCCATATTAAGAAGCTACAGACTCTGTATCGGTCTGAAACTGACAGATCTCAATACTGAAGGTGATTGTTTTTCGTGGCCACACATTATTTATCTCATGGCTCCGCGTCACTATCTCGTGACCACACATTATTTTTTTTATCCAATGTCAGCAGCGGGGCTCCGTACAAATCTATCCATTCACTGGGGGTGTACTTATGGTTTGTGGGATAAGATCCTACAGTAAAAAAACAGGGTTCATTAAAAGATCTTTTAAGACCATTATTCCTATTGCTTTTCTAACTTCCTCCCAAGACACTTTAACTTCGGGTAAAGTCAGTGTTGCCAACTCCTCAGTAAGGAAAGTAGCTATTGGCTGTCCCAAAAGTCGCTAAATGACGTCATCACCTATTTTGCATAATCGGCAATTTGCATGAATTGTAATGGACGCTGTAGGAGAGGAATAACATCATGGGAGAGACGAAAGTGAGTAAAAAACACCCCAAATATGTTTAGAACTACAAATAAACAAAATAACTTCAACATTAACAGCATTAAATGATTTTAATGCTCGTTTTGTCCTGTATTGTTAAATGTTATAATAGCAAATTTAATCATATGATAGTTATGTGGGGTGGAATTTCTAGCTCTACAACCAACCCTCCTCCTTTATCCAGGCTTGGGACCGGCAAAGTGACCAAAAAAAGACACACTCTGGCAGTGAGTGAAATGCTTGCAGCGATAGAGTGATCCCGCTCTGCAAGCCAAAAGCAGCTTTGCGCATGCCCATTTCATTTGCAATCTGGACTCGGAGGGGTGAGGGTCTCCTCTCTGCTCTGCCTGCAGCTGGGACTGCTGCACGAGGCTGTGGGACGTCACTGCCTGTGAGTGCTTTGGAACGGGGGAGGGGCTCACGGCAGCGAGCGCCTGTTGCTCGTTGAGGACAGTAACTGCAGAACGATACGTTCACGTCAGTCTCCAAAACACCAGAAAACTCTCCACTAACACCAGAAAAAGTCGCTAGATTTTTCACTAGTCGCTTTTTTGAAAAAAAGTCGCTAAAGGGGTCTGAAAAGTCGCTAAATCTAGCGACAAACAACACTGGGTAAAGTGTCACACTACCAAAATTTCTGTATCTTATTTTCCTGCCAGTAACACTTACAAACCAGTCAACACCATCAGCAAGGCATAAGAGACTTGATGATCACTACAGACAGGTAAAGATTGTAATTGAAAGTGTTTTGAGAGGTTCAGAGTTTTGGCCAAAATGATGTGAATTCCACCCACAAGTGAACAAAAAATCAATTCTAATGCAGGACTTAAAAAAATCACCCAGAGAAAGTGAAAAGTTTTTCATGTAGAAACAGACTTTTTCAGGGACTAATGCTTCTGCATTCACGTCCTGATCTCCAGCCTCAAAAGCAAATTTATTCCCAGTGCTTGTCAGGGATGAAAAAAGCACGGCCAGGTCTGAGTCCTTGGGGACCATTTCCTGCCAAGGTTGGCGAGCGGTTCATGTTGGTTTCGATTCTCTCAAACCTCACTTCTAAAGCCGAGCCAGAGAGACTGAGTGTTACAACAAGCTCTCATGCTATTTCAACACATGCCCGTGCGCCGTCAGAAGCATGACCACGGCACAGAGTAAAATACAGTCGTGCAGATACAGCTATCAGCAATGCAGAGCTGCACACTACATTAAGGGGCTTTAGATTGTATTATAAATTAGAATTATTCTTAATGCTAGTGCAGTAAGATGGACTGAGCATGCTCAATACTACTCAGGCACTATAAAAGGCAGCCTGAAACCATACTGGGGTCCTTTGTCACTGCCCAGCACCAGGAAGCACTGTGGTAAGAAAAGAAACAGACACAAATTATTGATAAACAGTCTTTAAAGAGTTTCCGTGAAACTTCATGGGGACAAACAGGAAAGTTACAAAGATTTTAAATGTAGTTTGGTGTGTGCACCCACCAAACTAGCAGTAGCATGCTACCTGGCTAACATGTGGTCTGTGAAATTAGTGATGGTGTGGTGTTTCACCAGTGGCAGGGGAAACTGCCACTGTGGACATACAGTATATTTCTGTGAATGTAATCTAAGTGATTACATCTATGTATGGTAACCATGTGCAATACTGAACATTAACAGGTCTGCCTATGCACGACCTGTGCAGCACAACTGATGTGAGCAAGTGTGCAATCATACATTAGCACTTTTATTATGAAGTGCAATCTATCAGCACTTAAAACACTGCTTTTGCACATTAAACAGTTCTCTCACTTTAACACCGAGGGTCTCTCTGTTTTGGTTTGTCTTGATGTTGTATGAGTGTTCTGTAATTCAATATAAATTTCACCTTTATGTTTATCTGTCATTTTTCTGCTGCCTGTTACTGTTGTTTTATGTACTTTATGTATTTTTAGATTGTACGTACCTGTACAAATGCACTGCATTTAACAAGATTTACATATCAATGGGCCTCATGCAAGAACAGTTCGTACGAACGAATATGTTCGTAAGTGTTGCGTACAAATGATTTAGGAGAATTTGTCCCGTTCAGCGTTTTTTTCGTATTTAGAATTTTCTTTCAAGTACAAACACAAATCATGAGTGGTCCAGACTTGTCTTAAAAATCACAACAAATAAGTCTGCTCTTTCCAAATCAAGTTCCTTACATACTGATCATACATTTAACTAATTTCAAGCTTTTTTAATAAAATATAGCATATGACGGCAGGCACTTGGAATAGAGCGTGTGTTTGGCACCATCTTTATGAATGAACACTCCTGTTTTGTGGTGTGGGAAACATATCCTTATATGGTATTCTTGGGGTGTTACTTATGCAAATATGCTATCCTCGTTCATGCGCGCTTAAGTACGCACAGGTGGCATTTATCATGTTTCCGCGGGTCATTTAGACACTTTTCTAAAGATAGAAGTGTTTGTTGAATCTGACGGAGCATGTTTGTACGAACACAACAGAAGAAAAAAGGTAAGAAAAATTTAGGATGAGAATACGAAAATGTTCTTGCATGAGGCCCATTGTATTTGTATTTTGTTTTATTTAATAATAGCACAGAGTCCTGATTTCTTTCTTATGGGGGTTTGAAACACTCATTGATTCATGATGCCAAACATTCTTCAGATGCTTTTCTGTTCATTATTTGTTGGGTAGTTTTTTTGACTTTTTTGTTTAAGCTCCAACAACTTTGTTTATCTGACATGGAAACTTGGTCGATAATAAACTGCAGACAGATTTTCAGCTCTTTGGAGAAGATTTATTAACCATTCTTATTCACAATAGCCTCAAATTCATAACATCAGAGTGTTTTTAAAGGACCAAATTTATCAACCTACTGATAGACGCTGAGCACTTATCTAATCCGATGATGAATTATGTTTGATATGTCAAAACTCAGACTCATAATCAATCCAACCACACTTCTCTACTGTCTTATGGCAGCTCTTGTTTCAGCTGTATTTCAGTATTAAACTGTAGACTTCCCCAAAAACAAAAAGAAGTAAAACCTTTCTCTGTGCTGCGTATCCTCATATTTGAGCTTTTCTGAAATATTACATTAAAACATAAATGAGTAAACACAGGCGTGAATGACTCTGCATGTAAATGATGTTTATTCAGACCATGTTGGTCTAACCTGGGGTTTGTTATGTGCTGCACAGACTAATAAAGGCATTGGGAGGTGAGAGAAAATTTGTTAGAGATTATTTTTTAGCCTTTGGGTGTCTGAGCCAAATGAATCCAATATGCTGAGTAAAAGGATTCACATAAGTCTCTGAAGAGCTTAAACACAGTGCTGGGAGAGGAAGTGGACATTATTCTGCCAAAATACCCACGGCGCAGTATTATTGTGTTATTCCTACTTAAGTTTGTCCTCCAGTGTTTACCAGACCAGTTTCATTGCTAGAAAAAAAACACAAACAAACTTGCAAACCCACACTATAAAAAAAACACATTTTTATGATGAAAAATTAAGGGCAGCTTGGTTAGTAGAGCCTAAAATTTACAGTACAATACTTTATTATTATGGAACCAGCAAACATGTTTGGCCTCAGATGATATCATGACTCTAGATTAGGGCCGAACAATTTGAGAAAATAATCTAAGTGCGATTTTTTTCCCCCCAATAATGTGGTTTGCTCTGCAATTATTTCAATGTTCCTCATCAAACATAAGTAGATCTTTTTATAGTAAAACCAATATGACATTAAATTAATCTAAGGATAAAAGATTTGAGAAAAAGTGGAGAAGTGAAGAAGCAACATAGGTCTGAAATTGTAAAAACTGGGTAAAAATGGTATGAAAGCTGAAAAAGGTTAATAAATAGGTGCAAAATAGGTTTGAAATTGCAAAAAAAAAAAAAAGGGGAAATATTGGCAAAAATTCCAAAAGTGGCTTAGGAAAATTGATTATATTAAATTTGAAATAAAATTCAAAAAACATGTAAAAATTCCAAAAATGGTTTTGACATTGGCCAAAATAAGATGAATGGGGACAAAATAGACATAAAGTTGTAAAAATGGGGTTTAAAAAAGGTAAAAATGGTCCAAAAGTGGGAAAAAAGTGTGTGAATAGAGGTAAAAAAATATATATAATAGGCAGGAAATTGCAAAAAACTACATCACAATGACAAAATGTTCAACACATTTTGGGCGAAAATATTGAACCTTCTTCGATTTGAATTCGATTGCAATTTAATCTAATTTGCAATTAATTATTCAGCCCGAATCTAGATTATGAAATCCCTCAAAAATTTGGCCAAAAACCTGATGATGTTGCCCTGAAACCAAACTGAAGCTAAAATCAATCCATGTTTAAAAGAGTCCAAACTTGGTCCAAACATGACGATGTCAGACTTGAAGCTAAAACGGAGTCCAAATGACCGTTTTCAAAAGAAAGATCCAAATTTGGCTCAAAATGCATTGATGCTAAACTGGATCAATCTCAGCCAGTTTTTAAAAAAGCAGAAAAAAGAAACGTACAAAAAACTACAATACCTCTGACTGCATATGCAATTTAGCACCCGGTTTGAACCCTGTTTCTTCAGGACCTTTCTGCATTGAGCTTGCATGATCTCCCTGTGCATACATGGGTTCTCTCTGGGCACTCCAGCTTCTTCCCACGCACCAAAAACATGCTCTTCAGGCTAGCTGGGCTCTAAACTGCCCTGTGATTGGCTGACAACAGAGGCTCCAGCACCCAGCAGGGGAAAAGCAGTATGGGTGATGGATGGTTGCTTTTAATTGAATTTTAAAAGTGTATCACCTTTTTCTGGCTTTTATTTGGTTTGTGAAGCGAAGAGATCTTTTTGGAAAGTCGGAAGAAAAAAGAAAATAAAAAATGCAACAATTTTTCAACATGTTTGGTTTTATTCAAACGGGAATGGGACAGGAGTGGGAGTAATTTTGAGTGGGAGCAGGACAGGATTAATTTTTTTACTCTGGCCTGGGAGTGGGACGGGACAGGAGTGAAAATCCACTCCTGTGTCATGCTCTAGTTTCTACCTTTAGAGAGACTGACTTTAGAAAAGAATAACAGAGGCCACATTTTTGAAGACCTTTAACTCCCTTTAGCAACATGCTTGGAAAATTTACCAACACGTCCCTATGGGACAAACAAAAGAAAACAGGGAGCCTGTAGCAAAAGTAAAGCTTAAAATATTCAGAAACTGTCGTTACACTCCTCCATGAATTTATCCCTGGCTTAGCAATGGTTGTTAGTTTATGACAAATCTATTTTTGCATACTCTTGCATGCACAAGTTTGTTTTATGAATTTGTATTTTGTGTTTTTGTTTGAAATCTTGAATTTTTTTTTGCTTTTTTGTTTAAGTTGATGGTTGCGTTAAAAATTAGTATTTATTGAACTTTTTTAAAAGAAAGTTCTGGTGTATGTTGGTGGGATTTGGGGGGAGTCTTTGCATTTTGTTACAGCTATTTGTGTTCTTTTGTTTAATTAACTATGCACATGGTAAATAATTAGATATCTTACAGACTGTAGTGAGGCGTCTAACTGTGTGGATAATATTAATGTGGCCAAAGTTTACCATCCCTCTTCTAAATAATCTACTCACAGCCCGATTCATTCTCAGCAAAAGTTCTGTATGGAGTAAATAATCAATTCCCAATTTAAAGTTTATTTATAAAAAGACAGCATGGTCATAATCCCCAGACAACAACTAATAGCTCCTATTTCAATCCCCTTGGATCTTTGTTTTAAGCTCTTTCCTAACTGAGAGTAAACACACACAAAGTCTATATTTAATCTATTTGGGAACATTTCAAAGTAACCTTTATGTTTCAAAGACTTCAGTGCAAACTCTTTTTGATAGAAGTAGTGTTTGTGTGAGTTTGATAAATGCTACCTGTCAGCAGATAGCCGTCATTCTGGCCTTTGAGTTTTAAAATAATAAATCAAAAAGGAATTTTTAGCTTTGTTACTCTCATGGGAAATCAGGCAATGTCATGTTGCCTCGGGAATAAAATAGGCAAGTTAGTGAAGAAATATTATGGTTTAAAAAAGGTACGAAAAGTTCAGAGCTTCAGACGGAGCTGTGGTTTACTGATGGTGACAGTCTTTACATTATAGACTGTTTACATATATAAACATGTTACAGGACATTAAAGATGCTCTGAAGAGTTTTTTAAGTAACAAAAAAGCCTCACTTTTAGATATATGCCTGATGGAAATACACACTTTAAGATGAGTTTTATATGCTATTCCTTAGCTTCATGGTCGGACAGGGCTGGACTGGCCTGGATACTCAACTTCAGGAACAAGACAATTAAAACTAGAGCAAATTTATATTATTCAGACACGTCTTAGAGCACCGGGCTGTAAGTAGAGATATATAGACAGCTACAAAACTACAATACTAACTTTTCCAAAAATTGCTTGTTGTCACACATCAAAAACTACCGCTACGTAACTAGAAAGAGATACATTACCTCGTGGGTTTGCATCCTGTAAGTTGTTGAAAAAAGAAGTTGTAAAGCAATGCAGAGTTCTGAGGAAGGTCCGAGCTGCATTCATTAGCATCACAACAAACACACGCTTTGGTTTGGGTCACGTCTTTATGACAGTCGCCGCACGTGTTCATGGGTAGCAGAGTCTTTATGTCACCTGAAATAGATTCTCCTCATAGCACCTTTAAGTAAGCCCATATTATGAACAGTGACATTCATATGCCCTTTAGTGTTAAACAAACCCCTTCTGTTTTAAAGAGCTCTTCTATGAACTAGACAGGGAGTCTGAAACATCAAAACTTGTCCATTTCCCCTCCTGCTTTACAAGAATAAAACGGTTTCTTTAGATTTTTATCCAAACTTTGTATAAATATCAACCATGCCTGTTAACATGAAACCTTAAAAAAGGCTCTGAGAGATCCACAAAGAGATTTCCACTTTGTCATAAGAATCTGCTGGTTAGTTTTGTAGGTCAAAAATAAAAAGTCAAGGTCATAAATTCCATTATAATGATTTGCTTATCAGTGCCCTGCAGGAATTTTATTGAACTCTACAAACAGAGCTCCATGATTATTCTTTGCTCATGAATTTTATCTTTTATACCAAATATCTAAAAAATGTCTGAAAGTAATTGTATTAAAATTAGCTGATATACTTTTATTCTTAAATAAATTGATTTTATTTTAGTGATCAGAGGTCAAATATCAAGGTGAAGTAGTTCTGTTTTTGTCTTTATCGTGAATTTAATATCTCAGAAACTCTCAAAAATGATTGTTAAAGGAGACATATCATGCTTGTTTCTCCTTTTCACTGTGCCAGACTAGGATGCCTGTAAAGCATTTCTGCCCTCAGTACAAGTCATTTAGTTCCTTCATTGCCCCACAATAGCGTTCTCAAAATCCTCATTTTAGGCCATTATCAAGCTCTCATTGAAACACGAGGATCTCAGGATGACCTACAGTTACCATGCAACGTCACAGCCCTTTGTGCTCTGATTGGTCAGTTCTATCGGGGGTGGAGCCAGCCCGTCCTTCTTCTTCTACTGTATTTTCCGGCAGGCTCAAAGCAGCGACCGTGTATTGAGTCCCCCTACAGGCCAGAGCTGGTAATGAGTGAGTGTGAGCTAGGGAGTTTTATACCCCTGCTGCTGGATGTGTTCCTCGGTGAGGGTTTGTGGCTAACGGACATCACAGAGGAGGAAGTGTTTTATCAGATTACTCCAATAAAAAGAAATGTACCTCGTGTCGTCACGACGATTTAAATCTCGCGGACATCTCGCAATGACCTATTTTCAGAGGCATCAAATCTCGTTCTAGGATATCAGAAAAAATACAATATCTAATTTTTTGAAAATGAAGGGGGTGTAAGGTCTTGTTTTCAAATGTATTATATTATATGTAAGTATTAAATCATGCATCAGCATGATATTTCTCCTTTAAGTTGTTTTTTGTTCATAAAGCTCATATGACAAAGTCGAGGTCATGAAGTCAAATGGCAATCTTTTTTCCATTGAGAGCAAACTTTCGTAATAATTGAAGGTTTTGTGATTACACTGCACAAATAACTTTTGAGTATGACATGAGTGGACTTTCAAGGTCACACGTCGAAGGGTAAGGTCATTGTTCCATGATCATTTTTGGCTTTTAAATGAAGTACCTCAAGAAGGCTTGTAGACATTTCTTTTAAAGTTTATGCATTCACCTACCAGCAGTGTTGGGACTAAGGGTGTTACAAATAACGTTACTTTTCCCAGCAACGGGTAATCTAATTAATTACTATTTCAAACGTTACAACGCCGTTACAGACAGTGAAATGTGGCGCGTTACTTTGCACCGATGTCAAGCAGCTGATATCCGACCTGCCTCACTCAGCCAGACTCAGACAGGAGCTGCACCGCTAACAGACAGACGAGAAAACTCGATGGCAGAGTTGCCAGGTCTGCTTATTATAAGCGACTTTTGGCTTCTTCTTTTTTAACTTACATGTGTATATTGGGAGTTGTTGGTAGCAGTTTTTTGGGCTTGTTCCAATAGTGCAAGTTTCTCATTTGGACATGATCTACCATCAATATGTGATGGAATTTTTGTTTGTATGTATTTTTTTTTCTCTTCTTTCTTCTTCTTCTAGTTATTAGTTCTTTGATGTGCTGTTGTGTAAAACCAAAAGGGTGACCTGGTGACCTCTTGATCTGTGGCTCACACCACCCCCTGTGGTGATAGGGAAGCAGAGAGGGGATCTTTACTGTCACAAGAGGTCATGTCCTGAGATAAATTTCAGAGGAGCAACCAATTGTTTTACTGTACCCCAATTTCCATCTGGTGAGGAGCTCTGTGTTATTATTTCCTTGTTCTTCAAAGAAGTAGATTCTTCTTCAAAGGAGACGAAGGGCTTGTGAGGGTATAAGAAGGGAGTGATACCTTTTGTCAGCAGACCAAACTCTGAACTGCTGTCTGCCGTGTAGTTCTCTGTCTTGTCTCTCTCTATAGAGAATAAACTTTGGTCCGTTGTTAGTTGTTGTTTTTTCCTTGACTCTTTTAGGCAGATCCAAAGAAATTTCCTCAACAAATATAAACCCAATCCAAGTTATTAAAATTATATAATCCCACTCTAAAACAAATTACAATTTACTGTAAAATTATGTTTCCATCTAAAGAAATCCATATGGCCAGAATTACATTTATTTCTAAAGTAGCTATGACAGTTTTCACCATAATAAAGCTGTAGAGGATTAAGATAAAACTTAGACAGTCATAAATAACAGCAGCCCCTCCCTTCACTTCTGTATAAAGAAAAGAATAATCCATCTCCAAACAAACGAATGTTGAGGAAGTAAATTAAGAGACAAAAAAGAGGAAAAATATGACTTTGAAATTGAAACGTAAGAAGAGGTCTGTGGAGTTAAAACTGGAGTTTTCAGGATGGAAGTAAAAGAAGTAAAAGACAAGAACACACATGTGAAGTGTCCATTATGTCCTAAAGCAAAGTGTTTGTCTGTTGTTAGTAAATCTAAAATCTAGAGACCAAAAACAGCGAGAACTCCGCTGATGATGTCAGAGCTGCTGCAGCAGGTAACAACAAGGAAGGACACAGAGACAGAGACACACAGTTCAAGAGGAAAAGATTTTAACACATCAGTTACTTTACCTGGTAACTAATTACATTTATGAAGGAGTCATTCTGTTAGTAATTCAGTTACTATTTTGGGAAAGCAACTAGTAACTATGACTAGTTACTTTTTGCCCAACACTGCCTTCCAGCAAGGACATTTGAGCTGATTGGATTTTAAAGATCAGAGGTTTAAGGTTATTGGGTATGGTGGGGTTTTTTTGTTTTTAATGTAAAATCATTGTGATTTTCTTCAAATTTTGCATTAGAAGACAAACTGGGAAGTTTTCTAAGGGACAAAGTAAAATCTTTCTTTTCTTTTTATACCAGACAAGGTTTTTAGTTCATACTTTTACAAGCTTTGATGGAAACCTCCCTTCTTTGTCAAGTGTCACCTGCTGTGATAACAGCTGATCTTCTGACAAAGACGGAAGATTTCCATCAAAACATGTAAAAATATGAGCTAAAACCTCTTTGTCATAAAGGAAAGTGCAAGCATATCATCACCAGCAACACCAAGTACCTTTTTGGACTATGGAGACCATTCCTGTCCCAAACCAAATCAAGTCCCAGACGGTTAAACAGTTTGAGCCTTTAGAGCATATTGTCCCAACTGTAGGACCACTCTATTGATGCAGAGTGTTATCTTGGTACAGGAGAGAAAATCTGGGTCCTGCACATGTTTTGTTTTGCAGATTATAAAACTGACAGGCCCATGGACTTTTTATGATTGAACCAAAATTTTAGAAAAGTTGAAGAGTTTCAGATGGATACGTCCATGTAGATTCTCATCCAACCAGGTCACGGTTATCTTAAAGATTCAAAAACAAGGCAGCTGGACTTGTGTTAAGTTTTGGGAAGATAGGTTAATTTGTATCCAAGTAGCTTCTTGGATGAGAAGTTGCCTTGTTTTTGAATTTTTAAATAGATGTTTGCATTAAATTTTTGGCACAAAAGTTATGGAAGTCTGAAACTTTGAGAAAACAAGAAACTCAATGAACCGCATAAATATTAGAGGCACAGAGCATCACCCGTTGGCAGAGCTAACCTCCAGAAGCACACTGAGAGATGAACATGATTTAAAGGCACTCAGAGTAAGAGACCAAGTGCCCATGACTCTCCAGGGAAGTAAAAATAACACCAGTTCCATCTTTGTACGAGACATAAAATCTGTTTCACCCTTGTCAGAGAGCCTGACCTGCATGTTTTGGCCCTGCCTGTTTGACCTTCATGCTTTACTTTGACTTTTCAGCACTTTCTCCACCACCTTCAGTTCTGTTCAGAGGTCAGCGAGGCAGCTCTGCTTTTCCAGTTATTCAGTCGCAGCTTCCTCCAGTTAAAACATCTGACCAGACAGCACAAGCAAAAATACTGAGCAGTGCAAAAGGCCATGTAGACATAAAACTAAGTGAACACTGAGACAGTGCAAACATTCATTAACTCCTTAAAGTTAGACACACCTCAAGAGAAAAAAAAACATTTAAGTCTAGATTTACAGCAAAATTACAAAAATTTGGATGCATTTTGATTGTATAAGTGAAAAAAACCCACCAAACTGATATGCATTATTAACATCCATTGTGAGGAAAAAAACTGTTATTCAAGTACAACTATAGCTTTTGCAACAAAAATAAAGTTGCACAGAACTGTCTTAATTCCTTGTAACACTTTTAAGATGCAGGTCTTGATATCTTGTCATTATTGTTTTAAATCTTAATTGTATGACGAAGCCTGGAGAATGTTTGCTAATATTCATCGCTTGTATATCCATTGGCATCACTCACACCCACACTCACACCTCAGCTGGTTCCAGTCCTACCTCAAAGGCTGCACTCAGTTCATTCAGTTACAGTCCTTCCAATCTGATCCCTCCCCAGTTACCACAGGTGTGCCCCAGGGCTCCGTCCTGGGGCCCCTCCTCTTCATCACTTACCTCCTCCCCCTCGGCCATATTTTCCGCAAATTCAATATCAATTTCCACTGCTACGCGGATGACACCCAGCTCTACCTTTCTTGTAATCCCAATTCCACATTCCCACCCCCTTCTCTCACCTCCTGCCTATCTGAAATAAAATACTGGTTCACCTCAAATTTCCTTAAATTAAACAGTGACAAATCAGAAATACTTTTAATTGGCACCAAATCTACACTTTCAAAAATAGACACCTTCTCCCTCTCCATTGACAGCTCCTCGGTCTTCCCCTCCCCTCAGGTTAAGAGTCTGGGTGTCATCCTCGACAGCACACTCTCCTTTCAGTCTCACATCAATAACATCACCCGGTCCGCTTACTTCCACCTCCGAAATATCAACCGCCTCCGCCCCTCCCTCACTCCTCACAGCACCTCCATCCTTGTCCATAGCCTTGTCACCTCCCGTCTAGACTTCTGCAATTCACTCCTTTTCGGCATCCCACAAAAGTCAGTCCATAAACTTCAACTGGTCCAGAATTCAGCTGCCCGCATCATCACCAGAACCCCCTCCCACCATCACATCACCCCCATCCTGCAGCAGCTCCACTGGCTCCCGGTCAAGCATAGGATAGAATTCAAACTGCTCCTGTACACCTTTAAGGCCATCCACAACCTCGCCCCTCCATATCTGTCGGACCTCCTCCACATCGCCACTCCAGCCCGCTCCCTCAGATTCTCCTCCTCCACCCACCTCACTGTGCCCTCTGCTCGCCTCAGCACCATGGGGAGCAGGGCCTTCAGTCGCTCTGCTCCCCAGCTCTGGAACTCTCTCCCACCGGACCTCAGAAACCTGACCTCCCTGTCTATTTTTAAATCCAGACTCAAAACCCACCTGTTCAGAACTGCATATTCCTTACCATAAATATCCCACTCTCATCCACTTATCCTTCACTGACTGTTGTATTTTGCTGATTTTATAGTTCTATTGTTTGTTGATTTTATTGTTGTTGTTGTTTTATCCTGTACAGTGTCCTTGGGTGTTTTGAAAGGCGCTTTCAAATAAAATGTATTATTATTATTATTATTATATAAGGTAACTCAGGTGTAATGGTAAATATCATTAGTTTTTGCAACACCTGGCAGGAAATGTTGCAGTAAGGCCAGTGCATATCCTACTGTTTGAAAAATAGGTGCTAAAAATGTTTTACATGACATTTTGAAATTATTTTCTTCCAATCATGAATTTGATTTGATTTAAATGGTTTACCTGGACACCTTTTGCACTCCCTTGCACTTCCACAACACTGCCAGTATAAACTGAAACAATCATTATATCAAGTGATATCAAAGCAAATGTCCTGTGACCTAAAAACAGGGGAGCTTTGTTATGGTGCTGTTTAAAACTCACTGTTAAATGAGCTGAACTGATGAGATCCACTTGTTTGTGTAGGGGGTTTGAATCCTTGACATGTCTGGTCTTCATATTTGACAAACATAGTCATTCAGCTTTCGATTAAACGGGGTCATAGAAGTAAAGGTGGGGCTGAATTTGGCCTTTAGCACATTAGCATGCGGCAACAGCATGTCTGCTTGTCAACCTACAATCATCATTTTAACCCTTTAACTCCCAGCCTGTTTGGCAGAGGTCATTAAATCAGGAATATTTAATGTGTTAAATGAACATAACAGGTCATTGTTTGTTTCTGTCAATATTATATGATAAAGAGAAAAATGCAAACAAAATAAAATAACTGATATTTTGTCTGGGATTTTAAGTTTTCAATAGCTAAAAGCTACTACTATTATTACATCATTATTATTTTAAACGCTTAACTTAAACATTTACTGATATGATGACATAAATGTAGATAACAGGTCTGTTATTCGTCAAAAACATTTTTGTTTGTCAAACTCAGTTTCTATTTTAAGTTATTTTTGCATTTTTAACAGACATTTCTGCCTTTTCTGATTCATTTTTTCCACACAATCAACTGTTGGCTTTTAATCCCTTTAATTAATAATTTTAGGTTCGCTGCACCTTCTGCATGGAATAATCTGCAGACTGAATTTAAGCTGCTTGGTGTCTCTGAATGTTTTTAAATCTGCAATGAAAGCTCTGGAATACAGAAGTTCTGAATGTCACTGTTTTAACTGATGGCTTTTTACTGTTTTTCTCTCTTCTTTGTTCTGTATTGAGTCTGTGTGACCGTTGAAACTGTTTTGCTGCCATTCTTGGTCAGGTCTCCTTTGGAAAAGAGATCTACTGATCTCTAACCCGTTAAATTAGGTTAAATAAATTAAAATAAAAATCACACACCAAGAAAATATCTGTTTTTTTGTTTGTTTGTGGTTTTCTCTGTTCCCTGAAGTGTTACTGGAACCAAACAATGATTTGATTTGTCATGTTTTTTAAAACATTAAATATCCCTGAATTTAAATCATGACCTCTGCCAAACAATTCAGCTGGTAGTTAAAGGGTTAACTGACCTATGATCTATCGAAATAACAGTTACAAATATGACTGAAAAACCCCCTCACCTGGTAACTGAAGTAAATGATGCCCTGTTCACGATCCTTTTTGGTCTTCACTGGTCTTCATCGCTTCCTGATATAATGTTTTACTAACAGACAGGCTTATTCCAAAATCTGAACACTAGATGTCGCTAAAATGCCAATTTCTACACACTGCACCTTTAAAGGGTTAAAATCCCCAAAGTGTTCCCGGTAGGACTTTTAAGCTCTCTTCCCTGAAGTCTAAACCCGGCCTGTCTTAACTCAAGAGCATTTCTAATTGATTTGAGAGCAGTATTTTATTGATTTCAAGCACAGATTTTGTGATATTGTCTCTCAAAACTCTGTTCTTGCGCTCAAATTTGCTTTGCCCATGCTCAAACTGTGTCCCCGCACTCAGTTACAATGCTGCGCATGCTCAAACTGTGTCCCCGCACTCGGTTACAATGCTGTGCGTGCTCAAACTGTGTCCATGCATGCGGTTACAATGCTGCGTGTGCTCAAACTGTGTCCTGCGCTCGGTTACAATGCTGTGCATGCTAAAACTGTGTCCTCGCACTCGGTTACAATGCTGTGCGTGCTCAAACTGTGTCCATGCATGCGGTTACAATGCTGCCCATGCTCAAACTGTGTCCCCGCACTCGGTTACAATGACTCTCATGCTCAAACTTTGTCCCCGTGCTTGGTTACAATGCTGCACATGCTCAAACTGTGTCATCGTGATTGGTAACAATGCTGCGCGTGCTCAAACTGTCCTCCTACTCGGTAACAATGCTGCGCGTGCTCAAACTGTCCTCCTACTCGGTTACAATGCTGCGTGTGCTCAAACTGTGTCCTCGCGCTCAGTTACAATGCTGAGCGTGCGCAAACTGTCCTTGCGCTCGCTTACAATGCTGCGCATGCTAAAACTGTGTCCTTGCACTCGGTTACAATGCTGCGCGTGCTCAAACTGTGTCCTCGTGCTTGGTAACAACGCTGCATATGCTCAAACTGTGTCCTTGCGCTCGGTTACAATGCTGCATGTGCTCAAACTGTGTCCCTTCTAGAGGTAAGATCTTACGCCCGAGCCCGAGCCCGACGGGCCGGGTCGGGTCGAGCCCAAAGTGTCAGTTATTACGTCCGGGTCGGGTTGGGTCGGGCTCGGCCTTCCCTCTCGCCAACTTTTTTTTAATAAATATATATTTATATTTTATCTATTCTTCTCCTCCTGTCCCTTTACCTTCCCGACCGTACACACTCACAGTCAAAAGCATACTAGGAAGCTTTAGGGCTCTGCTTTTTCAACCAGAGGCAGTGGCACCTGTTTCACGAGCCATTGCTGACTGAAGTCTGTAATAACCAAACACGGCTTGGGACACGCGCGCGCTTTACGCAGCGCTCAGTGCCAGATGTTCAAGACGAGACCCGAGACTGAACTCCCGCACAATACTCACTTTACACCGAGATGACTGCCCTGGACCACCTACCTCAGCAGGTCTGACTTCTGCAAACAGCAGCCGGTCCAGAAACATGTATGAATGGATTCATCCGTGCGCGCAGTCTCCAGCGGAGGACTTTTAAAGTCTGTTTCTGCCTTTGTTAACGAAGACTATAGTGAACCTGCTGCGCTCTGGAGGCTTTACCCCGTGTATCTCAGATGCCCTTCCTTGTGATCTACAATGAAGCCCAGAGACCTGCTCCTGCTGCTGCTCCTCTCCTTGTCAGAGAGGCGCGTCCATGTGAGCACAAACTTTTCCAGCGTTATTTCATTGTGTAATTGCATTTATAATGATCATAAAAATATGTAGATTATTTTAACATTAAGAAAACTTGCGTTTTTTTCTGCCAACTCGAAGAAATTAAAATAAATGTCAAATGGGCTGCTTCATTTTGCCAACGAAATGAAGCATGAACTATCACACCTGATAGAACAGACACACAAATATAAAAGATATAAATGTTTATTGAATATGCATCTTACAGTCTTGTTTAACTGGGAGAATTCGTTACAAAAGACACGCTTTAATCTGTTATCATTATGCACAGGCATCGACACAAATGTGATCACCGAAGCAGTGCTCTGTCCGGGACCGACTGACGCATCCCCTCCCTTTCCTCCTCCTCCTGAGTCCTCACAAATAAAATATAAAATTTCAGGTTTTTTCGGGCTCGGGCCTGCAAATCGAGTTTATTGATCGGGCTCGGGCCGGGTCGGGCTTTATACCCGCGGGCCTGGGTCGGGTCGGGTCGGGCTGGATTTTTTAGGCCCAATCTTACCTCTAGTCCCTTCGCTCTGTTACAATGCTAAGTGTGCTCAAACGGTGGCCTTGCGCTCTGTTACAATGCTGCGCTTGCTCATACTGTGTCCTTGCGCTCTGTTACAACGCTGTGCGTGCTCAAACTGTGTCCACGTGCTCGATTACAATGCTGCGCGTGCTCAAACTGTGTCCCCGTGCTCGGTTGCAATGCTGCGCATGCTCAAACTGTGTCCTTGTGTTCGGTTACAATGCTGCGTGTGTTCAAACTGTGTCCTCGCGCTCGGTTACAGCGCAAGGACACAGTTATAGCACGCGCAGAGCAAATTTGAGGGCATGAGCAGAGTTTTGTCGGACAATATCACAAAATCTGAGCATGAAATCAATAAAATACTGCCCTCAAATCAATTAAAAATGCTCTCGGATTAAGACAGCAAATTAATTCCATAGGCCTGGACTTTGTTGTGATGCCAGGCTCCTTAAAGACTGCAAGGTCATGCATTAGGCAGGAGGAATACTTGCTGGCTCATTGTGTTTACACTTGTGGGAGTGAGACACCGACTCTGCTGCTGCAACTTTGATGCGATTAATGAGGCTGCTGCTGTAAAAAGCAGTGGGCACTTAATGAAAGGATTAAAACACTGCAGAGCCACTGCACTGACAACAGGACAGAGGTACAAGCTAGTGGAAGGCTGAAATGCTTTTGGAAACAATGTCTTTTGCTGCCTTTAATCACCATTGCTTAGTGGAAATTGGCGTTTTTCCTGTACAGTGTAGGTACACAGTGTTTTTATAAGGCTGGATATACCTCCAGTTTAGCCCTGTCTCCAACCCACTTATAATTACATCAAGCATCAGAAGGGTTTCTTCTCCATCCTGTGCGGTATGCTGTTCTGTTGTTGTTTTTGTCAGCAGCAGCACAGAAGTATAGGAGCACATCAGACAGCTTTGTCTGAGGCGCCGTCTGTTGTTTCTGGATGCGGGGTTGAGATATTGCATTTGAGCTTGCATCTGTCCTGGGACATAAACAATGATAGATCCAGCCTCAGGACAGATGACAGATGGGAGCGAAATGTGCATGTAAACGCTCGCACAAACACACACCTGTTATTTCCCTTTTTGTAAACCCTCTGTGAGTCATTTTTAACTCATGCAAATATAAAGGGCAACGTCTATTCTGAGGCGAACGGGATCACAGCGCCAAACAACCCCCCCCTCCATGCCGGGAGAGAAGAAGACTGAAAGACGAGCAGATAAGAAGCCGGCTCATTAACAATTTCACTCTCAACGACTGCTCTGTTTACTGTTGCTGGCATCATGCGTGGCACCGAGGGCTATCGCAAACCCAAACAAACAAGTGGGCAGTTGGCTGCAGTGAAATCTAATTCAAGAGAAAGCAGCGGATAACTTTCTCGGCTGCAGGGCAAAGCTCCCTTTAAACTTTACAGGATATCACAAAATCAGCTCTAATAAGCCTCCCTAAAACTTGAGTAATGTTGTTAGTTACTTTAATCTGCTGATGGTCACATTTTGGGCTTTAGATAACAGGTGTTGCACCTGTGGATCCCAACCTTTAACCATGGAGGCCTCACTAATTATATCATGACAGGATTTAAACGAACAGTGCTGCTGTCAGGAATGAACAGTGTTGGGCAAGTTCCTTCAAAAATGTAATGCATTATTTATTACTTGTTAACATGATTTCAAAGTAATTAGTTACATTATAATATTACTGTATTTCAAATGTAAGGCATTACACTATTACCACATTACCTTAAAGGTGTAGTCGATGTAGTGATGTGGGAGTGGAGAGGTTGTTGATAAACAAATTTAGACCCGCCTCTCCCTTCATACCTCACCCTGGCTCCACCCCCAAAAGCTGATGGATGTGCATCGTCATGGAAACGGCCGTAGAAACTGCGTAGCTGACCAACGTAGCTAAGGTAACCCCGACTTGTCAGACAACTCGACTGCCATTATTGATAACATCACAACAACAGTACATTCTGGCAGATTAGACAATAAGATGAATGCCAGATGGCTGTTACTGTTATGTGAAGCACCACAAAGCTAATGTTGCTAACCTATCCAGCGGACAGACGGCAACATCCACGTCCGTTTTCAGGTCTTTCAATCCGCGGAGTTCCCTCCACCGTCGGAAAGCAACACCAATGTTGACCCGGGTCTTCGCTCTTTCATGGTCATAGCCCTTCTTTTTCACTTTTCACTCCTCTGACCTTTTTCTTTTGGGCTGTTTTTCAGCCATTGCTACTGCACCTATTGTATCTCTCTCTTACGCTAACTGTGCACGCTACGCAACCTATGACTCTCCCTCCCCCCTCTGTCTGATCTGCACATGAGTATGATTGCCCCCTGGATGTTGGGGGGTGTACTCTGTTTTGGTAACTCGGCCCGAGCCACAGTATTTACCTGCTGAAATTCAGAGCCAAGGCTGTGTATTGAAACCGGACTTTTTTTTCAACATGCTGTCAGTGGTGACATCTTGTGGATGGAGAGGAGAAATACGGTGAATTTGACAAATACTGCATGAGATTAGAAGATCGCTGACTACACCTTTAAACAAGAAGAAGAAGAAGAAAGCTAAATGTAGAGCTGTTATCATAGTGACAGCAGAGAAAAATCAGAAGAAAAGCAGTTTGATTGAAGGAGATGAAAAAAGGAAAGCGGGAGAGTAACAACCTAAATGCCCGGACAGGGATAAACATCACTCGCTGGCGTGACCTGAAAGATGAGGAGGCATGTCCCACCGATGCTGATTTAGCCCTGTTACTGTTGGACTTGTGAGTACATGATGATTTATTCAAAAAGCAACATGATCAGACTGAACCTTATCAGTCCACATGGTTTATTTGTCTCTCTGGACGTCCTGTTGGCTTCTCCTCCCTCTGTATGTCAGCAAACGCATGTTGGTGTACAACAGTGCAGTTACACTCAATGACCACAGAGGGCACTGGAGAGCTGAAAGCTGGAATCTTACATTGTGCTGCTTTAACAGCTGCAGGATGATACTGAGTGTGTTTTAAAAGTCTGTGGTGGACAGTGCTGTCCTGTGCACTGTTGTGTTCTCTTGGTAGCTGTCACAAACGGACTCAATAAACTGAAGCGCACGGCTGGTGAAGATGTGGACTTTCTTACAGAGTGTTTGAGACGAGGATGCTGTCCAAGCTGCAGGATATCATGGACGATATTTGTTAATATTTGTAAATATGCAAACATAATATCCAAAATTGCCCAGACTTGCTCATAGTCTCACTTCACTTATTTGATTTATATCCTTCATAAGGAAGTTTAGGTTTAGCTTAAAGATTCCTCATGTTGTAATCTGCTTTCTTTTTATTACTTTATGTTGATGCTCTAATCTATTTTAACGTCTCTTCTCTTTTTATCCATTTTAATGTCTTTTGATAATCCCACTGTTATACTACATATAAGAGCAACGGACTAATCCTCTTGGGAATTAAAAAAGTATTTCTGCTTCTGAGGCTCAAAATAGGAGAAATAACCACTGCACAGCAAGATAAGTTGCCAATCTTTCCAGGGATAATGACCACCATTTGCTTTGGAGACATAAAAACACTTTTATGAACACAGAGTGCCTACAGCAAAAACATCTGCTGATGGAAACTTTAGTGGGTTTGAA